>OY730196.1:14898021-15439018 GCA_963422505.1 Pseudognaphalium luteoalbum
GTGCGTTTGTAATGGTCGAGACCAACTCCAATAATTGGCTCCATGCGCAGTACAAAATACCCGTATTTTTGTACCCGATCGTAAAGTAGTATAAGTTTTCAAATGCTAAATTCCTAAAATGAAATCGTATATACTTTTAATTGAAGTATTTTATAAAGATACTTTTAGTGAGAGATAAAAATATATCTTTGTTTTAAGTTTGGAATGACGGATATGGTTCGAATGATTTCGTCGTGTTGAGTACAATTTGAATGAAACGTAATATGTTATAATTTTTATCCAGGTAAATAATAATTATTATTTTTGATAATAATACATTATTTATATGTTTTGTCATGAACGTTTTGATTTGTACGATACGAATAACTTTATATATTATCAAAATAATATATAATAAATAATGAGTGTATTAAATAATAGTTCCATATTACTTCATACTTGAGTTCACCAACGCCCGTATAAGTGAATCAGAAATTTGGCCGATTTTGACAATGCACGATTAAATTTAATCACGTATTGATATATATATATATATATATATATATATATATATATTTACCAATATACATATTGATACACACAATTAGTCTAATACATAGCACTAATTACATATTTAGTAGATGATTAGGAACTAATAACTAGTCCTAATTTGACGGGTGTCACATTCTCCCCTTGTTAAGAGAATTTCGTCCCGAAATTTAGCTCTGAGTCGTGTGAGTGGAGTCTGAGGAAAGATGTGGATATTTGAGTCACATCTGGTCTTCCCGTTCCCAAGTGAATTCCGGACCACGCTTCGAATTCCACTGAACTTTGACAATTGGGATACGACTTTGCTTAAGAAGTTTGACCTCACAGTCCATGATCTCCACTGGTGTTTCGACGAAATGAAGCTTGTCGTCAATTTGAATCTCATTGAGAGGAATAATGAACGTCTCATCGGACAATCATTTCTTATGATTAGAAATGTGGAATATGGGATGCACGCTACTGAGTTCGGGAGGTAGCTGCAATCGATATGCCACTGGACCTATCCTTTCAAGGATCTCAAAGGTCCAATGTATCTGGGGCTTAGCTTTCCACGCTTGCCGAATCGGATGACACCTTTCCAAGGTGATACTTTGAGCAATACTCGATCCTCAACCTGGAACTCGAGATGCTTGCGTCTCATGTCAGCATAACTCTTCTGACGATCACGTGCGGCTTTCAACCGTTGCTGTATAGCAACGATCTTCTCGGTGGTTTCATGAATGATTTCAAGACCAGTGAGTTGGCTGTCTCCCATTTCGGTCCAACAGATAGCCGACCGACATTTACGATCGTACAGTGCCTCAAACGGTGCAGCTCCAATGCTGGTATGATAGCTATTGTTATACGAGAATTCGCACAATGGCAAGTGATGTTCCCAATTTGCACCAAAGTCAATTACGCAAGCACGTAGCATATCTTCCAGTGTTTGAATTGTCCTCTCACTTTGACCATCGGTTTATGGATGATAAGTTGTACTCATATCCAGACGAGTACCTAAGGATTTCTGCAATGATCCCCAGAACCGAGAAGTGAAACGACTATCTCTGTCGGAGATAATCGAGATAGGAACGCCGTGTCGAGATACGATCTCCTTCAGATAGATTTGTGTGAGGCATTCCATGTTATCAGTTTCTTTGATAGAGAGGAAATATGCAGATTTGGTGAGACGATCAACAATCACCCAAATGGTATTGCAACCGCTTGATGTTTTCGGGAGTTTAGTGATGAAATCCATAGCGATTTGCTCCCATTTCCACTCAGGAATGTCCCATTTTTTGCAGCAGACCGGAGGGTTTCTGATATTTAGCTTTGACTTTAGAACATGTGAGGCACTTGCTGACGTATGTAGTGATCTCAGCTTTCATGTTTGGCCACCAGTACAATCCCTTGATGCCATGATACATCTTGTCCGATCCATGATGTATAGAGTATTTAGACTTGTGAGCTTCATCCATCACCAAGTCTCGAAGGTTTCCGAAGTAGGGCAACCAGATCCGGTTTGCGAAGTATTTGACCCCATTGGGTTTGGTTTCGAAATGTTTCTCCATGTTGCGCAAGGCCTCATTTTTCAGATTTTTGGGTTTCAATGCGTCGAGTTGAGTTGTGAGGATTTGAATAATGAAATCATTATGAATGATCATGCCGAGGGCTCTGACTCGAAGTGGTTTGGCGCGTTCTTTTCGACTTAGGGTATCGGCAACCACATTTGCTTTTCCCAGATGGTATTTGATTTCGCAGTCGTAATCGGTAAGCAACTCGACCCAGTGATGTTGCCTCATGTTGAGATCCTTATGATCGAATATATGCTGGAGGCTTTTATGATCGGTGAAGATGGTACATTTTGTGCCATACAGATAGTGTCTCCAGATTTTGAGTGCAAACACTACGACTTCTAGTTCGAGATCATGAGTGGTGTAGTTCTTCTCGTGAACTTTGAGTTGTCGGGAAGCGTAGGTAATAACCTTGTCTCGTTGCATCAACACGCAACCAAGACCTTTGTGTGAGGCATCACAGTATACCACGAAGTCATCGTTGCCTTCGGGTAATGATAGAATGGGTGCAATGCAAAGCTTTTGTTTCAATAACTGAAATGCTGACTCTTGCTTATCAGTCCAATCGAACATCTTTTCCTTCTGAGTCAGTATCGTGAGAGGTTGGGCTATTTTTGAGAAGTTCTCTACGAAGAGTCGATAGTAACCTGCCAGACCTAAGAATTGGCGTACTTCGGTCGACGTTGTAGGTGCATGCCAGCACTTGATAGCCTCAATCTTTGATGGATCTACATGAATTCCCTGATTGTCAATCACATGACCAAGGAATTGAACGGTTTGCATCCAGAACTCACACTTGGTGAATTTGGCATATAACTCTTCGTGTCTAAGAAGTTCTAGAATGGCTTTGAGATGTTGCGCGTGTTCCTGTTCATTACGCGAGTAGATGAGAATGTCATCGATGAAGACAATGACAAACTTGTCGAGATAGGATTTGCACACTCGGTTCATAAGGTCCATGAATACAGCCGGTGCATTTGTCAAACCAAATGGCATCACTTGGAACTCGTAATGCCCATAGCGAGTTCGAAAGGCAGTTTTTGAGATGTCGATGTCACGAACTCGTAATTGATGATAACCTGATCATAAATCTATCTTCGAATAGAAACTTGACCCTTGAAGTTGGTCGAATAGGTCATCAATGCGAGGAAGTGGGTAACGGTTCTTGATGGTTAATTTGTTCAACTCTGTGTAGTCGATACACATCCTGATTGAACCGTCCTTTTTTTCCACAAATAGGACCGGAGCTCCCGAAGGTGAAGAACTCGGTCTAATGAACCTTTTGTCTAGAAGTTCCTGCAATTGAGTAGAAAACTCCTGCAATTCGGATGGGGCTAGACGATATGGTGCTTGTGCCACCGGTGCTGCTCCGGGCACAAGGTCGATTGAGAACTCAACTTGTCTTGCTGGAGGAAGACCAGGCAAGTCTTTGGGGAAGACTTCTGGAAAGTCTCGAACGATGAGCACATCTTCAAGTCGCTTCTCCTCCGACTTTTTCTCTATAATGTGGCGAGGATTGCCTGATAAACTTTTCTCAAATACTTCCGGGTTTTCAAACAGGAAATGTTATTCAATCTCGTCCCACCGATCTCCCCTTATATGACTAAAGTACTACCGATGGTGAGAGGAATGTGAACAATTTTATCGTAGCAGACGATTTCAGCGCGTTGCTTGGACAACCAATCCATGCCAACAATGACGTCGAAACTTCCAATCTCGACAGGTATTACACTATCGGTTTCTATGAGTTTGCCATTAGCTAGTTCTACAATGTATTTAGCATCTAAGGCAACAGGAGTGATGTTAAGCAATGGACTAAACTCATCAGATATAAAGCTCGTATCAGCACCAGTATCAAATAGAACAGAGGCAGAAAGATTGTTGAGAAGGAACGTACCCGAGACTACATTCGGGTCTTGGCGGGCTTCCTTTGAGTTCAGAACGAAGGCTCGTCCCTCAGCTGTGTTGTTGCCCTTGTTCTTCAGCTTTGGGCACTCATTCCTAAAGTGCCATGTGTCTCCACACTCATAGCAGGACTTAGGTTTGTCAGTAGTGCTATAACCAGTGATGTCGGTTCCCTGCATAGTCAAATGTCAGAACTCATTTTTCAATTTCTGGAGTTCTTCATTAGGACAATACTCGTCCCTTAACATCCTCTTCAACTCTTCCCATGGGAGTTTATATGCAACATCAATTCACACAGATTGCACATAAGAATTCCACCATGTCAGAGTACCTTCTAGGATAGTACAGGTGGAATATTTCACTTGGTAGTCCTCTGTGCAATTGCTGATTCTAAAAACTAACTTCATCTTCTCGATCCACCTGACTAATCAAATGGCACCTTCCGTTCCCTTAAAGTTCAGGGGCTTGTAGTTGAGAAAGCCTTTATAAGTGAAGGGTTTAGCAATAGTAGCATCGTTAATAGTGTCATCACTTCTTCCGTTATTTCTCCATGAGGATTGAGCAGCCAGAGCTTCGGCTACTCCTTGGGAAACGATTTGTGCAAGTTCAGCAGCGCTGAAGGTTTGTCTCCTTGGTGGTATGTTCATCGAGATTCAGAATTCGCCCGGATGAAAGTGATATTATCAACAGTGTGCACGGGATAAGACTTAGCTTATGGAGACCTAGAGGTTCCCCTAGTAGTATGTTTCAATCATGATACCGAAGGATGGGAACGGTAGGAAAATTATGAGGCGATATCTCCCTAGTGAGGATGAGACGGTACAGCAGGACGTGTCATCATTCGTCATGTGTGTATGAATAGATAGACGGTGGTATATGAGAACAAAGTCTTGTTCTTTATATCGATGATGTTGTGGTAGCTATACTCGTCATCTTCGATGGTGCGAGTGTTAGCGAGTGTATTATCGTGTGAGGTCCATATATATATTCACTATATATAATAGCGTTGAAGGTAGTACACGGGTAAGGCCTATTCATATATACCTACAGTACATATAATAGCCTAGTGTGTGTCTATCACAAAACAAGTAAGGGACTAAGTTCTCTCGTGGTCAGAGTCATCTAATGCATTCCTGTTCAGCCTGATGGGCCTGCAACCGTCGGTTTAGTGTCGTTGTGATTTCTGATGATAGTGCAGGCGCAACAGAGGTTTTAAAATTTATATTTAGCTGGGCCTAAATTATACGTACTACCTACTCTGGTTAATAAGCGGTAAGTTTAACCTAAGATCGTTCTATGAATCCAAACGTGTGGGTGATTAAAGTTGGTGCTTTCGGTAGGGAAATATTCAGGATGGAACAAAGTAGGTAGGTTTGGGGGTTTTAAACTAAAGACAAGTAATTAAAGTGCAGGAAAGTAAATTGCAGGAATTTAAAGTGCAGGGAAACAGGTAATAGATAAATATGTGATTGCTGAGATGTCGATAATTAATGTTTCGGGATGACAGATTAAATATGGACAATGCTAAGTGTAATGATTTAAACTATCAGGTGTAAACTCTAGAACCCTACCAACTAAATTTCCCATTGGCATGTCACTAGGAACTAGGTTATCGTGATTCTGATCGGAGCAATACGCAAACTTCCAATACTTATCTAGTTGAAAGATAAACAACCTATCTTGGCTTAACGCCGAGGTGCATGAATCAGTAGCGTATCGTCTCATAGGTCTGACCTTTCTTAACCCCTAAAATAGTTTAGTATTTCATTAGCATGCAGATTAATAACTTTGTATGTTTTAACCGCTGATTATGTAAGACTTAGTGTTTTAAGGATTCTAGGTCACTAGGATGTTATTCTTATTCCTAAGTCTTGTTTTGTGCCTTAAGGGTTGGTTATTTCAACTTATGACTTGAGTTCTCCTTTTCAAACAGTTATACATCCCTGCATTATTCGCAGTTTATAAAAACATGTTTCATATGCAGGCCATGCCTTTCAGTAATCGGACAGTGTACTTTACATGGTAGTTCGACTGCTTCTTACATCAGACATGCGGTCAGGAGTAATTGACGGTGAACGTGACACTCTAAACTAACTAAATGTAAAGCGATGCAGAAATGTAAACCTAATATGTACAACGAGTGGGTTCACTGTGTCTTACTTGTTGCAGGTCATGGGCACAGATAACTACTTACCATAATTAAGGTTGATCAAGTCCTAATTACTAGGTTGCAGTCACGTGGATAACTAGAAAGGGTACTCCATAAATTAGACTCAAGTTCATAAAGTCTTAACGATACAAAGGTCATTAATTCCTATTTTATCTGAACGCGTTTTCAAACATCATTTCATTGTGCATTGACTTTCGTAGGATATACCAGTTAGTTGTGAAGTTGTATTATCCTTTCGGAATTTCAACTGTTAAACCAGAGCTGATTCCAGTGATGTAACTACCTTCGGTCGTTTATCAACTTCCATACATTTGTACTCCGTGTAAAACGTTTCCAGTACTATATCAGATAAACTGTCGAATAGGGGCCGCTACATCACTTTTACAATTGTCATACACTTAATTGTATAATGTCATCCTTACTTATAATTATCTACATCATTAAGAATCACAATAATAAACTACTCGCAATTCATGGCAATAGACAAATCACATACAAGGCAGTAATACATAATTAAAATATGAAATAAAGCAAGTATGATAAAGGTTTCGATATCACCCGGAAATAAATGCGTAGCAGCGTATTATTATGATTGACAACTCATTCACATGTACAAAGATGAATCTCCAAACTCCTAACGTTCGCTCTAACTGTAACACCCCCAAATTTCGTTGGTTTTAATTAGCGGAAGCATTTAGTTAAGTATGGGGAGTGCCACAATACACAGTACATGCATACATATCAGGGCATATGATTACAACAGAACAAATATATTAAGATGCCAAATGTAATAGTTACAAAGTTTACGATTTTTCAAATCGTACAAATGAGAAAGTTATTAAGTTTACAAAAGCAGATTTCATAAATATGACTAAAACGGATTAGTTATATAAAAGAAATCCAGTTGTCAAAAGTTGGCATCCTAGTTTCATCGTGGGTCGCCTAGAATCCGTATGTGCAGGCGGTCCTTACGTGTGCTGCTAATTCCCTGAAAAACATAGTAAAAAGTCAACAATGAGGTTGAGTGATGAAGATGAAGATGAAAGTGGAGATCTTGAGTTTAAATCCTTGTGTTGTTGATGATGATGACGGTTTTTATGTGGTTGGAGTCCGAAAATGATGAAGAAGGTTTAGATTTTGATGGATTTTTGGTGGTGGTTTTTTGAAGAGAGTTTGAGAGAGTTTTTGGTGGGTGTGTGTGTTTGTGTTAGATGAAAATGAAATGGGAGTGGGGTTGGATTTGGGGGTTTTGGGTCAGCTGATCACATGGGGAAAAGGGAGGGGAATTTAGTCCCAAACTTGTGGTATTTTACCCGTGTTCGTTTACCCGATCGTCAAATGTTAAAACGTTTTTAAATAGTAGGTTTTTAAAAACGTTTTCGATTATTCTTTGAGTTGTTTTATTTTATTTATAATAATGTAGTTGAGTAATAAACTTATAACTTTATTTTATTTTTAGTTTAATTATTAAAGTGCGGTTTGTTCCAATTGTACGAAATAAACATTATTTATAGTAAAATACGTTGTAAATATTATCAACATAATATTCAATATTTAATTAAGGTTATTTAATAATTTCCTATTATCAAATAACTCTGTCCACCAATGATCGTATATTTTTGTCGCGTTTATTCTAAACCGTACCGTACGTAATTACAATTAAGTACACTACGCGTAACAATTAGTTGGGCTTTGCTAGACTTATCTCTAAAATTAGTTGTGAATTCACTCAAGTAGGGAATTAGCCTAATGATGCAAATGCTTAATGCTCGTAATTACGTTTAAATTTGCGAGTTGTTACATTCTCCCCCTGTTAGAGAAATCTCGTCCCGAGATTTAAATTCAAGTCGGAACGCTCGTCGCGTATGTTTTCCGAAAAGTCATGTTGTTAACGTTGACCATAGTTTGCGCGGCGCTCTATGTTGCCACAAAGTTCTAACAGTTTAGTATACTCACGGTATAGTTGGATAAGTAGTGTGTTTGATAAGTGGTCAAAGTTTACCAAGCGTTGGGTTTGAATCGACATTCAAATAGTGTAACGTTCAAGTGTAATAGTTTGCTAAAACGTACCAATGTTGGCGTAGGGATCGGGTTGCGCATCCTTTGTCCCTATGTAGAAAGCACGTCCACGAGCTGGTGGAATAATGGTGTTGTTGTTGTTTTGATTATTGCGGTTGTTGTTGAGTTTTGGGCATTGGTTTCGGTAATGCCCCGGTTCGCCGCACTCGAAGCACCCGTTGTTTGTTCGAGCGGGAGGGTTGGTTTTACAGTTTTGGGCCAAGTGACCCCAGTTCCGACAGTCTTGGCAAAAGGCGCAATCGCCTGCGTGGTGCTTCCCGCACTTGTCACATTTCGGTTTGTTGCCAAGGTAGGGTTTGGGTCCAGTTGGGGCGGTGGCAACGTAAGCCCGGGAGTTACCCGTAGGTTTCTTGTTCGCTTGATTCTGGTTGTTGTTTCCCTCGTTGATCCATTTCCGTTTCTCTCCCCCGTGACCAACAATCTCAGTACTGCTCGGTTCGTTCCTCCCAGTAGCAGTATTCAACGTGCCAATCAGAATGGCGTCGTCGGTCAAACTCTGAGCCAGGTCAACCGCGCTCCTAAAGGTAGTTGGTTTGGAGGACATCACCATGCCTCTGATCTGTGGGGCCAAACCCCCGACGTATCGTTCGATGCGTTTCTTTTCTGGCGTTACCATGTGGGGTACCAGGCGTGCAAGTTCCTGGAATCTAGTGGTGTAGCCGGAAATGTCAGCGCCAATCATTTGTATGTTCCAGAGTTCGGTTTCAAGTTTCTGGACTTCGTTGGGGGAGCAAAACTCCTCCATCATCAGTTGTTTCAGAGTTTCCCAGTTCATAGAGTAAGCAGCTGGGCGTCCAATGATCTGGACCTGAGCGTTCCACCAAGTTAACGCTTTGTCTGCTAGGGTACACGTGGCAAATTTCACTATGTTGTTGGTAGCACAGTTGCTAATGTCGAGTACCGATTCCATTTTCTCGATCCAGTGAATTAGGCCAATGGCCCCTTCAGTCCCGGTGAAGGTGCTTGGTTTGCAGGCCTGGAAAGTTTTGTACGAACACCCCTGTTGGATACTCGCAGGAGTTTCGCTGTTGACAGGAGTGGTTCCACTATTGTGCACCACGTTTTCACGGTTGCGGCTGGCCTCGTACTGAGCAATAGCTTCAGCCACGCGGCGTTCAATGATCTGTTCGGTAGTTTCGACGACAGGAGGGGTAGGCGCTCGGCGACTGTTTCGGGTATTTCTTCGTTTAGGCGGCATGATGACGTTCTGCGATGAAGGAAATGCAGAAGTCAATGCCAATGAAAAAGGATGTGAAGAATAAGGTTTCACATGTTTTCAGCTTTCGAGTATTAAGAAAAGTTGTTAAGAATCCCCATCACATATCTCGCGACTATGAAATGCCCATATGTACTTAGTATAATATAATCACGTTGGCCAGGCGTCATTATATGATGCTAAATACATACTTCTTTTCATCAACCACTTAATACGATCAGGTTCTCATGAGATCAGGATGAAAGTGAACGGTTCGGACGAAGTATGGTTCAACAAGTGGATTACGCGTATCGATGTGTCATAACGATAGTTAGTCGTATGCAAATGTGTGTATGCATGTGCGTTCTAGCCAAGGCTATAGTCTAGGTCTCTAAGGTCTCTAAGTCACCTAAGAAATCTAGTTCGCTATAACCAATGGCTCTGATACCAGTCTGTAACACCCCCAAATTTCGTTGGTTTTAATTAGCGGAAGCATTTAGTTAAGTATGGGGAGTGCCACAATACACAGTACATGCATACATATCAGGGCATATGATTACAACAGAACAAATATATTAAGATGCCAAATGTAATAGTTACAAAGTTTACGATTTTTCAAATCGTACAAATGAGAAAGTTATTAAGTTTACAAAAGCAGATTTCATAAATATGACTAAAACGGATTAGTTATATAAAAGAAATCCAGTTGTCAAAAGTTGGCATCCTAGTTTCATCGTGGGTCGCCTAGAATCCGTATGTGCAGGCGGTCCTTACGTGTGCTGCTAATTCCCTGAAAAACATAGTAAAAAGTCAACAACGAGGTTGAGTGATGAAGATGAAGATGAAAGTGGAGATCTTGAGTTTAAATCCTTGTGTTGTTGATGATGATGACGGTTTTTATGTGGTTGGAGTCCGAAAATGATGAAGAAGGTTTAGATTTTGATGGATTTTTGGTGGTGGTTTTTTGAAGAGAGTTTGAGAGAGTTTTTGGTGGGTGTGTGTGTTTGTGTTAGATGAAAATGAAATGGGAGTGGGGTTGGATTTGGGGGTTTTGGGTCAGCTGATCACATGGGGAAAAGGGAGGGGAATTTAGTCCCAAACTTGTGGTATTTTACCCGTGTTCGTTTACCCGATCGTCAAATGTTAAAACGTTTTTAAATAGTAGGTTTTTAAAAACGTTTTCGATTATTCTTTGAGTTGTTTTATTTTATTTATAATAATGTAGTTGAGTAATAAACTTATAACTTTATTTTATTTTTAGTTTAATTATTAAAGTGCGGTTTGTTCCAATTGTACGAAATAAACATTATTTGTAGTAAAATACGTTGTAAATATTATCAACATAATATTCAATATTTAATTAAGGTTATTTAATAATTTCCTATTATCAAATAACTCTGTCCACCAATGATCGTATATTTTTGTCGCGTTTATTCTAAACCGTACCGTACGTAATTACAATTAAGTACACTACGCGTAACAATTAGTTGGGCTTTGCTAGACTTATCTCTAAAATTAGTTGTGAATTCACTCAAGTAGGGAATTAGCCTAATGATGCAAATGCTTAATGCTCGTAATTACGTTTAAATTTGCGAGTTGTTACACTAACCTCTATGTTAATCCGTAGATTAATTACAATAACCTTAGACTAAAATATAAAAGAATTTTAGAATGAGAAAGTGGAAATGGAAGAGTGAGAGTGTAAGTATGAGTGTGAATATGAGAGTGTGTTGAAATGAGAGCTAGGGGCTGCTATTTATAGGAGAGGCTTGGCTCAAGTTAGCATCCCAAAGCTCACAATAGCAAAAGGTGGAAAAGGTGATGGCACCAGGTACGAAAAGGTGAAAAAGGTGGTGGCACCAGGTACGAAAAGGTGGTGGCACCAGGTACGAAAAGGAAAAAAAATGCAATTTGTGCGGGAGGGTGGCAGCCGGCGGCATCCAGGTGGTAGCCGGCGGCGGCGGCTGGCTGCTACCTGCACCAGCCCGCTGCCTATTGCTTCGTTTCTCGATTCGTGCGTGTTTTCATCATTATGCGTCCGTTTGCGTTGATTCTTTGTGTGTTGGATTTGTAATTTAAAAACGAATCTTTTGATGAAAAGAAATCCCAAAAATATATCTCTGAACTTTAGATGTGTCATACGAATCATTTGAATCTTCCGGTGTACGTAGAATCTTCATTCTTCGTCCGTTTTAGTTGATACTTCTTCTGTTGGATTCGTAATTTGAAAACGAACATCTTGGATGAGATAGATGTTGGTGATGGGCTCTTTTGTCTTGAATTCTCATTTTGATGTCTTGAATCTTCAAACGTGCGTGGAATCTTCATTTTCTATCCGTTTTGCTTGATTTTCATCGTGCAACCTTGTTTTTACCATCTTGACATAATACTACTGATTTGTACTAAATTTAGGTTAAAGTGCCAAGAATCGTTCCAGAATGAGAGAGATATCGGTAGTAAAAACGTGACTTTTTACGCGATATCAAGTATCCCACACTTAGAACTTTGCTTGTCCTCAAGCAAACTCATTCTTAAAAGCTTCTGGAAGGATTCTAGTTGCATTAGTTTTTAGAGATACCATTTTCCAAAGAATATAAAGTTACAGTTATAAAAGAGTTTTCACCGGAAACTAAGGGTTTATAGAATTTGATACCTTCTTCTAGCAACATAAATGATGATCATGACTAGGCAATCCTCACAAGTGGGTCACTCAAATCACTCAAGTGTTTAGGGTTTCCTACTTACTAGTGTCAATCACTCAGATAGCCTGTCATGCAGCATTCTCGTCATAGGCTTGATCGAGAATCAGATCTCCATCACTTTTGATGAGGACGGTACTATCCTTTCGAGATATCTTGTGAGGAATCGGATGTTTTGGGTTGAAGAAGGTGTGAGGGTTTTCCTTGTATTTTCTCGAAACTTTTCTTGAGAGAGTTTCTTTGGAATTTCTCATATTTTGAAAGGACTACATAGGCTTTTTCTTTCTTGTTCTTTGAAATTTTTCTTTTCTTGGCCCTTTTACTTGATTTTTGGGCTTTTAGGTTTCTTCTGACAGCTTTTGCTGAATTTCTTTTTCTTGGAGATCCTTTTACGGATGATTTTCATCTTTTGGGGAACACTCCGATATATTTTATGGCTTTGTATTAGGCTGCAGAAGTCTTGGAAAATCAAGAGTATCTTTGAGAGTTCGTCGAGAAATGAAACTTCTGTAGGTTCGGAATGAATATTAGGAGGTTTTGATTGGGTGTGAAGAGTTAATGTTAAGTGGATGGATGTTTGATGGTGGAAGGGTGTTTGGATTCCTTAGAAGTTATCAAGATGGGTTGTACCTATGCCACGTATGGCATTCATCGGTGTGATCTCGAAATGCATTACAAGAGCAAGTTCTAATTCAAATGCATACATCAGCGCACACATGAAATGAAAAGTGAAGCATTTTAGATATGAATGCTAATGATGGGCTCAATCCTCACGAATCGAATGTTTTGGTCAATGTGTGCCTAGCCATGTGTTGCCCTTTTCGTCCGTATCTTATTCTAAAACAGTTTTGTTTCATTGTCAAAACACGTTTCTTGCTGTAATTTATAATTTTGAAAGATAGGATTTCTAAAGAACGATGTTTTTGAATCTAAAAATTTGAAATTTTATCCATTTTTTAGCCTTTTAATGAAAATATTGATTGACTTACGGACAAGAGGTAAAAACTTGCGGTTGAAGGCCGTATATCCCACACTTAGAGGAACATTGTCCCTAATGTTCGAATCTATTCGTTGAGTACCTCTTGTTGAAGTATCCCACACTTAGAGATTCTACTTATTTTCGGATTGTTTTGTAAGTGTAGTGTGGTTTTGATTATCCCACACTTGGTGTTTGGAATATCGGACGAGATAATCAATTCTTTAAACGGGTAGAGGGTTTTCGAACGGTGTACCGCTTTTGCTGTGCACGTTGTTGGCTCTCGTTAGAAGTTTGCTGGTCCGTGGCTTGTGGCTTATGGCTCTTGGCATTCTTATTGTGTGTTCCACAGTTCTCCCTTGCTTCGGTCTTCTATAGTTTTTCAAACAAACCACTCAATTCAATCAAGTAATAGCTGCTGATAAGAAAAGTAAAGTAATAGCTTAATAAAGTAATAACTGGATAGATGTGATGTCTATGCATCCACATTACATCAAATACACACAATAATAATAATGTCTTGGTAGAAAATAGAAAGAAGTCAGAAAGCGGAGCAATCTATTGCTCGGCTGGTGGTGGTGGTGGTGCTCGGCCTTCGTCTGATGCATCTCGATCAGCCTCTGCTTCTGGTGTACCTGTAGTGAATACTCCATGCTGTATCAAATGATCAATGAAATCTCCTGCAGGCATGTCAAAGCTGTCCAGTGGAATCTCTGGTGTCCTCTGCTGAGAGTGTCCTCCAAATAAATTAGTCTGTCTATGAGAGGATACTGGATCAATCGATAAGGGTGCAGGGCTGACACTCCTGAGAATCCTATGACTCTGAACAATGGTGGCTCGTGTGGAGACTCTGGATATTCTGCTGCTTTGTGAAGTATGCCCTCTGACCGAACCAACAGTTGAGGGGACATGCTGTACTGGAGTAGGATCCTGTGCTGGTGGTGGTCGTGGTCTAGGTGGAATCGTGCGAGGTGGTAAACCATGGCCACGAGCTGGATGTCTGTGAGGTGCTCGAGTAGGAACTGGATGTCTAGGATCTGCAGGTGTATATAAGTGTGGTGGGGCTCAGCCCATTCCGCACGGTATGTCCGGAAGTGGGCTCACTGGTATCCCTGCGATCTGCTGCCTCATAGCTCTATAGCATCTGACTTGCATCTGCATCAACCAGTACCAGTAATCGGGTCCTGGGGGTATCCCGTAATGGTATATGTAAGCTGGTATCTGAGCTCTAGGGGCCGGGACAGAAGGTCCTGGCCTAGTAGGTTGTGGCAGTGCAACTGGGTCATCAGAATCTTGTGCATCCTCATCTGAATCGAAGTCTGAATTTCAGGGCTCTCTTAGTTGTTTCCTCTTCCTGGATTCCTTGGGTAGGACTAGACCTGCTACCAATTTATCAACACTCTCAGGATTTGATGACCGTGCCCTGATGTACACGGTGCCATCCCTCAGAATCCTAAGTATATCCATGCTCCTTAGAAAATTGTAGTCTATCGGTTGGGCACTCCATTCTGGCAGGCTCTTGAATTTCTCTATCTCTGTCATTCTAATCAAACCCATTTTCCGAATCAACCTAGTAATCACTGGGCCCATGAATGATCTTCTTGCACCAAACTCTTTTTCTTCCAAAATCCGCTGTGCAACCTTTTTTCTACCATCTTGACATAATACTACTGATTTGTACTGAATTTGGGTTAAAGTGCCAAGAATCATTTCAAAATGAGAGAGATATCGGTAGTAAAAACGTAACTTTTTACGCGATATCACAGCCATAACCACTTTCAGATCTTACATCATTCTCATTTAGTTATACATAGTTGATCAGACTATGTTAAATTAAACTTGTATGATGTAATCCCTGAACCAGTTGTACATAATAAGGAATACTGCCTAACGGTCATAGTCTAGGCCTACTAAATGCAACCTAGTTCACTTTAACCTTAGGCTCTGATACCAATCTGTAACACCCCCAAATTTACTGTTGAGCGGAAGCATACTTTGGGGTGCTACTAATCAATAAACAAAGCACATAAGATAAAGTGAATGACTCTATATGCATCGTTTACAGTACATTGATATTATAAAAGTCTTACACTGTTATAATAGTTTACAAAAGCCCGAGATGAAATGAAAGATATTCTATGGCATAACTAATTATACAAAGTATAGTAATGCATGCTAATCTCCTGATGTTTGCATGAGACTCGAGCTAATGGGCATCCTGAATGAGCAGACCTACTGCTGCTGCGAACCTGAGAATACACGCTAAAATGGTCAGCTAAAAGCTGGTGAGCTCACAGGTTTGATGATAAAGTATAATGTATGAACCGCAAGATTTAAGTATGATGGTTTGTATAACACCCCAATAGTACACTAATGCATTTTATATTACTTTAATACCGAAAGCGCGAGTCCCAAAATTTTCAAACCAAAAACATGTACATATCATATGTACTTGCTTAATTACATGTGTACATCCATAATTTACCCAAAGGTTTAGCGTTTCAAAATAGTTACATTCATAAACTAAGTTATTAATATGTGCCGAATAAGTTTCCAAAACATTTCATTGATTAACCTAAAATATCAGAGTTGATGCCACATTAGTCAAACATCCATCCAGTACCCATGCCATGTTAGTCATCTAACCAAAATCTGCAAAATGTAAAACATGGTGGGATTAGCTGACATCTAAGTGAATGGAACTGTATCCGACAGTTCAATCCAGAAATAACAAATCTTACAACAAATAAACAATAACCCAAAAACAAAGAGGACTGGCGGTTCATGGTATGCCATCACAAGAACACTTTTAACCACTGGTTTGCCATCACAGTGATTTACCGATGTTTGAAGCTATCTTCACTGACTAGGGTTCATCCATCAACGATGTGTATCGGAAACCTCGCCAGTCAAACAATAGCAATAAACCCAACCAGTGTTGACCTCCCAATAATACACATATGCCCAGCAGCCAATAATCACATATTGCACATTAATCATGCCATTACAGAATATAATCAACCAATCAACAATAACATTAACCCTAATGATTAAACAATCAATATCAATATCAATAACAATATATGTTCACCCGTTGTAACCAAACATGTTACAACTGGGTTGAACCAAAGAATACAGTTATCACTCACCGAGATATTCACAGTCTTCACTCAGTGGTCTAATATTACCGAGTCTTCTGATTATCTGAGAACACAATATAATAACGAGTCAGTAACTCATTAATAATGATAAACTGATATTATAATTATATAACATATGTCAACGCATAGTATCACACAATTAAGTATTACATGCTTTAACCCACATATGAAATGTATATAATACGAATATTCAAGCTACACTAAAATTACCAATGCGAAATGAATTCAGAAAGTCCTGAAACAATGTCCAAAAACTGTAAAATGCCATTTTACACCCCTAAATGACCCCCAAAGGCCAAAAACTACCTAGGCTCTTAGGATAGAGCCTAGACCATTGAACCGTTTTCGAGTGACCATGCTAATTTCAATTCAATCCGAGTTAATAAAATTTGTCACATACTCGCGACCCTGAAAACACTTACGCAATTTCAAAATTTACAAAACACATTGACAAACGCGATCCGGGAAAACAATGGTGGGATTGCGTTCACCTTTGGAAAATATTTTGTAACCGTTTTACACTTGGGAACGTGATCCGGAAACGTGGGCGGGATCGCGTTCGCAAGAACAAACTCGACTGTGACACATTTTAACTATGAAACGCGATCCGGACACAAGGCTGGGATCGCGTTCACCAGTTTTAAAACAGTTTCAGACCTGCACGAACTCTAACTCGAAGTTCATAACCAAATTAACAATAAACTCAGTTTCTACTCAATATAATGCATCAAATAACCTCTAAAATCATCATATAACATCAACAACAAGTTTCATCTTTCAATTTCATGCCCAATCACATTTACATAACATAAACTCCAACTAATTTAATCACTAATCAATTTATCATCATCATATAATCATCAACAAACATCATGTACACTTAATCCACTTCGATTTACATACATGCATCATTATCAAACCTAACTAACTCAAAATCATCATGTTAATAAAATACTTCAATAAACTCTACTTACAATTCAAGAAGAAGATGGAATTCAAGATGAGGATGATGATGAAGAAAAAAATGTAAACACAAAATCACAGCCTTCTTTTGTTTATGATTTCATGTTTATGATTCTACTCAAGTGTAGGTGTGTGTTCTTGAAGGTGAAGAAGAGTTTAGGAAAGAAAAGAGTTAGGTTGGGCTCTCCCAACCGACCCCAATATATTTAATCTGTTTTATTCTCCTTCTAATCCTATTGTCTGGAACCTAGAAACCATTCGTGATTCTAATTATTTTATTTTACCGTCAACTCTCCTAAATTTAAAACATGCATTATTTTATTAGTCACAATAAATTCTGGGACTCTTTTACCTATTTATTTCCAAGAAATCAAGTAAATTATTTCTCATTATTTAAATAACCATTTCAAATCTTAGTAAAATACCATTTATTTCTAGGCCCAAAAATAGGATGTTACAAATCTTCCCCCCTTAAAATATTTCATCCCCGAAATCTAATCGTGCCTATTTAATCCATAATTCTAATCGCAACAATTTTCAATTTACTACACTACAAACTACTTTGTAACCCAATCATGTATAAAACATATACCAAAACAAGGTTAACACAAAGTATACCTTTTTCAGCGTCATCAACCTCAACGGGGTTCTTCTACAGCCATCCGAAATGCCCTAGCAGTCATCGGCGGTACATTCTTTCTTTTCTGACCTACAGATGACGACGAACCCGAACTTCCAGCTATACCTGAACCCTGCCTCACCTTTTCCGGACACTGCCCTTTGTGACGTTCTTTTTGACAGTTCCAGCACACAAATCGAGGATATGCACAATCAACACACGTATGAACAAATGATAATGCGTCCGTTTGACCAGTCAGTGCGTGTTGACCCGGACGGGGATTGTCAGTCCCATATGGTACCATGCACTAACATTCACGCTACAAAGTGTTACCAAACTATGCTATTGAGGACTTATGATGATTAGATGAATAACTCATGCAGAATATAGCGATGTTTGATACTTGCGTTCTGATGTGACGCAAAAAGTCATGTTTTCAAGGTCAATATTCCATGCTTTTTGGGCACATCTTTAGTGAAAACATTCCAAAACAATCATTATTTACTAAAATTCACTAAAGTGCTCAAAATGTAGGCGTTGCTACAAAAGTCACTAAAAACATCCGAATAACGAGCAAAACAGAGCAGATAAGCAACATCCAATTCTCGCACCCTCATTTATCTTATGATAAACATATTCTAAACTTATGGTATGTTGTAATAGGTAAAATCGAGACGGGAAAATCAAGAATCATGCAAATCGGATAAAGAACGGAGAAGACACTACACTTTCAGAACGGTTTACAGTCATTCCGGCAACGCCTGAGCTCAACACATCCAATTTTGGTAAAATTGGTACCATTAGAAGTGTAACGGAATTACAAACTCGCAGGTGAAAGAATAAGGCAAATGAACGTGCTGTTTCGCAAGTTGTATGTATGATTTGGAGCTTTGCCTATAAATAGTGGATACCCCCTCCACATTCAAACACACCATACACCTCTTCATTCCAATCATTTCTCCATTTTCACTTTCTCTCTCACACTCTCTCTCTCTCTCTCTCTCTCTCTCTCTAAAATTAGGGTTAGCATCAGTTAGTTCTCAGTTAATATTTAACTGAAACTAACGGAGGGGCTACTTTTGTAATAGCATAGGGAACAGTTCAGGGGCTTTTATTGTAATATTGTCAAGGATATTGCGGAAGTTCTGCTTGTACTCTCTCTCTCTAAACGCATATTCAATCTACATTTTATTAACGGTTACTTATTTCCTTATCTGTTATAATGATAATTGCTATTGTTGTTATACTAGATTTAGGATCTGTTATTATGCATAGTGAGTAGTTTCCTTGTGTGTTTGTTATGATGTAGTTAGTTTATATATGTGCGGGGTAATGCTACTTTAAATATACGATTAAGATAATAACATTATGAAATAATGGAGGTAACATTATACGGATTTCATTTGTATAGCGCCGAAAACATCACTTATGTGTGGAGTACGGAACATAGAAGCTATAAAAGTCGTGGGCACAATCCGTTGTGGAATTAATGTTCTCAATTGTATTATAAAATGAAAACCGGTGGTCTATTAACGTTGCATTTATGAATTTCTAAACCAATATCGCCTTTCCTCCAATTAAACGTGATTAGAACCTTTATGACAAGGAGTCGCGAACCTTGATCAAACGGTCACTACCTATCTATGTTTTCTAAAATTAACAACATGGTCTAAATTATATAACTGTGGAAATACTGTTTAACCTTTCATATAGTACATCGTGAATCAATCAGGGATTTATTGGGAAAAGTGAGGGCTGGTTTATATCATAGATGGTTGAACTTTAATACAAACTTAGTTAAACTAGTCTAGAGTGACCATAAAGTATGTGATACCGGAAAGACCACAATAACGGCACTGTACTTCGTATAACGTTGGAAACATCATTGGTGGATTACAAATAGGTGAAAGCTAAGGAAATGTCGGTGGTTGAAGACTGTATCACATCCTGGTTTGTTTTTAAAGCTGTGGAAATGCTTGATCGCACTGTACACCGTTAGTATGCCCAAGAGCTGAAAAACTGTGGAAATGCTTAATTGCACTGTACACCGTTAGTACCTCTGAGGTTTGGAAAACTGTGGAAATGCATAAGCGTACTGTACACCGTGATGAAAAGCTCTAGACTGAAATATAACCATTAATGTAAAGTTAACAGTCGCCAAACCAAGTCTTAATCTTAAATGCCTTGTCTGACTTCATTGTCCCCGTAGTGTTAAGAAAGGTCGGAACCCTAGTGGGTATGCTACTCTATCTCATGCGCCCGGGAACTAACATTCCAAGAAGGGTCGTTACTCCGTCACTGGATAATGTTGAAGAGTTGAGCATCCTCCTCCGATCAGACTCAATTTGGCCTAGTACTAAGTAACATACTGGTTGGTCCCCCCAATCAATAGGGTACTAGTGTTTACACTACGAACAATTAAGCTCAGGTAAGACACAAACCTTTAAAAGACGTTTTCATATCAAAACCCTAGCATCACCCCCGCATAAGCTAACGAAGTCGTAACAAACACATCTCCTCCATACTGATTACATCCCTATTTCTATTTTTCATTTATTTACTTTTTATTTAATTACGGACCTAAGTAACAAAAAATCCCACTCAAAACCTGTTTAAAAACCCATCACTAAATTGAACAATTTGTCTTGACATTTCCGTTTCACAATACGATTAACTTGAAGAACGACCTTAGGTCATACTGCTGCTATACAAGTCGTAGTAAAGCTTAGGTCCCCATCTCTATAAATTTAAAACACACTATCCGCCCACAATCTAATTGCAATTTAAGTCCTAATCGTACATAATTGATAATTTTAATAATGATAAAATATTTTAATGAATTATTATTAAAATAATTTTTGGACGTTACAAGTCGGGTATTATAACATCACACGTTCGAGTGTTGTAGCCTCACCCGTTCGGGTCGGGTTCCTCACCCGTTCGGGTGTCAAGGTTTTGTACTGATCTCAGTGCGTAACCCAGTTTTCAATTGATCATCCTTTTGTTTTTCGCTATGATTTAAGTTGAATCTTTTTTTCACCAATGTTATAGATAACACCGTACAAGCTTTATTTAAGTGGTTCTACCCATTTATTACACTTATACACATACTAAAAATTTTTATAGAAAGAATATTTTTGGTTCGAAAATTATCATTGCCAACTTTCCATTTTTGTTTGTTTTAATTTGTTTTTCGCTTTCAATCTATCATAATCTTTAAGTATATAAAGTATCAACATAATATATTACTAAGATTTACAATGAAATCAAAGTTTGAGAATTTTACACTGATGATGATAATGACTACGATGATGATGATGATATGATGATGATGATAGTGACTTGAAGATGATGTTGAAGAAGATGGTGAAGTGTGTTCTTGCTCCTGCTGCTGTTGTCGATGATGAAGATGATCACAGTAGAATAAGTTGGTGTGTATGAATTATTGGAGTTTTGGTATAAATCTATACCTAATTTGGAGGAGTGTCACATTCTCCCTCCGTTAAATTAATCTCGTCCCGAGGTTTAAGTCGAGTCATGAGTCTCGGACACGTGCTCGAAAAGATGAGGGTATTTCTTTCGCATTTCATTTTCGCGCTCTCATGTAGACTCTGGGCCGCGTTTCGAGTTCCATCGAACTTACCACGTGCCAAAATCGGGAAAGAAAAAAAAAACAGCTAGATATTATTATTTTTTATTAATATTCTTTAATTGATGTTTTCCTTCTAGAGAAACGTACGGTATGATTTTAGGTGATCTATGTTGAGCTTGCAATTCGTAGTCTATCTCCACATATTGTAACATTTTATTATCAAATAAAAATCGATCGATGTTGTTATGAGCTGCCTACCTTGACTATGTTACAAACTCGCAAAAGACAGGGTGTTGTTTGCTTACAATGGACACTTTCTCGACTCGTCCAGAGTATAGTAAAGCTCAGGGATACTTTCTATTGATGTGAAAGTTTTATTTTATTATATGAAAATACAGAAGAAATGTTTTAAAAATGTGACCAAACAACACTAGATACTAAAACTAGCCAATAAACACACCTAGTTACTGGTGGTACATATATATGACTTGGAAATGTTCAATATAAGATTGAACTTACCCCTTTTATGTAACATTGTGATATATGAAAAAGAAAGATTCAGCTCAAAAATTTGAAACCAAACTTTATCGGTTGAGCAGATCGGCCATAGTCATCAATTTCGCCAATCGTTTTTGATCTAAACTCATCAAACCGAACCATACACTTGCCCAAATATGTGAATACATTTAAAGAGATATTTGAAAGTCAAGAAACTTCTATGTGATTCTTGTTGATCATTTGAGCATAGCTCTTTTACAATTACAACTAGGAAAAAGTACACTTTTAGTCGTTGTTACAAGTACAACGTTATAATAATTAAGAACTCTTTCAATGTTCTTCCACATCATCTTCCTCTCCAGTGAGATCCTCGGGTATGCCAGGTGGTGGAGACGAGAAGTCCAAACACACACCCTTAATCACCCTTTCGTAATCTTCCTCTTCTAGCAGTTCTTCTTCATCATGTCGGGAAGTAAGCTGATGATACTCTACAAGTTGTCGGAGACACTGGTTTTCCCTTGTTAGGTTCGCGTTGTCATTTGCTAGTCTTGATTTTTCGGCTAGCAATGCCTCTAATTGAAGCCTCACCTGCATAATAAAACATATATGTTGAAATAATTACTTTCTGGTCACCCGGTATAAGTAACAGATATATGATATCTAATAAAAAAAAAAATATTTCGACTCTAATAGTTATCAACTTGTTGATTTGGGTTGTGTGTTTTAATCTCAAAATGGTCAAATGGGTCAAAACAAAATACTTTAGCTAAAAGGGGACGGGTTAAACAGGTCAAACAGTTGAAATTCACTTGAAGTCTATTTCTAATACCTCCTAGACTGTTTATGTCTATAATGGACAAAGGTATGTTTGTGGGTGAACCCGACCTCACCCAACCCATTTTGATCCGTACTTATACATGATGAACTCTTGACCTATTACTAGCCATGTCTGCCCACAAGACCCATCCATCTCTCCCTCATAAACAAAGTTTTTTTGTTTTATTTATATCACGATCAACGGAACGCATTAAGCAGGTCAAACATTTAAAAATTGCTTCATATCTATTATATATGCATACAACCTTCTAGACTAATTCTAAATTCAAATACTCAATGAAGATAAATGTGTTAGTAGATCAACTCAGGCCGACTTGCCCGTTTTGACCCATAGAAAGCGACCCACCAATCTTACATGTCTAACTATAATCAATTATTTATTATTTAACTTTTATATATCAAAAACACAATCTTTTTTCAAGGGTATGCTTATGCATTATAGTATACATACCAGATCATCTTCCTCTGGTGGAACTCCTTTGACAAATCCATCCCGAAGCCGCCTGTTTTCCTCTTCAAGAATGCTACATCTTTCTTGCATAAAACAAAGATCTGATTTCATCGATTTCATTTCTCTAGCTAGAAAACCTGCTCTTTTCGCCATGGATATAGCAATCTAGAATTAAAGAAAACCATGAGAAACTTTAAAATACCAAATGTGTGTCCAACAAATCTATTTCACTACAAACTACTTACATTTTTGGCTCTGTTGAGCTTCCCAAACTCTTTAGGGTCGTCGCGGTTTTCATCAGAAATTTCTTCTGGATCCAGCTTTCTTTTCATCCCTCTTTTGTTAGAATCCAAACCCTGATCATATTCTTCTTGTTCTTGTTCATCATTTGATGAATTTTGATTGGTTTTTGCTTGATGTAAGGAACTATGAAGAATATCAGACAATGTTGGTGGTCTAGCTAGATCTTTTGCTCCCTGTTATTAATAAAAGCATACTTTTCAATTTCATAGTTGCAACTCGTTTATATGAAAACGAAATTTTCAACTCGTTTATTAACACAAACAAAGGAGCCGAATTTATAAAAAAAAAAAAAAGAAATTAGAAAAAAGTAAGGTGAAATACGTGTAAGGCCATCGAAAGTACGTGTTTACTATGTCCTAAATACTAGAAACCTGATTCAACAGGCCTTGATAATTAACCCGATACATTTCGTCACCAAACAGAATCCATGAATGCATATTTTGTGGCTGAGTCTCTTTATATAACTAGAGGGTGCATTCATGAAACATATGAACTATGAAGTACTTCCCGTAAGGAATTGAACTTTTTTGTACCAAAAACATGGAGTCATGAAAAATCATAACTAAAGTCGAACCTTTTTGTTTAAGACAACAAGAAAACAATAAGCCATGAAAGCAGATGATCAACACTATGACTTATTTCTATATCGATACCAAATATCTCATGTCACTGGTTACTGACGTTTTTATTATAAAACTAAAGGAACTACTTAAAATCTCTAGATGAATTAATTAATTTGTACGAATTAGAGTATGAAGACATAACACATGAAATAATAGCCAGTCCGAATCGACATTGTTATGCTACCATGGAAGAAAAGATGATCAAAATTCAAAATTGACTTTTCTTTTCTTTTTTTCCATACAAAAAAGAATATCTGATGGAAACCAGATTCAATATACATCAAGAGCTAATTCATGAGAAACAATATATACAGTAATCAAGATATTTAGTTTATAAAAGCCCAAAATCAATAATTCAAACTATGGTAATTCATAAGAAAACATTATAATTTCCCAAAAAAACAAAAAGCAGCAGAATTTAGGAGAATTTCCATTTTTATTTTAAAAGCCCAGAATCATTTGTATAAACTAAAGGTAATAAACAATTAAGCAGTCCCATTTTCTTAGTTATTATAATAAATAAAATAAAAAAATTACAAGAATTGAGTAAGCTACCTGAAGTGCGTTATCAAGATTATTAGAAAGCTGAGAAAGTGAGCTAGAAACAGAATCAAATCCCTTTAACAAAAGCAATGAATCTTCCTTCAATCGTTTCGCCCGATTCCGCCCTTCATAACTCTAAAACAGCAAAAAAAAATCCCCAAATTTTAAAACCCTGGAAACCAAAATCACAAAATCAGTCCCAAATCAACAAAATTCACATCAACCCCACTTACCAAAGATTGATCCTTTTGGTTTTCAAGCAGTGTATCGATCCGATTCCGAAGAACACTCCAAAACTGCTTATCTGAAACCGGACTAGCCATCGGAGACAGACCCACGATACTACTCGATTCCTGCTTTTTGACACAACAAAATTAATGGGTTAGGTTTAAAAAGAAAAAAAGATGCAAACTTTGATTGAAAACTAACCTTAAAAGGGGGATCTTGAGATGGGGATTCGATGGATGTTGTTGCCATTGAAGCTTTTTCTTTTTTTTGTTAAGTAAAGTGAAGAACAGAGAAAAGATTGAAGTCAAGTAACGGCTAGTTATTAGTTTGAGTTAGAACTGGGAACATTTTGGTTTTAAATAAAGAGCAAGTATAACGTTATTAATTGTGTTTTGGACCTTGGATTCTAAGGAATCTAACGGCTCTAAATTGTGGGCTAGTATTTATTTTTTGGATTTTATAAATTCGAAGTGAATAATATGTCCTCGTCAATTTTGATTATTCAGATTATTATTATTGATAGGGTTTTTCATATTTCTTTCATTAAATGTAATAATAATACTGTTTTTTTCTATTTGATTTATAATTTATATTGTAGTTACTTTAATTTCAAATTATTCTTTGAAATTACTTGAAAGTATAATCAAAAGTACAAACATCATCCACATCAAGATATTTAGTACTTCATATAATGTTAGCACCACGTAATTGGTTAGAATATTCTCAGAATATTAAACTATTTTATAAGGCGTGATATTTATTATGAGAAACTTTTGAATTATTAGACTTAATAATTCAATGTTATTTTGAATACACTGATTGTGATGTATTGAATATCCCATGAATATTAAAAAAAAATCTGAATTTTAAAAAAAAATCTTTTACTTATAAATACTCTTTTTATTCATACAAAATTAAAAATATATTGAATATTAATATTTGATTATCACTAACAAACAACTTACAATGAAATAATGACAAACTATATATCAAACTTTGTACTACAAATAGTATAGGTTACTAATAAACAGAATAGAAATTAAATAAAAATTAAAAACTCACAAAAAAAGAATAAATTAAAATCTTATTTATATATTACATAATAATAATATTATATAGTGTGACTTTAAGTGATTTTAACTTGATACAATGGTAGCCAAAGAATAGTCTTGATATCATCTTTATGGCTCTCTCTCTCTATCTGTGTTTCTAGTGTACATATGTACATATAGTATTAGATCAAAAACTGCTGGTTCTCAACATCTATCTCAACAATGGCCATTCTTCTATCATCTTGTTCATCTTCTCTTGTCTTCACCAATCTCTCTCCCCCTTCTCTCTCCCCATCTCTCTCCCTATCTCTCTCCTCTCTCTCTTTCTCTTCCAATGTATCTCTAATATCATCATCTATATCTCTATCTCATCACTCTCTTTCAACTTCTTCTAGAAGACCATCATCAGTCTCCTCATTCACAGTTAAAGCTAGTGCTTCAGAGAAGAAAAAAGTACTAATTGTTAACACAAATAGTGGTGGTCATGCAGTTATTGGATTCTATTTTGCTAAAGAGCTTTTGAGTTCTGGTCATGATGTTACTATTCTTACTGTTGGTGATGAAGGATCTGATAAGATGAAGAAGCCTCCATTTACTAGATTCTCTGTAAATTTCTATTCCAATTCGTGTTTATTATTATTTTTTTAGAGCTGCAAATAACTCGTACAATTTTATTTCTTTGGAAATGACCTCAAAACCTGTCGGTTGATGGGCTGGCTTAATAGTTAATACAAATAGGCCAAATGTCTACTGGTCTTATTATGTTTTTTTATTTGTTTGATTGATCTTTATTGTGTTTTGGTTTCTGGGTCTGGTGGATTTTAATCAGTTTTGTCATAACAATGAAATCTGTACCTGTGACAGTTTTCGAACTAGTTTTAAGCATGTAATATGAGCTTTTTAAGTAAAATTTCCAGAAAAAAATGATCTTTTGGGGTGTTTTGCAGGAAATTGTTGAAGGTGGTGGTAAAACAGTATGGGGTGATGTTGGTGCAATTGGGACAGTTTTGGAAGGATTGACATTTGATGTAGTTTTGGATAACAATGGCAAAGATTTGGATACAGTGAAGTTAGTTGTGGTCAAATTATAGTGGTAAATCGAAGTGTAAAGCACACTCCCAAACTCAGTCACTGATCATTTTAATTACATGCAGGCCAGTGGCAGATTGGGCAAAGAGTTCAGGTGCAGAACAGTTTTTGTTCATCAGCAGTGCTGGAATTTATAAGCAAACGGAAGAGCCACCTCATGTCGAAGGGGTACACCCTCAGTCTATAATCATTGTATTTTTGGTCATCATCTTTTAAAATACCATTATATACTTATAATGCAAACCAAAGTAGAAATACCCGAGTTTAACTTATTTACATATGAAACGCTACAATTAGACCAATACATCTCAGAAAACCGCAGAAATTATAGCTCTTTATATGTAGTAAGCATACTAGTTCAATGTGTTAATCACGCAGCAATTAATGTGAAAATCTATATAAAGTAACTTTTTCGTAACAATGACAGGATGCTGTGAAAGCTGATGCTGGTCATGTTGTGGTCGAGAAATACATCTCTGAGATTTTCGGAAACTGGGCAAGCTTCCGACCACAATATATGATTGGATCCGGCAACAACAAAGACTGTGAAGAGTGGTTCTTTGACCGTAAGTCCCATCTCCTTCATATTTGGGCAATTTTGACCCATTTATTTATGAGCAGGGAGATTTGGGTTATTCTTATTTTATTTTATTTTTGTATACAGTCCCCCTGGTAAATGTATATAGTTCTTGTAATCATATATAACGTACTCAAAATTTTATTAAGATTTTTGGTAGTGTTAAAGGTTTTCTTATACTAAAAATCACCAATGTTGACCCATTATCTATCCCGCCCGTTTTACTTTTCACAAAGAGAAGACTCGTTAGTTTTGGTCCTGGTATGAATTAATATTTCATATGGGAACTAAATTGATTATGCTTCAGGTATTGTGAGGGGAAGGCCGGTTCCAATCCCAGGCTCTGGTATGCAACTAACAAACATCTCACACGTTAAGGATTTATCATCTATGCTAACAAAAGCAGTCGAGAACCCAACTGCTGCAAGTGGGATCATCTTCAATTGTGTAAGTGATCGGGCTGTAACTCTAGACGGAATGGCTAAATTATGTGCTAAAGCAGCAGGTTTGCCCGTTGAGATTGTACACTATGATCCAAAATCCATTGGTAGTGATGCAAAGAAAGCTTTTCCTTTTCGAAATATGGTATGATTACTGTCGATGCTTTATTCATAGCCTTCAAAGATGGCAGTTTTTACCTATTACTTATAAATGGGTCGATTTGGTTGTGTTTTAAAACAAGTGTGCCCAATAATAAAAATCAGCCAAGATGAAATGGGCCTAACCGGTTAAATGGCTTAACACTTGACCAAATTTGTTTATAGCATAAAATGCAACCTCCTAAAATGTTTTTTATTGTTTCGATAATACAGTTCTGTTATCAAATTGAAGTGGTGTTAGATTAGAAGTTATATACATTAGCAAAAAAGTGTTGCAAGTAGAACTTATATACATTAGCAAAAAAGTGTTACAAGCCAACCAGGTTCAGTCCGTTCTGACCCGGGCACAAAAATTGACCCATTTCAACCAAACCGATTTTGACTACCCAACCTGCTTTTTGCAGCATTTCTATGCAGAACCAAGAGCTGCAAAGGACATTTTAGGATGGCAAAGCAGCACCAACTTACCAGAGGATTTAAAAGAGAGATATGAAGAGTATGTGAAGATAGGAAGAGACAAGAAGACCATGAAATTTGATATTGATGATAAGATATTAGAATCTTTAAAAGTGCCAGTCCCAGTCTGATAAGATATAATCAGAGTCTACGAGTTTATGTTCCAATTTCTTGAAGTGTTGAAAAATGTAATTGAATTGTTCAGTGCCTAATGTTCCATTGCATCAACAGGCGTTTTGTGATTATAATGAAAGCAGAAGACCTGCATATCAATGTCAAAGGTGACAATTTGGAACCATTTCAATGGGTTTAATCAATAGGTGTGTTTTATCTTAAAGGGGTCAAACTGATAAAAATTCTAAAAAAGATGAGCTCAAAGAAAAATTGGTAAAAGGTCTGCCAATATGTACATATGACGTGTACAACTTTCTAGTGTTTGTAATCATAGATTAAAAGTTGTTAAATAGGTGTTACACTTCAGCCCAACCTATAATGTTTTGACGCATACCCACCTAGACCCAATACACAGCCAGCCAGCCCATTTTGTTACCTGTACCAGTAAACCACAAAAAGCTACAGTAACCAGAAATTTGAAGACCCACAAGCACTGCAAACTCCTAAATTCAACAAAATTGATCCAACAAATAACACAATCTTGAAACAAGCAAACAAAAATGGCCTTCTAATAAGAGTTTGGATTGTAACAATTTATCTCTAAAACATAGCGAGAATTCAAATACAAGGCAAGAAATCAAAGGTTCTTAACAATACAGAACACTAAATTCCGATAATAAATTTTAGCATATATCATACATCCTAATTCTGGACTAGATTCTGAATAATGTTAAAAAGAATCTTTAGGACCTTAAAAACAAGATTCTATTCTCCATCCTGCTTGATTTCAAGATTCTTGAGTTTCGATCCCAACTCATCTTCATTATCATCACCGTCTTCCGCATCGTCTTCATCGTCATATTCTTCACCCTCAGGATCATTCTCATCCAACGGACCAAGAACATCAGGGAAACTCTTGAATATTTCTTTCACACTATCAACACCTTCATCTGATAGATAGTTAGCATTTATATTCAGCAACTTAAACCCTGGTTTACCTACCACAGCGTGAGACAAAACACGGGCTCCGGCCGTTCTGATTCCATTAGTGCTCAGGTCAACTTCAGTCAATCGTTCAAACCCATCTTTAAGTGCATTACCAATCACTATAGCACCTTCATCCTTCAATTCATTTTCAGATAAATTAAGTTTGGTCAAAGTGGCAGTTTTCGACGTCAAACAAGCTGCCAGAGCAGAAGCGGCTTCAGATGTGATGTCATTTCCAGCCATATCGAGAACTCCAAGGGCAGAAGCGGAAGCTTTTAAAGCATCAACTAGAGCTAACGTGCCCTCATCCTCCAAGTTTAAGTAGCTGAGATACACCTCGGTCAGATTAGAAAAGACGGGAATACCCTTACTCAAGGCAATTCCAGCCTCAACTCCAAACATATTGTCACGGAGGTCAAGTTTTTTCAAATTGGCAGCATTGACAAGTGCTTCAGATAGTACAACTCCCCCTTCAGAACCGACCCGTGTCGATGAGCACCGGAAGTCTTCAAGAACCGGAGATTCTTTCACGAGCCCAGCAATGGAAATCGCCCCTTCATCACCAGTCATATTGTTATGAAAATGAAGAATTTTCAATTTCTTTGTTGATGGAATTAATTCACACACAGCTTTTGCAGCTTCCTCTGAGATACCATCGTTCATCAAATACAACTCCTCAAGATTTCCTTGTGAACTTAAAAGCTGCCCGAATGCACGTACACCCTTTTCACCCAGTGCATTATCTGAAAGGTTAAGATATCTGAGGTCAGAGTCTTTAAGGGCTGCTGAAATGATGGTCATAGCTTCAAGAGCTTCTTCCTCAGGCCTCCCGGCAACAAAATCCGATAAGTCAAATTCAGTCAATTGTTTATTAATAGATGACAAAATGGGAGCAGCAACACGGGCTGCATCCAACCCGAAACTTCTATTGCTAAAACAAATCTTCGTATATTTGTTTCCGGGCTCACTTAATGGTTTTAGAAGCTCTTTAGCCTCATCTTCATCAATGAAGGCCCGACGTCCTCCAGAGATATCAAAGAAACTTTCATGGTTTGGTGCAACAGCCTCGAATACCGGTTCTTGATCCATTTTTGATTGCGGGCCTTTTTTAACAACTTCCACCATAAGCTTACTGGATTCTTTAGCATAAAGTTGCACAGCAGATCCTCCATCACCATCGGGCTCTTTTTCAAAATAGTGGTTTGCTGTGTCAAATGCAGATGATTCTATCTGTTTAGCCTGTTCTTCTGCTTCTTCTTTTCCTAAAAGACCATATTTTCTAGATAATATGGATGGTGTGGTGAGATTTTTTACCATGCGTTGCACAAGCACGAGCCGGGTCCCATGGGTAGGAGGCCACAACTTGATTGAGCGCATACGATTGGATTCAGTAAAGTCCATTCTACCTTTACCTGCAACTGGAAAATGAACTTGTATTTAGCTTCAGGTTGTATTAAGTGATTAAGTCAATAATTATAATATATAACCAAATAAACTACGACCCATCTGACTCTTTTCCAATTTAGCCAAATAAACTACGGAGTATTATTTACAAATAGAAAATAATATAACCAAATAAACTATTATTTACAAATAATAATCAAGTTCTACGAAATAAATGTAAGAAGGTTTTATGCATTACAGACACTTTGGACAACTTCACTTCGACCCATCCGACTCTTATTCTATATAGCTATCTTATAAAAAATAAAACCATCTGACTCAATAGGGACAATTAAACTAATTATTTCGTAAATGGGTCAAACTAACAAATACTTTATGTATGATTAGCAGAACTAACATCAAGGTAATGATCCAACATTCCAACCTATTTTCAGTGTAGCAATTTAAAAAATTAGAACTTTGACTTCTCATTTGATGCGTTTCCATTCTAGCTAAATTCTTTTACATTACAGTTTGAGTTAGAATGGCGCACTATAATCCGAATTTGCTTGAGATGGTGCATCTACCACTTCTAGCAACCACATGTCAATGGAACACAGACTACCAGTAGTTCACATTAATAATGTTAATAGTGTGAAATGAGTTGTACATGTTAGGCCATATAAAAGTGTTGTTATACATTTTGAAATTGCAGCATGAAACAATGTACCCATCACACAGCATCTCGATGATCCTTGAGGAATATAACTTATGCCATCATGTAAAATAATAATTAAACATAAAAATTTAATCTTTGTAATAAGTACTACACGAGGCAAATAGGCAATTGTATAGCATCTTCATATCTTTTAATGTATAACTTAAAATTAAGGCCTTAGTGTCTGGGAATGTATCAAACTTTCACCAAATCTCTATTGTGTGTATCCAACTTACGAAACTCAATATTAATGTACTCAACTTGTAAAAACTCTTATTTATATTGATGTACTTTGATGACGTGTCACTTTCTCCTTGTGCCACGTGGCATGCTATGTGCGTGACACATCATCAAAGTACATCAATATAAGTGTTTTTACAAGTTGAGTACATTAATATTGAGTTTCGTAAGTTTGATACACACAATAGAGATTTGGTGAAAATTTAATATATTCCGAGACACTAATCCCTAAAATTAATGCTAAACCACGTTAACTGGAGACAAAAAAAAAATTAAGCATAGCATTTAAGGAGTTTATGACTAAACCCATGTGTGTACATAACATAATTACCAAACCCATTACCCATGTCTTTTAAAACATGAGTATATCACTATATAAATAATAATTCAATTATCTTCAACCTTTACCATTTTATCTATTAGATTTAGTTGGCATCACTTATCTTTATGTATATTTCTTTTATTTAACCCACCTTTATCCATCTTTGATCTATCTCTTTCATATCTGTTTTTTTAATTAAAACCTCCAAGATCTAGAATAAATGCTAGAATTTTAAATGTATCAGACTACATAAAAAAAACCCCGAAAAAGTTAATGTTAATGATTCACCTTAATATAATATATATATCTGTATATATGTATAATATAATACGTACCGGAGTAGTATTTTTTTAGAGCCGGCGAAAACTGAAAACCCTTGACAGGCAGAGAAGAGAGTGATATAGAATTTGAAAGTGGTTTGTGAAATCTAAACTCATTTGTTTCCCCCCCTATTTTCGTATCCAGAAATTCATTATTTGGGCCTTCTTTTGGGCCGGGTTTCCGTAAACTAGCCCAAGTCAGTGCCTAACTCACTGTTTTGTTTAGAAACAGTTTATTACGATAGTATTTAACTATTTATTTATTGGGAAACTAAAAAAAATTACTTATTTCCCAGGTACATTTCGTTTTGCCCTTCCAAATTTTTTTTGATGATTTTCCCTACCCGGACGCAAGTCGCAAATTACGATTTGCCCTGAGACTTGCAACTTGCGACACGCGTATGTCCGAGAAAATGATCGAGCGATGAACGAGTAACCAAGCCAAAACCAATCGGACCCAAACGCCCGCTCAACATTTATTCCAAAGCCACTTTCTTTTATTTATATAAATTATTAAAAAATGGGCCAACAGTTTCAATTCAACGATGAAATATGCATGCGAATAACATTTTTGATTGTTGGGCGAGCGAAGTCGCAAGGACTTGGTTGCAAGTCGTAACTTGCGACTTGCGTCCAGTTGATTTTGACTTGGTTACTCGTTCATCGATCGATCATTTTCTCGGACATATGCGGGTCGCAAGTTGCAAGTCTCGGGTCACAAGTCGTAATTTGCGACTTGTGTCCGAGTAGAGCAAATCGTCATTTGTTTTTAGAGGGCAAAACGAAATATACGTGCGAAAAAAATAGCAAATTTGTTAATTTTCCATATTTATTTGCTTAGAAATTCTTAGAGTTTAGTATAAATTAGACTAAATATTATGTTTTGTATTAAATAAAAATAGATGAGATTTCAGGCCCATTTCGTATAAACTTATGGTATGTATTGATATATTGGAGATGTACTAAAGATTTTCGATTACATAAAAAAATAAAAAGTAACTACGTAGGGAATGGATTGACGATTGAAAAGTCACTCAAAAAATTGTATAAAATCTAATGATACGTATTGGAGCACAAGGAGTGATTCTGAGAATAACATTGAATTTAAATTTAAAGAGAGTGGTCAATGTTGAAGTAATGTGAAAGTGAACTCACTTCACAATATTATATTATATCATACGTAAACCAATTCTAATTTTAATAAATAGAGTAAAGTTCAAATGAGTACATTAATTTTGTGCGAGAATGAGGGAACCAATGATATTGTGTCATGTGTACAAAGAGAATGCTCCACATGTACAAAACCCATTTACTCCCAACATCAATTATCTCACAAACGACAAATCGAAAAATTATGAAAATTACACCATTAAATTCAACGTTTTCTCCTCTTCGATTTGTCGTCCCTCAAGGCATACTTTTGACAACTTTTTTTAACTTCATTTTTTTGTGGGTTTTACAAACTTAGTAACACACGTGTTAGTGATTGGTTGTACATTTGATTTGTGGTTAGGGTTAGCGTTTAGGGCTAGGGTTTAAGGTTTAGGATTTGGGGTTAGGGTTTAGGGTTAGGGTTTAGCAGGATTTAGGGTTTAGTATGATTTAGGGTTTAAAATTTTGTAAAGCGTTTAGGGTTTACGGTTTACAAAATTTTAAACCCTAAACACATGTGTTAAAGTGTTGCGTTTAGGGTTTAGGGTTTAGGGTTGGGTGTTTGGGGTATCGCCCCGAAACCCCAAACCCCCAACCCTAAACCCTAACCCCAAACCCTAAACCCTAAACACAACACTTTAACGCTGATTTTAATGGTGCAATTTTCATAATTTTTCGATTTGTCGTTTGTGAAATAATTGATGTTGAGGGTAAATGAGTTTTGTAAATGTGTAGCATTCTCTTTGTACACATGACACAATATTATTGGTTCCCTCATTCTCACACAATTTTCTATTTTCATTTCAACCCACCCTTAATATATATACTCCGTATTTATTATCTATTATAACAAGAATTTAAGAATGCTAGTGGGGTGGCTGGATTTGCTTGAGTTTGGGATAGATTTAGTATAGTAACTAAATAAAAGATGGAATCTTAAATGATATTGGATATGATATAGGAAACCTCACACTTAGAAAATTTCACCTCTTATGACGATTTGAATCTTTGCAATATATATATCTAGAATATGCATTATATATTAAATTGTAGATTTGGTTAAGTTAGTTGGCTCAAATCTGTTTGTGGTTTAGGAGTCCATTAGAGTTTTAAGAACGTATTATAATAAAATAATAAAGTTATTCTCAGGGTTTCACTATTCAGGATTAAGGTGTTTGTACCATATGCATGTCTAAACCTTTACATATCAATGAAATAAGAATAAAAAACGGCAAACATAGCCGATTTACTTGTGAATAGATCAATTTTGGGTTGTATGTTAAGGCAAGTGGGTATTAGCTAAAAAATAGTGTCTCCAACGGGTCAAACGGCTAAAAGACTTAACAAATTCTTATAATACAGACAAATTCCTAAAAAAGCTATCATACCTCACAATGATATTGTTTTGTAATCAAAGTAGCGCGGTGGTAATCATTAACCTTTCTACATCCGCAAAAAAGTTACTTCAAGCCAAACCGGCCCATATCGTTTTGACTCACACTAAGAATGACCTATTTCTACTCGAATCTGTTTTGACCTGTTACTCTATAAGCAGTCGGCTCTATCCCTCATATTGTCGTCCCTAACAGTGATACATGCATCACTTGTTGCACAAGGCACAACTTGTGTTGCAATGTCGAAGGACAAGATAGCAATCAGCAATTTATTGCGATACTTGCAGCATTTCTATGCAGTGCCAAAGAACTACAAAAGACATTCTAGGATGGCAAAGCAGCACAAATCTATTTGACTTGCCAAGTCCATAAGGTTCCATTCCATCTGCTCGTTCCATATTTGATTTGTGTTTTACATCTAGTAAGTTTAACCAATAAAATAAAAAACAGTTGCTAAAAGGGAACCTGGTCACAAGTAGGCCAAAGGTATATTTAATGTAAACAGCTTCCCAAAACCATTTTATTCTACTCCTTCAAACATAGTGTTTCATGTCGACCCGTCGTACCGTGTTTTGACCAAAACCCAATTTGACCCCTTACCCAACAAACCCAACTTCCCACCATTGTTGAAAATATCGTCTTCAACTTGGCGAGAACCAATAGCATGATGTATCTGATCCAACCATTGCAACCACCTAAATTGAACAGAAATGAACCTTAAAGTAACACAAATCTGAAACAAGCAGACTGAAATAGCCATCTAAATGATTTTGGAGCATGTCATTCTCATTTCTAAAACAAAACAAGATATTGAAAGCACCAAGTACTCATAAAGTTACAAAATACAAGTACCAGAACCCTAAAGGTTTGATAATAGATCAAAAACATATCATTCAACCTAATTCTGGACTAGATTCTGAATAACGTTAAAAGGAAATCATCTACTATAGCATAACAATAATATTTAGGCCATAAAATAATGACTCTATTCTCCATCCTGCTTGATTTCAAGATTCTTGAGTTTCGATCCCAACTCATCTTCATTATCATCACCGTCTTCCGCATCGTCTTCATCGTCATATTCTTCACCATCAGGATCATTCTCATCCAACGGACCAAGAACATCAGGGAAACTCTTGAATATTTCTTTCACACTATCAACACCTTCATCTGATAGATAGTTAGCATTCATATTCAGCAACTTAAACCCTGGTTTACCTACCACAGCGTGAGACAAAACACGAGCTCCGGCCGTTCTGATTCCATTAGTGCTCAGGTCAACTTCAGTCAATCGTTCAAACCCATCTTTAAGTGCATTACCAATCACTATAGCACCTTCATCCTTCAATTCATTTTCAGATAAATTAAGTTTGGTCAAAGTGGCAGTTTTCGACGTCAAACAAGCTGCCAGAGCAGAAGCGGCTTCAGATGTGATGTCATTTCCAGCCATATCGAGAACTCTAAGGGCAGAAGCGGAAGCTTTTAAAGCGTCAACTAGAGCTAACGTGCCCTCATCCTCCAAGTTTAAGTAGCTGAGATACACCTCGGTCAGATTAGAAAAGACGGGAATACCCTTACTCAAGGCAATTCCAGCCTCAACTCCAAACATATTGTCACGGAGGTCAAGTTTTTTCAAATTGGCAGCATTGACAAGTGCTTCAGATAGTACAACTCCCCCTTCAGAACCAACCCGTGTCGATGAGCACCGGAAGTCTTCAAGAATCGGAGATTCTCTCACGAGCCCAGCAATGGAAATCGCCCCTTCATCACCAGTCATATTGTTATGAAAATGAAGAATTTTCAATTTCTTTGTTGATGGAATTAATTGACACACAGCTTTTGCAGCTTCCTCTGAGACACCGTTGTTCATCAAAAACAACTCCTCAAGATTTCCTTGTGAACTTAAAAGCTGCCCGAATGCCCTTACACCCTTTTCACCTAATGCATTATCTGAAAGGTTAAGATATCTGAGGTCAGACTCTTTAAGGGCTGCTGAAATAATGGTCATAACTTCAAGAGCTTCTTCCTCAGGCCTCCCGGCTATAAAATCCGATAAGTCAACTTCAGTCAATTGTTTATTAATAGATGACAAAATGGGAGCAGCAACACGGGCTGCATCCAACCCGAAACTTCTATTGCTAAAACAAATTTTCGTATATTTGTTTCCAGGCTCACTTAGTGGTTTTAGAAGCTCTGTAGCCTCATCCTCTTCAATGAACGCCCGACGTCCTCCAGAGATATCAAAGAAACTTTCATGGTTTGGTGTAACAGCCTCGAATATGGGTTCTTGATCCGTTTTTGCTTGCGGGCCTCTTTTAACAGCCTCCACCATAAGTTTACTTGATTCTTTAGCATAAAGTTGTACAGCAGATCCTCCATCACCATCAGGCTCGTTTTCAAAGTAGTGATTTGCAGTGTCAAATGCAGATGATTCAATTAGCTTAGCCTGTTCTTCTGCTTCTTCTTTGCCTAAAAGACCATACTTTCTAGACAATATGGATGGTGTGGTGAGATTCTTTACTATACGTTGCACAAGTACGAGCCGGGTCCCATGGCTAGGAGGCCACAACTTAATTGAGCGCAAGCGATTGGGTTCGGTAGAGTCCATTTTAAATTAACCTGCAATCAGAATTTTAACGTTATTTAGTTTCTAGTTATAACTGGTCAATAATGATATAGTCATATATTATTTCATTAACAACCTACGTTTTGTGAAGAGCAATTAGGAAGTTTAATGCATTGAATTACATTTAGGGCAACTTTGCTTCAACCCGTTGAATTACTAAGCATTCTAGTAAGTTGCTGGAGTCTAGAAAAGTAAAAAAATTACATAGAATATGAAGAAGCAAGACTTGGGTTCCAAGTCTAACTCATCCAGTTTAAAAATTTTCCTACTTCTATCTACAATACAATTAAAGGATGGTACTTTTACATTATCACCTAATGTGTCTTTCCTGGGCTTTATTACAAATCCTTTTCTACATTGCTTCAACCGATTTAACAGTTTCCTTTTCAGCTATTTATTTAGACTTAATCCTTTGACTTGTCAGAGACATTCCACTCATTATTTAGCAAATACTTAGTAATAGCTACAAGCTTCCGTATGCTAGGCAAAACTAACATCAACATAATGATCCAACTTTTTAGTTAAAAAATCACTTTAAAAGGTTAGAGCTTTGACTTTTAAACTATTTGACAGTTTTACTTTTCAGCTAAATTTCTAGGAATTTAGACCTATGACCCATAGGTAGTGAGTAAGAACTGCCACCTATAATATATCCCAAATAAATCTACATCACATACATGAGTAAAAAGTACCACCTATAATATATCCTGAATAGATCTATTTCACATACATGAGTAAAAACTGCCACCTCTTATCTCAATTTGCAGCAGATATCAGATAATGAATGATCCACTCCTAGCAAGCGTGTTCGAAGACAAACTACAGGTCGTTTACATAACAACTTCTAATGTATTAATGTGCAAGAATATGAAGCAAAATATGCAAAAACACAATCGTTGTAAAACACAACTTATGCTATCTTGTGAGAACGATAATCGGATATAAAACCTCAATCTTTGTAACAAAATATATACAAGCCAAACTGTATGGAATGGTAATATCTCTTATTACATAAGGCCCATACCTGATTACCTGCTCAACTTTTGCACAACTTAGATAAATCATGATACCGCTGTCTAACTTTATGGCAAAAATGGTAACACAAATATGGAGATAAGTACTGGAGGTGGCAAAATAGGCGGGCGGGTCAGTCTGGGCAGTCGGGTAAAAACAGGTTTGTGTAAAACAGGTTCGGGTCATAACGGGCTCGGGCCACTGCAGTTAGGGTCAAAATAAGCAAACTTTGAAAAAAAACTAAATAAAGTTTAATTGATGATTTGGTTCTTGTTCTTTATAGATCAAGAACAGGTTTGTGTAAGCAAACTTTGTAAAAACAGGTTTGTGTAAAACAGGTTCGGTCCATAACGGGCTCGGGCCACTGCAGTTAGGGTCAAAATAAGCAAACTTTGAAAAAAAACTAAATAAAGTTTAATTGGTGATTTGGTTCTTGATCTTTACAGACTAGTCTTAAAAAAACAACTGCTTATAATTGCAGCAGGACTTTTACAGCACCAACTGTTATAAACAAAAGCTTACTAAATTAACTGTTATATATTATGAAACTTATTGAAATCAAGAAAAAGTAAACAAAATTTTAAGCAATGAATAAATGAGCCAAGATTAATAGATTACGGAAAAGTATGGGATCCTCTCGTTGGAGAACTAGAAAGTTAACGATACTTAAAAACTGGAGAAATATATACAATTAACATGATTTGTCGATTTGATTTATTAAATTACTTTATTGAGTTCTTTCAATTTAAGGTTTCGAAGTTCAAACTTCAAACCTTGTGCTTATGTTGGAATTTGAACCGCAGGCATACAGACGGCTGAGGAAGATGGATTTCGACGCACGACGTCAACGACGGCTTTCAGTTTTCTCGATTGATTGTGAGAAGCGTTTCAGGGGACATAAGACTTAAGGTTGTTTTATCGAGGATTTATAAAAGCCCAGAATTTAACATATGGGCTAAATTTGTCAGTAACTGCTATTCTTATACACTTACGTAAGAAAATGAAACAGTATACTAGATCAGTATTATGTTGCAAGTGAGGACCTTTTTGTGCATATTAACAGCAACATTAAAAAAACAAGCATAAATACCTAAACATAAAAACAAATAATAAAAATAAAATAAAATAAAATACACTGTAATAAAACAAAATGCCCTACAAAGTTATGGAATTTAAAGTGTGTTGACTTCAAAAATTATGATAACATTTCAAATATATGTAACATGTAAATAGAATTTGATCAACTGAAAACACGATGATACTAACAAAACCAAATTTTAACCTAACTAGTGGCATCAATCAATAAACCTAGATTAGTACGATCGGAGTAATTAAACTTATAAAACACATACAAGATCTGAATTGAATGCTTATTTAGTAAATGTAATAGAGTAAGTTTAATAGAAACAGAAGTATTAATATATGATAGCAGATGATAATAGAAATATGTTACCGGAGTTGAAGCGAGTATTTGCAGCGCCGGCGAAAACTGAAACCCTTATCAGAGATTTTTGAAAGAGGCCGAAAGTAAGGGAGCGTATTAAATCTGACTTGTTTGTTTCCCCCCTATTTTTGTATCCAAAATTGTATTGGGGCCGTAATCTAATTTTATTGGGCCGGACTTCAGCATTAGCCCAAGTTTGTTATTTTGGGCCAGGTTAGGCTAGAGTTCTGTATTTGAAAAAGTTTTTTCACCTCTTATAATCAGATGAATGAAGTCTTCTCACTTAATTAATCATTCTTTACACATTTCTTTTCATTTTAAAATCATGGAATCGTGTTTCTCCTTAAATACGATTAACATGATTAAAATTTCATTAGAATCAAAACTTAGATGTATAGTAACTTAATAAAAACGGTAAATTGGTATTTTATGTGAAATAAGTTGTACATTGAATCACCACATCATATGTTTCTAAAACTAAAACCATTAGCACCCATGACTAACCGATTGGTTGTCACGCCAAGTCACCAACATGACTAATCGTCACATTAACAATACATGTTTACGAGTGCAAAACTGGTTGCAGTCATGACTGATCACGACTACACTTTAAACTTTAGTACTTAGTTCTACTTATGAGTGATGGAGCTCCACCATGGATCACTTTCAATGATGACGAACTGTCGTAGGCTGAGGACGGGCTACATGACCGGTGGTCTAATAATATTTTTGAGGTAGGTAACATGATATTTATGGGGTTTAATAATGAAAAATATGTAAGTTCTGACCCAACAACACTATTGTTTTATCTAAAAAATAATAAAAACTAGTTATGTTGACCACCGACGGTCCGACACATACCAGCTTACATGTTCATCAATTTACCCACCGCCCTCAAACGTGAATATTATATACTTCCATTATTATTGCAAGCCAGCAAATCATTTAATATAATCTTACTATTAAAAAAATATAGATATGTATACAAACTTTCCAATGTCAAGCGACATAAAAGAGTACAGCCAAATTTGGGGCATCAAGAAAGATAAAGTGACCAAATGTGTACAACATGAAAGTGGTTTTATATATGCTTGCTTGAAGTAAAGGGTTAAGTTACTCATATGTATATGTATCATCATCATACATACATACAAGATGACGATGCAGTGATGATAATGATGGTCTGAGTAGTGTATGTGGCAGCCATGGATGATACAATAACTTCCACAGTATGTTGTTCTTTCATTTGTCTCTTGTTTTGATTTATTTGTGTTTCTTGCAAAACATTATTCTTGAATTTCTAAATATTTTTTATTTGTGTTTCTTGCAAAACATTATTCTTGAATTTCTAAATATTTTTAAGTTTCAATAAACAAGGTTTCTTGTAACACATTCTTGAATGTTGATGCAAGTATGTATGTGGGGTTAATTTATGTGTTTTACCATATGGGTGCAAGGGATCATGACTATTTATTGATTCATGTATGGTTTTTGTTTAGAAGCATGATAGAATGTATGTATCATGTATGCATTATTGCATTTTTATGTAGTTTTCTTCATGTTGCAAACACTAATTAGTGACTCTGTATGTTCACCATTTGTAATTCTTCAGTCTATTTGATTAATTACTTGCAACATTTTTTATTTTTTTTCTTGCAGCCTTTCTTGGATACAGAAGCTTTAACCTTCCAAAATGACATTTTAGGTTCAGAATTTAACATTATTCTAGGCCTCGAAGGTCGAACGAGAAACCCCAGAGTTCTATCCCTACTTTCTTCACTTCTTCAGAAGGCTGTGGAGGAGAACGAAACGTGGTTGCAAACAACACACACTAAAGATATCCCTACGATATTTCATGGTTCAAGACCACCTACACTAACCATTCAACACTACGTTGAACGCATCTTCAAGTACTCTAGGTGCAGTCCTTCCTGCTTTGTTGTGGCACATATATACATCGATAGATTGATCGAATCTGAAAATATTGTCTTGACTTCCCTTACTGTTCATCGTCTTCTGATCACCAGCATAATGTTAGCGACAAAGTTCATTGATGAAGCGTAAGTCTTCTCATCAAATATCACAACTGTAATGGGTCTAAACGGGTGACATACAATTTAGTTGATCCGAAACATATATTTGAACATAGTAGTACAATAATACTCCGTACAATTTAGTTAATCCTGGTTGATAATAGTACAATTAAGTTGATCCGAAACAACATACCCAAATATTATGCTAGAGTCTATTTACCAATTCAACTTATTTCGTGTTTCACTAAAGATATTACCAGTATGAGAGACAACATACCGAAATAGTCATTCATAACTAAATGGTCAAAGTTCACTTCTGACAGCAGAAACTATGGTTTTATTCGTTGCAGGTTCTTCAATAATGCATATTATGCTAGAGTGGGAGGGGTAACAACAGCAGAAATGAACAGATTAGAGATGAAATTCTTGTTCGGAATCGATTTTCGGTTGTATGTAAACCGTTCTACATTTGGAAGATATTGTTTAGAGTTGATGGGTGAAATTCCAGGAGAGGAGGTTCAGATAGAACGGCCACTACTTGCGATTCATGATGCCTGTGGACTCAAAGAGAAGTGGTCGAAGAATAACATCAACACCAGTTATCATCCAACTATCAGTCTACACATTCATTAAATCATAGATTTTGGTGTTTTATGTAAGTTTGGATCACGAGCGTGATGATTGATTTGTGAACCATTAAGAAACTTGTTGTAGCTAACTAACGGGTCAACAAATAACCAACTATAAAATGCAAAATGACAGTTAATGGTTCATAATGTGATGCATATTTCCATTTGTTTATTTAGCACTACTGCTAACTGTATGACAGTACCATTTCTTGAATGCAAGTTAATCACTTCCAGTACATCTTCTCTTATAATTCTAATGATAGATGAAACTAAAATCGCATATCGCTGCAAGTCGGTTGCCACTGCTTGGTTAGTATAGTCAGAAAGTAATTTTGAATCTCGGGTATATTCCGCTTTGCCAGGCTATTGAGCCTGAAAGTTACATTTCAACTTAGTCACGGATCAACCAAGATTAAAACGGGGAGGTGACAAAATGCGCAGGTGGAGTGAGTTGTACTGGCAGGTCAGCTTGACACAATTATTTGCCCAAATATTGGATGTTCTTTTATTAATAATCAGTGTCTCAAATATGACAACAGAAACATATTGTTTCAAATTGTAAATTGATATTAGATGTTTTATTGACTAATTGTTTAACTAAGATTTGGGCAACTGTGAAGTAGTTTGACCCATTATCTTTGATTTCACCCGTTTGGAGAGTTAGAGATGAACACATAACCAACCTCAACCCATTTATGTAAAATGACTCAAAATTGCCACATTTCCTGAAGCATCAAACTTCTGGTGTAATATGAGATCATACCTTGGTTTCAACTCTATTTTATTAGAGGTGGCAAAATGGGTAGGATGAGTAACTAGTCATAATTGGTGAATTTTGGTTACAGGTTAAGGGTCAGACCATATTCGTTGACCCACAACGATCTTTTCACACTCTTAGGACTTTTATAATAAAGTAACCTAATCTAAAAAAGCAATGTAGGAGGTTGTATACTTGTATGCTTTAAAAAATACAGTCGAGGGAAGTTCCAACAGGTTTGGCCATTTCCTGATTCATGAACTTAAAGCGACTATAAAAAGATTGAAAGTGCCAACATATAAATTTTCAATTTTCTTGATTAACAGAAAAAGATGAGATACACATGTCATACCTCATCATTAGCTCAAATGTTTCCCATCCAATATTTGGAATCTGAAAATCTTTAGCATCTTTTTCCTAATGAAACATTAAACTTGGAAGTCAAACACAAGATAAAGGAAAATAAAAGAGTCACAATTATGACAACAACAACAACAACAACAATAACAACAACAAAAAAATAATTACTTATCAAATGGAAAGCTTCCAATGGAACATTCTACAAGGAAATTACTGAAATCTTAATCCAAAGGAAGATGTACATACCTGTTACAATAGTTCTCTGTGCTTGAATTTATGGGAGCTATATGTTGTAGAAGAACCTGTTTCTGAGGTTTGTGTTACAGATGTAAAACCATAAGACTGAAGTCGCCATTTACTCCCAACAATACGCAGACCTTTTAACCGAAAGATGCTCCGTGGAAGATGATTTATGCCAGTGCCTTCTATATTTAACTCTTTCGAACTTTCTAACCGTCCCAGTTCCTCGGGCAAATTCTCAACTAGAATACAATTGGGAAGATGGAAATATCTTAAATGTTTCATGTCACAGATGCTGTTCGGAATACTTTGTAACAGTATGCAATCTGTTATGGTTAGCTTCTCTAAACATTCTAATAGGCCAAGATCCTCAGGTAACTTCTCAAGAAGCCAACAAGAATTAAAATGAAGGAATCTTAGTTGTTTTAACATACAAAGGCTATCCGGAAGATTCCTAATCTCTTTAAGACAAAAAACTAGCTGGTCTAAACATCGTAACTGGTCCAGATTTTTGGGCGCATTGGGAATGCTACCTTTGAGAGTAAGCTTTGTCAGAAACTGTAAACAACAAAAGCTTAATGTGAAATTCTCGAGGTCGCAAGCACAATGACATACAGTGATGATTCTCTCAACCTTTTGAGTTGATGAAAATGGATTTTCTTTATAAATACATGTAACCCTCGATTTTGATGAATTTTTTTCAGGGTGCAATGGGCATATATCTATGGAATCTGCAATGAGATGTAACCCCGAAAAAGAACCAATCTCAACTGATTGAAACCTTTTGTTCAACAAAAATGACTCAAACCTCTCACAACCACTTAGGTCTAAGTTGACAAGCTTTTCTAGACATCCAAGTGGAGCGTGGATTTCTACTAAATCAAAACACAATGCAAGACTTAACGTCCTGAGATCCGGAGTCATGCCAAGGGTAATATTCCTCAACTTTGAATTAAAAAGGCTGAGGAATTTGAGATTTGGACATTCGTCCGGCAAATGAAGTTCTACCAAATCACAACCTTCAAGACTTAATATCTCAAGATCGCAAGTCAGCCCAAGGTTAAGGATCCTTAATTTTGGACATTTAAGTATAATGGATTTGAGCTTTGGACATCGGAAGGGCATATGAAGTTCTACCAACTCACGACATCCTTCAAGATTTAAAGTCTCGAGAGCTGGAGTTGGCCCAAGGTTAAGGTTCCTCAACTTTGATCTCTCGAGGATGAGGGATTTGAGCTTTCGAAATCCGTTGGGGTTGTGAATTTCTACCAAATGATGACATTCAATGAGATTTAACGTCTCGAGATTTGGAGTGAGCTCACCATCAAAGGTCCTCAGATTTGAACGACAAAGGTCAATGAATCTGAGATTGTTACGAACCTAAGATAAGAAAAAAAACTTAAATATGAAAAAATAATTATAGCATTAAGATGATGTAAAACAACTAAACGACCATTATTCGATCTACCTTTCTTTCTCCTTTTTCTCAAAGTCGTACCATATTGCTTGAAGGCATTTCAAGTGTAACAAGATTATTTGCCAGAAATGTTCTGGTTAAACACCAAGGAAGGTAATCATCCCAATGCAGATATCGTAAAGTATTTGGTAAGTATTGGCTTACTTCATCAAATTTCTCAATGCTCGGAGCATCATCAATGAAAACAGGATGAAAAAAATGAGTAAAATGACCTTGCACGTCAAGAAATATAAGTCCCTTCAATTTTTGAAGACCTCTCATAACGATTTTCGGTGATTCTGACGTGTACAAATGGGTACATCTTGTTGCTTCAGTACCCTATAATTAACAACCGATCACTATGAAACTCATGTCATAACAAACAAAAATGTGTTAGTTTCCTACGGTACTTCACAAATTAAATAAGCATGATTCTTACCAGATCATTGGCCAATATATCTTCAATTTCTTCTTCAATCCACAACCGACTATGTTTCCTAGGCTCATGAGGGTGTAAACGACGAACAATATTCTTGCCCATTTCTTCTATATGGTCATGCATCTCCAAACATTTGTGTTCAGAAATAGTTATGAGAGACTTGTGCTCCAGAACTCTTAAACCATTTCTAGCATGTAATCCGAAGCTTTCTAGTACTCTGATTGCTTTATTTTTCTTCCAACCTTTAAGTAAGCATGCAACATCTAGGAATATTTCTTTGTAGTCCTCCTCTAAACCTATATAGCTTATTTCAAGTTTTTCAAGTGTTTCTGTCAACGGAATTATTTTTAGTCTTTCTATGGCATCGTTCCATTCAAGATCATCTTTACCACAGAGAAACGAGCCCAAAACTCTAATCGTTAGGGGAAGACCAGCAGCATAATGCACAACTTGTCTTGATAGGTTTTCGTAACCTTGAATTGGAATCTCTCTCCCAAACGCGTACCTACTGAAAAGGCACATCGCTTCCTCGTCCGATAACAGATTAACGTCAAGAATAAAATTCACTCGGTGTGCTATGAGCACTTGCTCATCTCTTGTTGTAATGATAATTTTACTTCCCGACTTAAACCAATTAGGCTCACCTGCTAATGCATCAAGCTGGTCAATGTGATCCACATCATCTAGAACAACAAGAACCTCTTTATGAAGCATCATCCTTTTCATCATATTTTTCCCTTCGGAAACACTGTTAACCGTGATATTCTGATTATATAACACATCTGAAAGGACTTGTTTCTGTAACGACTTCAAACCATACAAAGAGGCTTTTGAAACTTCCCTTACATTCTCAACAAAACTTTTACCTTGAAAACTACTGGATATTTGATCAAAAACAGCTCTAGTCAAAGTTGTTTTCCCACCACCTCCTATTCCCTTAATCCCTATCATACAGACATCATTACAACATTTTCCAAACGTGAAACAACATCCTGTACCCGGGTCTCTATGCCTACTAATTTTCGATCGGTAGTTGAACAAATGGGACGTAGATCTAGTGAAATCTCTTCAACAATCTTTTGTATAAATTTGGCTTCGTGCCTGTATGTTAAAGGAGAATAACTTGCTTAAAACTTCAATTTCAGATCCATACCATACATTAATCGTATTTGATGGAATAAAACTCCATTTTTTGATTTTTTTCTAAGTTAACTCTTCACTACATAAGGAAAACAGTATTAAAAAACAGGTGCAATTTACACGGTTAACAAATAAAATTTCATATTTATCCACTTGAACACTTTTTGATTTGTTTAAATTGAAGGTGGACAATTGTTGTTGGGACAGACCAAAATGGAAACATGGGCAATTAGGTTGGTATGGAGGTAGTATGTATAGTCATATAATCATATATTTCATGTTGAATCTTCCGATAAGGCGTACACAAGTTTTGAGTTAAATCTAACAGTACAGAGGGGTAGATGTTCAGGAATGGAAGAATAATAAACATTTTTAATGTATGATTACCCATTATGAGTGTTCTTTAATTCCCACCCAGCGAGATCAGCTGCTTCTTTCAGAGCATCTCTCCATTTCCAAGCAGCCTCATCATTTTCACGTTTGGCAAAGGCTTCTCCAACTGCTCCAGTTTGTTTGCGCACTTCGGAGGGTTCTACATCATAGAAGATAGGGTAAGCAGTCTGCTCCTCGGTCATTTTATGGCACTCCATAATCTTGACAAGTTCGTCCAAGCACCAAGATGAAGATGCATAGTTCTTGGAGAAAACAATGATGTAAAATTTAGAGTCTTCAATCGATTTAAGGGATTCGTCACTGATCCTTTTCCCTTTCTTGATATATTCATCATCTTTGTAAGTGTGGATGCTTTTCTGCTGAAGAGCATAATAAAGATGATCTACAAAGTTCTTACGCGTATCTTCACCTCTGAAACTTAAAAACACGTCATACTTAAAGCCCTTGTAAATGGAAGAACTTGATGTAGACGCCATTGAAGATATATATGCTCGAATGATCGTAGCAATTTAATCAAATATTTGTTGGTAGAAATGATCAACTATGAAGAATCTTTGATGAGGTATATATAACAGTAGTAATAGAACCCAATGGTTTAATATCGTACTTGTTTGAAAATAATTAAATATATATGGAACTAGACGGAGAAACAAATGTCCATGATTGTTTATAACGTATCTACTATTTGTTTCTTTATTAATCATATATGCAGTTTGTAATGTAATGATTTCTTAAATAGAAAAAACAAAACCAAAGGTAATATGACACTTGTGGCTGGAGCTCGCAGTTACACAAAATGTACTTTTGAAAGTGAACAATAAAATTGAAACATCCAAAAAGTGAAAAGATAGACTATAAAAGTGAAACAGAATAAATAATTGTGTTATATAATGGGTCAAAAAATGGGTCAAAATTCATTCCTAAAAGCAGAAACGTCAGTTATGTTCATTGCATATTCTTCAATAATAACACATACTACACAAAAGTGGGAGGAGCAACAATAGCAGAAATGAACAGATTGGAGATGGATTTCCTTTTTTCTGTTATATGTAAACAGTAAACCTTTTCACAGTTAAAAGAAATTGTTTAGACCAGGAGAGGAGATTCAGATAGAACAGCCACTATATGTGATCCATTATGCATGCTTGCTTAGAGATAAGTGATAGAAGATTAACATCCAACACCAGTTATCATCCAACTATTGGAGTACACATTCATTGAGTCGTAGTGGTTGACGTTTTATGAGATATCAGGATCACAAGTGTGATGAATGACTCATGAACTATTATGAAATTTGTTGAAGCTGCTCTTTTGAGCTATTTAAATCATTCATTTTGAATAACAAATCTAAAAGCAACATTAATTGATCTATAAAATTGCAAAATGACAGTTAATGTGTTCATAATGTGATGCAAATTTCCTGTTCAGCTTAGCACTACCGCTAACAGTAGGATAGTACTGTTTCATCAACGCAAATTAATCACTTCCTGTACATCTTCTCTTGTAAGTCTAATCAAAAAATGAAGCTAAAAATCATCTATCGCTGCAAGTCCATTACTGCTGGCTTGGTTAGTATCGTCAGAAAGTAATTTTGTATCTCAGGTAAAATACGATTTGCCAGGCTATCAAACCTGAAAATTACATTTCAACTTAGCCACATATTAACCAGGATTGAGAACATGAGGTGACAGAATGTGCAGGTTCAGTGAGTTGTACTGGCAGGTCAGCTTGGGACAGCATGTCCAAATTTGGGTGTTTTTTTACAAATTAGTGTCTCAAATATGACAATAAAAAACATATCATTTCAATATTAAAATGATTTTAAGAGGTTTTATTGATTAAAAAATACTTGGGCAACTGGGTAGTCATTTGACCCCATTATTTTTCACCTCAACTCACACACACACACACACACACACATATAATTGGGTCAAAATTGCCACTTAAGCATCATACTTCTGGAGTAATACGAGATCATACCATGGTTTTAACTCTATTTTGATGTAGTGCTCCAAGACAAACAGAATGCAGGCGTTCTTTAGTGACTCGGCATTGAAGGACTCCGATAAGTCATACATCACAGATATATTGTCGACCCGTATATCCTAACAAAAGCATAGCAGAAACAATCAAATATTAAGTAACATGCACAAGAAAGATTAAAAAAGAAATGTCAATGATAAAAGAAATGTAACTCACCCGTGCAATAGTGTACTCGCAAAGACGCTTCAGCCCATCCAGAAGATATTGATCAGCAGCTCTAAGAAGATCTTTGGCAAATCTCATATTTACCTCAACAGATCCGGTGTATATGTACCTGTAAGCAAAATATTAAATATGGAAAATGTGTGGGTCAGGAAATGGGTCAAAATTGGTGATTTTCGTATGCGTATAAGCAAGTCAGGAGCAAGGACACCTCCAACCACACACACAAACTTCATTAGTGGTGGCAAAATGGGCAGGAGGAGTAACTAGTCATAATTGGTGAATTTTGGTTTACAGGTTAAGGGTCGGACCATACTGGGTTGACCCACAACGATCTTTGCACACTCTTAGAACTTCATCATACAGTAATCTGCTAAACATGATTACAAAAACAAGATTATATAACAATAACCTAATCTATTTAAAGCAATGTAGGAGTTTGTGTGCATTAAAAATACATTCGAGGGAAGTTACAACAGGTTCGGTCATTTCCTGACTCATGAACCTAAAGCAACCCATATATGCATAAAAAGATTGAAAGTGCCAACTTATAGATTTTCATCTTGCTTGATTAACAGAAAAGGATGAGAGATACACATGGCGTACCTCATCATTAGCTCAAATGTTTCCCATCCAATATTTGGAATCTGAACATCTTTAGCATCTTTTTCCTGATAAACATTAAACTCGGAATGTCAAACACAAGATAAACGAAAATAAAAGAGTCGCCACTATGATGACAAAAAAAAAACAAAAAAAAACTAAAGATGTTTGTAAATTGATCATTGTGACTAACCTTGTAACCACCATCAAACATGGCTCGGAAAGCATCAGAAGAAGCAAGCAGACATATTCTGTGTGCATAGAACCGTTTGCCTGAAACCAAAATGACACAATGTTTAACAACACTTTCAGTAAAGATAATACAAAAATGTTTTTGTTAACAAGAAAGTAATTTACCTTCAATGAGGAAAGTTACATCAGAAAGTGTAGGGTTGTTCACATACTGCTCACCCAGATATACCTGCAACAGGAGTTACTCTAATAACCAAACACCTTCAAGAACTTAATTATAAAAGCATGAAGCAGCATGCATAGTATATACATTCAAACTCAGTCTGGTATTAAAAGCAAATTTAACGAAAACTCATCCTCCATATTCAATTTTTTTAAAACAATATGCATATACCACTTCATTAACAAAAGGAATCATATTGAAAGTTTAGCAAAATAATTGATAAACCAACCTGAGATATGGGAGATGAAGGTCCTGCATTCACAGGAGAAAGGGAGGTAGCCTTTTCAGCCAATTTAAGCAAAGCCACAGAGCTATCTCTTCGCTGCTTTGTTGAATGGGTTGATTGTAAGAGCTCCAAAAGTAAATCCAATCCTGAAAAGTTTCGTCATATATATTAAACAAAAAATTTGAATATCTGTAACCAGTATTAAAATTATGTGTAATTCACCATTCAATCCTAACTGAGAATAATTGTTTGGTGTAGAAGTCATGATGGTAAATTCAACTCAGTCATTTATGAAATGATTATTTTGGGCTATGGTATATAAAACAAAAAGAAACTAAAAACAACTCGATATTCGCCAAAGCTGCATTCATTGTTCATATAGCCTTTTAAACCGTTTAGTTAAAAAAAATCCTATTGTAATATACGAAGTTTCTGAACTCATTTTAAACACATTGACTAAATAACAAAAATTGGACAACGATTTATTTGTGGATCAACTGACACGTCCCAATTAACCCATACCAAAATAACACATGTTGGCATGCAACTCAACCTGCCCAAAAATAGTAATCATACACAAATTACCATTGTTATCGACAAATATTGCTTTCTGGTCAACAGGTGAACAGATATGAGCAAGAGCCAAGGCAACTCGTCTTTGAACACTTTTCTCAGCACTACGCAATATGTACAACATATAACTCAATACCTGACAAGAAAAGCATCATGTGAATTTCCAAGACATCTTACAGATACCACAAATGACAAAAATATCTTAAGACCCAACGGCTATATTCTGGCATGTCTTTGCTACTTCTGTATTTCATACTAAAGGCAACCGCACCATCTTAAGCAATAAATAGTGGAAAGCTATATTCTTTTTTTCTCTTCTCAAAATGTTGCTAATACCTTATTAGCGTAAACTCAGCATAATTAAACCCAGTCAGCCAATTAAGAAGAAAAAAACATAGCGTTTTAATATAGATATTAAAGTCCCCAAAATCAGGGATCATTAATGTCTTTGAGCAACAAAAGTGAAGGAGTTAAACAATAACTTTTTTCTTACGTTTCTTGCAACTCTGAGAACAGTCTGTTGACACTAATCTATAAGATAGATATCACTAAAATCCTACAGTACCATAATAAACTTGAAGTAGTAATTACCCTTCTATTAATCTTCTCCTCCAATCTTTTCAATGTCTTTGCTACGCAATCCCGAGTTGGCTGCGCAAATATAATTAACTCATAAGTTTAATTTGCCAGTGATTTGTACCAGAAGTGCAGAAAGATAACAAAAACAAGCTAGCAATGATTTGCGCCGATCAGCAAGAACGCTAAAGAAAAAATTATTTGGAGAAAGGTACGTTTTTTTATAAAACAAATAACAATTACTTGAACAATGAATTCACCATCCAGCAGCTTCTGAACACCACCAAGTCTAATAAGATCAGCAACATTGTCCTACAACAAGATATTCAATAGGCTGTAAAATATTGTCTACATATATATTAGCAATATACCCGTGCAATGCTACGGTAAAAGTGATGATGCATGGTGGTGGCGGTGCGGTGGCTGGATTGAATGGTGGTGAAATTTACTATACGTGTATCGTATAGAGTATTATTTTATACAGTATATATAGTAATTGATAAAGACAAAATTAGTAAATTAGTTAATATGAAATGTTTTTACTAATGGAAATGTTGTAAATGAGTGAAGGGCAATTTTGACATTTCCTTTTGTTGAGTCTATCTTTAAGATAAAAGGGGGAGATGTATTATAGATAGTATAGAGATAAATAATAAGTTGTCATTCTTACAAACTGAAGGTTACCTCATTGTCTGCAAGACCGTACAAAGCAAATGCAGCATTGTGTTGCAGAGTGCCATTCCTAGACTCAAGAAGTTTTAACAATGGAGCAATGCCACCACAATGGGCTATACCAGCTTGGTTGTGAGTATCCTATTAGATGAGAAACATTTAGCAACCCAACACTTAAAACCTGGGTACTCCATAAAATATTAATTACAAGTACATTTAGACAAACAAAACGGCCTAGATAAACTTTCTTTCAAAATCAACTGATCAGTAACATTTAGAAGACAAGCAGAGAGGGATGATAACTGACAGTGGAATGCACAATTATTCTAGTTTATATCACTTAATGTTTGTTAGTTCTAATTTATGTTGTTTGAGAACGTTCAATAATTGAAATGAAGATGCTTCAGACGCTAAGTTAGACTGGTGACAATAAAGAACCTTAACATTATTCAGTTAATTATTTTAAACTTAATACTTTCAAAATCAAATATTAACATTGATGGTTTCAATTTATTGGCCAGAATATTATTTGTTATAATTCTAAATTTTACCAAATAATTTCACTAACAAGTCCAAGACACATTTGTAATTGTAATACAGCTATTAATACCTAAATACAGTCCAGGTATAATCATTCAAGATATATTTTTACACTTTGACAAAGTTCAAAATAAAAAGATAGTAATAATAATAACAGAACTAGGAGCAACAACATCAAATCATAAAGGTCGAAATGTCAGTTGAGCATCTGGATATGAAAGGCTAACATTATATTATATATTTTTATATGTAGTATAACTAGATACATTATTACCTGTGCCAACCTTCCAAGTGCAAAAGCTGACATTTCCTTTAGCTGAGCTTCTGGAGATTGCAACATCTCAATTAGCGGACCAACAGCACCTCTTTGAACTATGTGCACCTGCAAAAGCTTGCTCTTTTTAATTTATACCTTATTGTATATAATTGAAGATATACAAAATATTAGACAAGAAAAACTTGTTCATATTTGGCTACACAGTCAGAACAAAATAAAGTAAGCGGGTAAAACAGTTCAAGAAACCTTGCAGTCCGTATCAGCAGCAGCAAATTGTCCAAGAAGTAAGGCAGCTTCTCTTTGACTCTCCGAACAAGTTGAACTGTTGACAACGTATATAAGTTTTAGGGCATATGGTACTATAATAGCAATTTGTACTTCATAAACTGTCAACAGTTATTTTAACATTTAAACAGCAAAATTTAGCGGTTAATCTCCAGTTGAAGCAGGAAAACGTATGGCGTTTCTTAGCAATTGCTTGGCAAACCAAATCATTCCAGCAATAGTAGAAAAAGGTTAAGGTACCTAAGCAATTCAATTACAGGTTGCAATGCTCCAGCAAGAAGAACTTCCTTCTTAATTCGTGGGGATGAGTGAACAAGATTGCCAATCACACCAACCTAAGAGACCATCAGAAGTTAGTACAGAAAAAGAAAAAAGAGCAAGACCATATATCCACACAGAGTCAAACATATATAAAGAGATAAATGTATGCACACGAGTTGGCATCTAAGAAATGGTATGGTAACTAACCGCTTCATAGTGTATGGCAACGTCTTCTGATTGAAGCATTAGAACAAGAATAGGCAGAGCATTACAGTCCACTATCTGCAGATAATTAAAATGCATGTTATAAGAAAGATAGCTCTTTGTCCTGAAAACAAGTTCAACTAACCCATAAAAGCATCAACCTGAGTTTTGTTTTCATCGTTTTTAAAAGCCAGTGTACGCAACGCCCCGGCTGACGCTCTCTGCACTTTTACATCAGTAGATTGTAATAACTGAACAAGAGGAGGAATGCCACCTTCAACCCTAAACATGAAAATGTGGTGAGAGAGTATTACAAAATGATCTGTAACCCCAAAGCATACAAGAAAACTAACCTAACAAGAGTCTTAATGCTGCCATTTTCATGAGCAAGGTTAGTGATTGCGTCAGCTGCTTTCCTTATGGCTCCATTAACTGCTCGGGAATTTTGGCCATCTACGTGCCTCTTAAGCAGAGCTACAAGATGGGGTAAGGCTCCAGCATCAACTATGAGTTGTTGATGTTCAGGCTATAAAACAGTGGAAATCGTTAATTAGATAATGTTCGTAAAAATCAATAAGAATTACAATCTAGTAAAACTGGGACATTAGATTGTAAATTATTGCAGACTTCAGATCTCTTAAACATATATATTTACCATAGTATAGAAAAAGTACAGAAACAAGTTGTAGCGGTCTTCAGTAATCTAGTTATTTTAGTTTTTGTGTTCCTGCAACAAGTTTTACCTTGTTTTTGTGTACTAGATTATATCATCAACAGTTTCTGTGACGTTTCTTTCAACGCTAAGGCAGCATTTTGATTGAAATGAAAACAAGAGAAAGAATAACTAGAAACCATGATAAGTTGCACAATATGACGCCAGTTTAAAAAAAACAGCCAAGTGAACAACAATGGTGTTGATGTGGCTTACAACCTCTCATTCATAGAAACATGTTCAGTGCTGAATTCGCTAAGAATGACTGAAATGGAAACTCAGCAGAAAAGTATATACATAACCAAGTTATATGTGTATCTCTGGCTGCTTGCTATGGGCTGAGTAACAAAGCTTTATCCTCGGTAAATGGCATCATAAGACTTCTATCATAACTCATTGCTACAGATGAACTTCAATCACATTTGTAAAGGGCTACCAAATAATGTCACCATGTCCATGTTCACCCACTCACCGCAAAAATTCCTAACTAATTAGCATAACCATCCAGTATACAAAAATCCATTACATTTGCGATCTACTTAAAACCCTGTTGACAGTTGGCTTATCCAAAGGTACTTTTTGGTGTCGACAAGTCTACTTTTCTGATTTGTTAACATGTCAGATTGAGGCCTATTTATTCGATGAGCATCTAACAGTCTCAACTCACAACTGGTAAGATGTGTCACCAAACATCAAAGCTAACAATGTTGGAAAGAAAAAACAGTACAAAACAAGGGCTCTTAATAACATGTCCATAATATGGCACCGTGTAACAACATTTCTTGGCCTATCATGGTACAGAGAGTCCATAAGCAAAAATATAGATTGATGCGGGCCTGATCATCCACAAGTTCTTTCCACAGCACCTAGTATGCATCATGATATATGTGTCCAAACCCTCCGAAAGCAATCGAACCACAACATTTTGAAGGCTCAATCAGGTATATAGCATGGTTTATTAATTAAACACCAATATGATAATACACAACACCTACTATTTTAAACACCTATAATTGAAAATAGTAAATCCATTGATGGACTGAACTATTGGCAAAGATTTTACACGATCATAGCAAGCAATATATCACCATTTAGAACAGAGATTTGTATCATTCCAATTTGCCACATTATAACATCAAAGAAGACAAACTGATAGGCTGACAAAAACACACCTATGTGTAGTAAAAGATCACTTAACATACATGTCTATTAGTCTAAGTGTCCAACTACCTTTATCGCAAGAAGTCCCAGAGTAAAAGCACTTCCTTTCTCCACCTCATGCTCATATGGCCTCGAGCCTGTTACAACCTCATTTGGCCACTTCGGCTCTTGAAGATGCTGCACAAGTGCTGGAACAGCACCGGATTCAACAATCAAGTTCACAACATCCTCTACAAACACACAAAACCATTACAAAGTTTAGTCAATACTAAACGTCTAAACATCAACATAACTCATTAACCAAATATAATCCAACTTGACTACAATAACACATGGCATTAGCATCTACTCACCAAAACACAAACTAAGTAGTCATAGCTACAAACATAATTAAAATATACACATACATCACACAAACGGTAACAGGAAAATCTAAAATCAAACCTAGAACATACAATACATATTCTACAAAATTTTCGAAATACTTGCCAAAATGACAAATTGATCGAGAAACACAAAATTTAAAATCTGATACGAATGAATGAACATATTACTTTACATAAATAAATATATCACGCCATATCAATACAAATCTAAAATAAAACGGTAACAGTTACTTATATCTATCTGCATATACACACATATAAATATAAATATGTGTACATACAAGAAAAAAATCTCTGACACATAACAGATACTTAAACAAGAGCTAAACAGATTATATAAGCAAAAACGAAACGAAATCAGATTTACGGACGTTACGTGCAAAATTTATACTAATAAATATATCTATAATATAATAGTTTTACAAATTTATACCGTTCTTCGCGAGTTCGGACAGGATATGAATAGAACGTTTAGCTACTGCGCGATCTGGTTCAGCCGACGTAAAATTGAAGTCGAGTATTTCAATCTGAGCTTTAATTTCAGAAACTAGATCTTGTTCCGAAACGTCTTCTGGAGAATCGATTAACCGATCGGAGATGAAATCGTCTTCTAGCTTCCTTTTTAAGCTTCGTCTAACGATGTTCGTCGGCTGTTCATGGCGTCTCCGATCATCCGCCATGAGAGGTAGATAGGTAGATACAGATAGTGAAGATACTGTGAATGTGAACGGAAAGGGGTAAATTGGGAAAGTGAAATTGCGGTTTACACAGAGAGAAAAGAGTGTGAAAGTGAAAATGAAATGTGGAAATAGCAATTTTTTAAGGGGGTGATATAAATAAATTTAGAAAATTTAATTCCCCGCGTTAATGATGATTTAATGTTGTTCCCACGTTTTTTTGATATTTTTGGTGCTAACGTGCGCTCCCGCGCTAATTGTCTTGTAAGTGAGATGCTAATCTGCGCGATGTTTTATGTGATCTGATGTTCATATTAGTACAATAATTTATATGAGAAGAGAAAATTAAATGTGAATGCGTTATGTGTTATTAAATATATATTTTTCTCACGTTTATAAAATTAAATATTTTTTGAAAGGTAAATTGAAAAATCACAAAAGTCACACCATAAAAATCATCGTTTAATTTTTCTTTAATTAGATATGTGATAACTTATATCTACAACGAACTTTTTTTTGTTTTTCGGTATGTTTTGAAAACAACTAACACAGATGTTACCAGCGAGTATCACATCCGTTATCAGCTAAAACGCATGTGATACCAACGAATAACACATATTTGTTATTTACTAATTTTGTACCAAAAAAAAATCGAAATTATACCTTGTGAGATGGCTAATCAAAGAGAAAAAATGTTATTTTTTATAATGTAACTTTTATAATTTTTTGACTTACCATTTGTGAAATATTTTATTTCATAAAACGTGGGAGAGTATTTTATGACATGTGGCACATTTTTATTGCTCCCTCTTTTCTCACTAAATTTTTCATTTTCATTTGAACTTCACTCTATGTATACCGGAAAAGTTCTAAAATAATAGAGTAATAAATATATTTAATATTTAAAGATTCGAGAAACTAATATGATTACTTAATTTGTTATAATAAATTATTTTTTAATATAAAGGTTTATTATACAGATCGTTAACATACTTTACTTTTTGTCCTAATGTCACCAATTAAGTAATTTTATTACCAATGTTGGTAAAAAACTTTTTATCTTTGTCCCAATGTCACCAACGAACTAATTTTTATTACCAATGTCGACAACGAACTTCTCAAAATATTTCGAGGTTACCAAAATACTTTTTTTTTAACAAGTTAATGTTTAGATTTTTTGATGTGGTATTGCCATGTCATTTTATATATGTGGCCAAACTTTTACGTAAGCTAAACATGTATACATATGGTTAAATTCATTTTCTCCAATCGAATAACATGTATCTTTTGGTTACTTTTATGATAACCATCACTTTTTGAGTGTATCTAAACGCAATTAGTACATTTTTCTCAAAAATGTAACCGAAAATTACATATTAGTCGATTAGAGAAGATGAAGTTAACCATACGTGTACATTTTTTTGATTACGTGAAAAGCTATTTACATAAATGAAATGACATGACAACATTACCTCAACAAATTCAACGCATAGCACGTTAAAAAATATATATTTTTGTGACCTCGAAACATTTTTAACAAGCTCGTTGTTGACATTGGTAATAAATTAGTTAGTTGGTGACATTGGGACAAAAGTAAAAAGTTTGTTGCCAACCTTGATAATAAAACCAATTAATTTGTGACATTGGGATAAAAAGTAAAGTACGTTGAACGATTTGTACCATAAACCCTTAATATTATATACAAACAATTATGTTTATAAAAATGATAAAACTTGCAACATTAAGACCATATTCATTTTCTTTTTTATTAGAAACAAGTTTTTTTCAGCTGCGCATTGCGGCAGGATTTCAAGTATATGCATCTTTAGATGCTCGAGAGTAATACTTCTTTAGGTCGCTCGATCTTATATACACTTATAATTCTAAAAATTGTGTAATATTTTTCAACTTGACAACATGAATAAACGTTAAATTTGACTCATCGAATTCGAATCTTCTAGGTTTGTACGTGATAAACATAATAACTCAAGTAATTGATTATACTTTTGGTTAGATTGTTTTTTTCGAATATTAAGCAAAAATCATCTTTAATTTTGTAAAGTACATATAATAATATTATAATAAAGTATCAATACAATCGATTTGTAATTTATTTGGATTTTATGTGCGAGTCATGTATGATGTATCTAAGAGTAACCTTTTTTATTTTTTATTCGAATTTTTGTGACAGCAATTCATTATCTTCTTTGACCATATTTCACTTGTATACTTTATATATTTTAATGTGTATGTACCTAAATACATGTAGTTTTTCATTTGTTAATAATATCATTTAAATTTATTTGTTACTTTTAAAGTATGGATCAATTTACAATTTTGCTCAAACTCTAACTATTTAACTTTCTATAATTATATAGTAAGTGTTTATAACTTTTAATTTTTAATGTCAAATAAATTTGTAACTTATATATTAACTTAAAATTATTTGTTCAAAACATATATGACTATTAAGATATATTTAGCACACTTATAGAAAATATATACGGAGTATATAGATATTATTGATGGCCAATATAATTATTCATTTAGTAAGCTAAATATTTAGAATTTGATTACAATTACTAAATATTTAGATACTTAAACGGAAGAACATGATATATCGTATTCTTTTTTTCTTTTTCTAACAACAAAATCATGAAATAAAAAGTATTTAGAAAAAACTTATAATGCTAGAATTTAACATAGATGAGAATTAATATATGATATTGTGATTGAGTTGAAATACTGTGTAGATGAGTTGAAATAAATTCCGAATAGTGAAAATCACCTTTGATGATTGTAGTAGCTTGAATTTCACATGTTATAAATTTGACAAACTTTGTTCTATTCTCTTATTCTTGTTTGAAAATAAATTAAATCACATTTTATTTAATATTGCTTATAATCAAACTTTACGTTACATTCTATAAGTATCCACAAACTTATAGGACTTAAGTGGAAGTTTATTGGAATGTTATGTAACATTAACAGTAAGCGGGAAGAAAGATCTAGATACTATTAGGATAAATGAAGATGAGAAACTCATGATTCATATCTCCTTGTAAATAGCCTTAGTCATGGACATTAGGAGATCAAGTTTCAAACAATTACATTACAATCAAGCACTATAATCAAGTACCATAAGGTAAGTTTAAGTTTGAAAATTAAATATGATTAATTTTATTTGACAATTAAATTTGTGCGTGTAAATACAATTGTATTCACGTATGATAAAATATCAAAGTTTTGATACGTGTGATTAAAAAGTATTCATACGTGTAAAATCAATATCAAGTTGAATTATTATCTAATAGTTACCCATCAAACGTATATCTAAATTCATTTCAATTTCCAACTACATGTAGTTATCTATAGTATATAATAAAGAGTTTTAGATAAAGGTTTAAAATGTGAGAACAAAAATTACTATTATATCCTTTAGACTATTTCATTTAACATTCAATTAAATCATTCAATAATTTATTGTGAAAATACACTTTGATTAATTTCGGTTACATAATATATAACATATAATATATAACATAATATATAACACAAACAAAAATACTCAAGGTCAAAATTGTCAATGAATGGCTTCAAAAGTCAAAAGATGACAATAAACTGGGACGGAGAAAGTATTTAATTTTCTTTTGTGTACTTGATGTAACTTACATAACACATCAATGGATATTGAAATATTTCTTACTAGTATTTTAATATAAGGTCGGTTGAAAATGATATTCTTTTACTAACATTAACATCTACAAACACTTTATGCCTTTATGGTTAAACTCAATTTTTGTAAAATTAGGTGTTGTAGTTCAGGTCGACTCAGGTTTGCCATTTCTAATTTGTGAGTCAATAGTTCACAACCCAAACTCGATACCAAATTGATTGATAAGTAGATTAACAGGTCAAAAGTATTTTGACACACAATCCTCATTGTATTGATTAACCAATCATCCCAGACAAAAAACCAGTCTTGGACATAATAATTGAAATAGTTAGGGTATTTTTTATTAGTAGCATGCATTGAAAACTCAATATTGAAACGCTTTTATAAACATTATCTTTTTTTGTCGGATCATAAGTTTGTCAATAATTGGTAATTATCACGATTTGAAATATAAAATTACGCATCATATACTTCACTCACGGTAGGATCCCGTTGAACAAAAATATTACTGCAAGCGAAATCTTTTATCTCCGCTTTATAGTGCAAGTAAAATGCTATATACCATAACACGTTTGATTAAACATCAAATCGGCTAACTAAATGTGATCATTTGCGACAATATATGCAGTTTTCAAGCTTTCATTCATAATTATGTCATGAAAATTGTGTAATTATTGAATATAACATTATTTATCATCTCATTATATGTCAAACTAGTGTTAAACCCGTCTGTTAGACGGTTAAAAATAAACATTTATTCGTAAAAACTTATAAAATACGTATATGAAATATTCATATAATTCTAAAAGATAAGAAAAATATTTGTTAAGTTATTTATAAGAACTTAATAATTATATACAAATCTTGAAGTACCTCCTTCTACGATTAGTAGCCTTATCGTCTTGAACATATATCAATACCTTCAAACCGTCTCACCTTTCAATATAGCTCTGCATCTCATTGATATTTTTTATTGCAAAAGAATTACGTTCCATGAAAAGTATTAAAGATAGAATGTCACCAATATAAAACAATATTTTATAATTAAGTATAATAACTTAATAAGCATCGTGAAACGAAAAGATACGTGAGAAGAGGTTGAGAACAATGAAAAATACCAACTACCATAAATTTTCAAAATTGAACAATGAGAAGACAATGAATTCGAGTATCATGTTTAGGTAGATACGCATCAAGATTATTAACAAAGTCATCAAAATATAGTACACGTAATTGTTCATCGGTTGTGATTCATAAAATACCAACGAATTGTGGTAACATATACGATGAGATAACATATACAATGATATTTATATAAAAAAATGTTTAAGGTCAAACTTATATATTTGAAAATGGGGAGGTGAGTTTATAGACATTTCATAAAATCATGTCAAACTAATTTTTCAGGATGTGAGTAGGTGAGTTTAAACTATTCAATACGAAAATATGTGAATTATCTTGTAAATTGTAAAAGATTGACATCATTTATTTATGTAATCTTCTAATTATTGAAGAAATAAGGAGTTAAGGACTATTATATTTTTTTTTTCTAATAATGGATGTAAAATTGAAATTAACATTACGGGGTACAACATGGAACTTGGACAACATTTTCATTATAAGAATACATACAATTTATAAAGATACAACACATTTTTCAATTAAAGATGTGAAAGAGATTTGACAATAATCTTGTATCAAAATTCAAAAAAGATTATAATATGTTAAGTATACTTTATGTACGAAATAATTATTACCTTTAAGAGATATCTAACATTATTAACTTCTAAAATTGTCATTACAAATGGTTGACCTTCTATAATGACATGTTAAAATAAACGGATTATATAGTTGACATTTTAAAACTAATGATATAGTATTAACGGAAAACGAATGACATGTTAAAATTGTAAGGTCCTCTAGGTCTGGATCGATAACGAGGTTATCTAATGTATTAAAGCGTGAAATTCCTCAATACGTGTTATAAGATCTATAATGGTTATATCACGTATATATCACGATTATATAAACTAATACGCTTTGTTTTGATTATTACAGAGGTTAATCGATCAAAATCGAGCCTTTAATTCGTATTTTTCTATCCGGAACGACTAAGAATTTCGTATGGGTATTATGACAAAAGTGTTAGGTTTTCTAACCCTAAACATCAATATATTATGTTTCAACTTGCAGGTTCAGAGCTCTGCGGACTAACTCAGTTCGCAGCCCAAGTTGGCCCAGCGAACTGACACAGTACGCTTCGCAATCCTGCCTTGCGAACTCACTCAGTTCGCGTCGCAAGTATTGATCAACTTTGGTCAACACTTTTCAGTACTTTTATATCTAACTCTAAAATGTTTACCAACCAATAATTCCTTATTTATTACAAATCAAAACCAATGTACAAACTTGATTACAATATTAAAAGTACTATTACAAGCTAGAATTGTTGTCACAAAACATGTCCCAATAGACTCCCCATTGACAATAGCTCTAGTCGTCATTATCTTCAAGTTTGTCTTTGATCTTCACTTGTAAATTCTGCTACCAATGTAGATCTTCATCTTTATGCAAGTCTTCAACATCATCTGATAATCTCTTGCAATATCTTCCCATCCTTCAGTAGTCATGATCATATTCTTGCTCAACATCAATAGGTCACTCTTTGATAGACTCATCAGATGACGATGATCATAGATACACATAATTTATTTCTCTTCATTTTCACATTCATCGTCAGCTTCAATCATCACAACTTTTCCAGTCTCTAAATCTACATGCCATCTCTTCAGATCTCCCAAAATGTCCTGTGGCATAAGCTTCAAAGGAATCTGTTGTACGCATTTAACCGCCGGATAGACTTTCTTCCTCAGATGTCTTCCTGTTCTTTGACTTCTTTCCTTGAGCTTGATAGTCTTTCCGACTCTTGGCTTATCTTCTCAAATTTCTTTGACCAACCCTCAGTCTTGATAACCTTTTCAAAAAATCTAGCAAAGGTATCATTACTTAGGTTCTTCATTTATAATCTCGTCAAGTCTCGAATCTCAAACCTCGGCAAAGAACTAAAGACTGCAAGCTTCTTCTCAAAGTATTGAACTCCATCAAATCTCTTTATAACAAAAATCTTCAAGTTTGAGTCAAAATACCATCCAATAATGCCTCTACGCAGCGCACGCTTTCCAGTAATATCAACTTTAGTAATCCCAATTTTATCTTCTTAATCTTGAGCTTGAAAAACATTGGATTATCCTTGTGCTTATCAGGAGTATTGTTGCGCCGTCAGAGTGCTGACTCTGCTACGGTCGTTAAGGGAAGGCACATCGGTCCTGCAAACAACGACGCAACACGTTGAACGTGTTAGGTTTTAAATTTATAAGAGTTGGGGCTCAAACTATAAATACTACATACTTTGGCAAGTAAGCAGCAAATATAACTCGAGTGTTGTCCTTGAATCGGGGCGAATGGAACCAAAAGTGACTTACCGTAAATGAGCTTCCTGATAGGATAGGTTTATAAAAGTAGGTAGGTTTTGGTTGATTATCTAAGTTAAATTTAAAAAACAAAACAAGAAAATAAATAAAGAGTAGCCAACAGGTAAAGCGTGATTGCTGAAACTTCGATAGTTAGGGTTTTTGGATGATATTCATTATAAAGATGATTGGAAACTACCTTGGTCAAATCATCAGATGGACAGTCGGTGTAAGCTAGGACCCTACGTTTTAGTCTAGAAAGCCTAAAACATATGTCACTGAATCCTAGGTTATCGTGATGCTGATCAGAAATAGGTTGTTTAAACCCCCCTCATTTTTTCTAAACGGACAAGTGATATTGCGTAAAAAGTCATGTTTACCACCGATATCTCTCTCATTCTGGAACAATACTTGGCATTTAGACTCAAATAATGCACAAATCAATGAAACTTTGACAAGAAGGTCAAAATGAAGTTGCACGAGAAAAATCAAGCAAAACGAGAGAAAAACAAAGATTCCACACACGTTTGAAGATTCAAGACATCAAAACAAGATTTATAGACAAAGTACCCATCACCAAGATCCATCTTATCCAAGATGTTCATTTTAAAAATACGAATCAAACTGAAGAGGAATCAGCAAAAATGGATGAAGAATGAAGATTCTACGTACACCGGAAGATTCAAATGATTCGTACGAGACATCCAAAGATAAGATACACTTTTCAGGGATTTCTTTTCTTCAAAGTCTTCATTTTTTAAAAACAAATCCAACACAAAAAGAATCGACAAAAACGGACGCATAACGAAGAAGATACGCGCGATTCAAGAAACGAGCAAAAGACGACGAACCGGGGCGGGTTGATGTCAGCTGCCGCCGGCCACCATACAGCCACCGCCGGTGCCGGCCACCATGCTCCCGTCTCCCGGATGCTTTTTCGTCCTTGCCCGTACTCGCCTAGTACATGTGCTAGACCTTTCCGCAATGTTAGGGTACATGTGCTAGACCTTTACGCGCTTTAGGGTACATGTGCTAGACCTTTATCCACCTTTTGCTAACATGTGCCCCAAGTTGCTAAAGTGAGTCCCTCTTCAACTATAAATAGGCCATCAAAGCCTCGTTTACACAACACACCATTCTTAGAACAATACTTCTACTTAGTTATTAGTTCTACTTTCTCTCTCTATTTTCTTACTCTAAATTAGTTTTAGGCTAGTATAGGAGCTTGTTTAGAATAGAAGGAAACTGCGGAACGCATTGTAATCTTCGGAGTACGCTCAGAATTGTGTCAATTAATTCAAGTCTATTCTTTCTCGCATTTAATCCTGGTTCTTTCTATCCTTATCTATCTTAATTACTTACGTTTATATTGATTATGCTAGATTTAGTTATTGCCATGATTAGAGAGTAGTATACATGTTGTGTTTGTTTGCGATGTAGTTAGTAAATTATGGGATGATTTATAATTAAATATTAAAGATCGGTAGTGTTGCTTTGATCTTCTTATTGCATGTTCTTGTTTGATTGTTGCCTTAGGATCATCATAGTAGTAAAATATAAACGGTCTTAATTATCGTAAAGTAATATGACGGCTCCTATTCGACTGTTACTCGATATAGTACTGAAAACACTTCAAGGTGGAGTACAAATGTATGGAAGTTGAGGAACGATCGAAGGTAGTTATATTACGAAATGGTACAATATTACGAAGTAATATTACGGCCCCTATTCGACTGTTATTCGATATAGTACTAGAAACACTTCAAGGTGGAGTACAAAAGTATGGAAGTCGAGTATTGACCGAAGGTAGTTATATTACGGACTAATATATAAAATGAGAAACCTAGTTTAATTAACCTTTCTAAATAGACTTTTAAACTTCAAATTAATCTAATCGCCTTTCCACCAATAAACGTGATTACAAGACCTTTTTAACGACGTCAAATTGAAAGGTAGTCAGTCATCTGTGTCAATATAATTTGTCAAAGGTATGAAACTATGAAACCGCAAGGCTACATGGGGGATTATCGTAGGACAAGACATGGCCAAGGTTTGAAGCGGCGGAACCACTTTAAGTGAGGAACGCTGTGGATTATTAGGGGATTTATTGGGTAGTCTTAAGCAAGGATTGGTTTAAAGTTATAAATGAACTTTTTAAATATACGAATCTGTTAGGATGAAGAGGAATCGTTATATGATTCAGTTTTGTCTAGTACCTTTAAATTTTGTTCCCATTCATAGGAAAGTACTATTAAACCATAATTAAGATTTTGCTTATTATTCTAAATACTTTGTAATGTTACCATAACCTAGCTCCCGGTGTGACATGCTAATGGAACTTTAATTAGTTGGGAATCTAGTGTTTACATCACAAGTATCCAAGAGTAACAATTAACAAATATCTTTTAAGACAATTTCTCCAAACATCATCCCATAACTTAATTAACGAAGTCTCAACAAACACTATCTTCATCTTATCAGCTTTATCATTTATTTTAATTTCGCTTTTTTTTATTTACTTGCCTAAGTTAGTTAATAGAAAAACCAAAACTCCCCCATTATTTTATAAACCCTTCACTAGTTTGAAAGTCCTCATCTGTCACGCCTTAGTTTCAATTTAGTCGGTTTGAAGAACGAGTCTAGGTCATACCTACCACTTGCTCACCCTTAGGATTAGCATTGTTAGAGAAAACTTAGGCCCTGCAATTACAAATTTAAAACACCCACAGATCGTCATCGCCAGTAGCCAGTGCAACGACAATGGTAAAATCCTTACCGACCGCTGGTGACGCATCAACAAGCGACCTCTACGGATGGTATATCTTGGGTGTACGCATAAGGTAACAAACTATAATTATATATTTGCCCTTTTCTTAACACCTAAATCTATACGAGTTTATCTAGGTATGTACTAATTATATGCCATATATATTGAGCTATCGGTTATGTTGAGTTAAGCGTTTTATGCATCTTGTAATACAACCGAATACTTGAATTCTTTTCATAACTCATTTATATCAGGTTTAAGCACAATTAACTCCATCGTGAATTAGACCCTCCTTTGCTATCAGGCGTTCATCCCTAGGAATACTCACGGTGTAAAGTGCATTTGGCATATCCAAAGTGTTCCAGACTCAAGGTATACTTACGGTGTACAGTGCATTTGGCATATCCACAGTGTTCCAGACTCAAGGTATACTCATGGTGTACAGTGTATTTGGCATATCCACAGTGTTCCAGACTCAAGGTATATTCATGGTGTACTATACATTAAGTAGTTCCACAATTATATATGAACCTTGGTGTACTAATGGTGTACGATGTAGCGAGCAATTCCACATCTGTATTTAACCTTGGTGTACTAACGGTATATGGTGCAACGAGCATTTCCACAGCTTTATTGTTCCTAGACCCATATTCTAGAAGGGTAACTCCTAGGTATTCCATGATGAGGGCACCAAGGAAGAAGGACATCTATGCTATCAACATGGGTGTTCCTAATTCTTCAGTGGTGTTAACATGCTTATTATCCAAGGCTTCTGAAGCAGAAGCACTACTATGGCATAGGAAAATGGCACATCTGAACTTTCGTAAGATGAATTACATAACCAAAAATGAATTAGTTTTGGGTGTACCACAGAAACATTTCGAGTCTAAAGATAAGTGTTGTAACATCCACTTTATGGGTCCATTATTTTACTATATTTCCTGACTTGAAATGGTTAATTGAAATGTTAGAAAATATTGTAAATTGGTAATTGAAAATAAATGGGTAAAAGAGTCAAATAATTTATTGTGGTTAATAAATTATTAACCGTTTTAAATTATTTCAGTTGACAGTAAAATAAAATAATATTTCCCCGCAAATGGGTTTTAAGTTCCAGACAATGATAAGTACGGGGAATGAAAATTAACTATTTACATAATATACTCCATATGTGGAGTCGGTTTATAATTAAACTTATCATATGCATACGTACGTACGAATATACATACATATGAACAATACATACATACAAACATGAAGAAATCATCAAATTGGAGCTTCATAATTCGAATTCAAGCTTCAAACTCACGGATTATCATCTTCTAATCATCCTAATCAAGTTGTAAGTCTTAATTTCTTGATTTCTAAAACCTAGAATTTGGGGTTTTGATGTTCTTGACCTTAAATCCGAATTTAGGGTTTCGAATGATTAAATTGATGTTAGTTAAGCTTCAATAACATGTATTAATTATTCTATCATCATTATAAACATGTTGTAATTGCTAATTCTTGAATTTAATGTAAACCCTAGAAAATGGGTTTTGTGTATTGGATTTAATTAGCATGATTAAAGTGAAATTGAATCTTGAAATGATGATATAGTTGTTAGTTGATAGTTAATCCATGATTATAGGTAAAACCCTAACATAGAAATGAAGAATTTGATATTTGTTCATGAAGAAAGTTAGGGGTTTGAGTGATTATTCATGAATAATGGTTTTAAAGCTTGGAATAATGATGTATACATTGATAAGTGTTGATTAATGATGATGATAACCATTATTTAAGTTAAAAGTTATAAATTGATTAAAGTGTTCTTGAGAATTATAGTAATTATGATGATATTCATAAGTTATATGAGAAATTCGGTATGGATTGTGATTTAGAATACTTGATTGATAATCAACTAGTAAAATTAGAACTTGTGTGACTAAGTATTCATTAAACCTTGTGTTAGGGGTTTTGAATGAATTAGTGATATTTGAAGTTAATGATCCTATAATGGTTCGATCATGTTAATTTGTGATAAGTAAAGTAATTAAAGTGAAGTTGTGATCATAATAATCATAACTTGATAAATGATCATGATTGGTTAACTATGAAGATTTTAGTTACTAAATGTGTTAACATATTGATAATTGTGGTGATTGTGCTAATTCATGTGAATCGAGTAATTTAGATTTGTTGGTGTAAGTCTATTGATACGATGTTATATAGAATTTAAGACAAGTGACTAACTTGTGTATTTTATTGTATTCTCAGATATGGAGAAAGACTCAGTGACATTAGACTACTGAGTAGACAACTGAGGTGTCGGTGAGTGGATCTTAATCCTCAGTGTAATTTAGTTGTAACAGGTTTGGTTACAACGGGTGATCGTATTATTACTGCTTTTGATTTGCCATGATTAATTTGGTTTGATAGTAATAATACTGTTGATAGACTGGTTAGTCTGACATGTTGACTTGATTATATATGTGAATACGTGATCACTTGATAGTTGGCCTTCGGGCATCAGTATTGAGGTCAACTTGTTGGTTGGTTGGGCTTGGTTACTATTGATGACGACAGGAATTTCCTTGTACTTATCGTTAATAGGAAATTAGGTCGTATGAGATTAGTACCAAGCTATCGGTCTATTCTGTATTGGCCATACAGATTGTTGGGTAAGTGTTCTGGGAGAATCCCCGGGTATTATGATATCTCCAGAACCACCGATCCTTATTGATATGTTGTGTATTGAGATGTTATCTCATTGATATTATGTGGTTATTGTTGGTATTCTTGGCTGAAGGTTTCCCCAAGAACCATCGATTCATTGTGATGTTATTTGTTTACGATGATTTGCTGTAAACAAGGTTGTTATGCTAAGTTAGGCTGTTGGTTATGTATTCCCTCACTTAGCGTTATGCTAACCCCACCACCCCACTTCTTGCAGGTTATGGTTTTGATATAACGGGATTGTCAAGAAGTTGTTCGGGACGGAATGTTTGACCAAGCGTACTCTGATATTTGATTATACAAATCAATGTTATTTAGTGGTTTGGAAGTAACACCCATGTTAATAAACTATGTTTTTAAATTAGGTTGAAATTGAAATGTAACTTGGTATTGTTTAAAGTTAAACTAACGCTTCCGGATTTATTATATTTAAATGATGTAAATTGAGGGGTGTTACAAGTGTGTTCATTGCATAAAAGGAAAGTAGCATAAGAAACTACACAGATCTAAGACTGAAAACTCAATCTCCTCGCCATTTGAATTGCTACACGTGGATCTCTTTGGCCCAATAAGCAAGAGAAGTCTAGGTGGCAAGTGGTACTATTTAGTTGTCACAGATGACTACTCTAGATTCTCATGGGTATTCTTTTTGGGATCTAAGGATGAAACTCCTGACATTTTGTTGGAGTTTCTAGATCTAATAAAGAATGTCTACAAAATGAGAGTAAAACGTATTCGTAGTGATAATGGAACAGAATTTAAGAACTCAACGTTAAATATCTATTGCCTAAGCAAAGGGATACAACATCAATTCAGTGCACCTTATGAACCTCAACAGAACGGTGATGCTGAAAGGAAAAATCGAACGTTGATTAAAGCTGCTAAAACAATGCTTGCATATTCAAAACTTCCGGTCATTTTTTGGGCAGAAGCAATGAATACAGCATGTCATGTTCTTAATAGAATTTTTACGGTGAGAAGCGTAACAAGACTTGTTATGAGCTTCTGAACAATAAGAAACCTAACTTGAAGGGTTTTGAGCCCTTTGGAGTTACATGCACAATATTGAAGACTGGAAATCAAGCTAAATTTGGTGAGAAGGCCGACGAAGGATTCTTCCTAGGTTATATGTCAAATTCACCAAACAAAAGAGTTTTCAATAAAGTCACTGAACGTTTGGAAGTAGTTTATAACATTGAAGTTACGAGTTACATACATGATGTTCATAAGAGCTTAGATTGGCAATTTGATTATTCAGATGTTTTTGCATCATTTAAAGTTCCTATTAGTGACTATGTTGGTGATTCAGAGATACCTGAGCATTTATTGTCTGGAGACGTGGATAATGGTGCTAGTCCAACATCGAGTGTTCCGAATTCTGGAATCAGAACAGTTGTTAACTCAAGTGAAGCTTCTTCAAGTGGGTCATAACAAACTTCAAGGGATAAGTCTCAAGAAACAGAAGATACGGAGGATGATCTTCAAACAAAGTTTGATGATATATTTACTCCTTTTGAAACACTTAAGGATATATTCAGCTCGTTCAGAAGATATGCCTTCATTAGAAGAGATTGGTACTAACTTAAGAGATGAGTTAATAGTTGACCCTATACTGGTTACTAGAATGAGTAAGAATCATCCCGTTCAAAACATCATCGGTGATATTAATACTCCTGTTCAAACTAGAACTCAATCGAAAGCTAGTATATCTGAAGATTTAGAAAGCTTGTATACTGATATGAAAGAGACAGGGATTCCTAATCAATGTCTATATTCATGCTTTATCTCACAAATTGAGCCTAAAAATGTGCAAATGGCGCTATAAGAAAGCTCGTGGGTCGAAGCTATGCAAGAAGAATTGTCACAGTTTTCTAAATTACAAGTATGGGAGTTGATTGACCTACCTAAGGGAGAATATCCAATAGGAACTAGATGGGTTTTTAAATGCAAGAAAGAGGATCGGGGAATCGTAACTCGCAATAAAGTTTGTCTAGTGGTTCAAGGTTTTAACCAAGAAGAAGGTGTCGGGTTTTCTATTCCCTAACTAGATTAATATGCACAACGGAATTATAACAAAAATTAATCTAAGGCAATTAGGAAACTAAACCCTAAGGGATCTTAACTTGAATAAATAAAAGCAATAAAATAACCTAGATAAATAGGAAAATACTAACCTTTGAGAAAATGATTTCTCACGCGTAGACCACCTTGCAGATGCTTCTTGCTTTGGAGGCGAGTGCCCAAACCAGAACACCTCTAATGCTTCACACCCACGAACCAAGAGAAATTCCCAAACTCCTAGGGTCCCGACTCTAAGTCGTGTAAACTCTTACAAGGAGTAGGAATCAGAAAGAGAGAAAGAATTGAACTCTATTCAATTCTGGGATGCACCTAAAAGCATAGGGGAGGTCCCTATTTATAGGATAGGAGGAGGCCCAGGGTTTCATCCCCTGGCCGATGTGGGACAGAATCCCAACTGGCGGTTGGACCCACATGTTCAACCGACTTAAACCCTTTGGACTCCAGCCGCCGGTTGAACCTTCCAACCGACGGTTGGATCCTTGCTTCCAGAATCTTCTTTTCTTTTAGTTTCTAATTAATATTCAATTAATAAACTAATCATAATATTAATTCTAATTAATATTATCTCTCTATTTATTTCTCTTACTGTTCATTGAGGGCGACCCAAAAAGGACTCCACTTTTAATGATGTACTTACCAATTAGTTATGATATTGGACACTATTCCAACAGAAGGAATAGACTATAACGAAGTGTTTGTACCAGTTGCTAGGCTTGAAGCAATAAGGTTATTCTTAGCATTTGCATCTTACAAAGAAATTAAAGTTTATCAGTTGGATGTTAAGAGTGCCTTTTTATATGGAAAAGTTCAAGAAATGGTGTATGTTTCTCAACCTCCAGGGTTTGTTGATCCTGATTATCCGGACAGAGTATATCGTTTCAATAAGGCTTTATATGGATTACATCAAGCACCTGGGGCATGGTATGAGACACTATCAAAGTATCTACTTGAGAATGGTTTTACAAGAGGTTCAATTGATAGTACATTTTTCGTTAAGTGAAAAAAGAAGGACTTTCTGCTTGTTCAAGTATATGTTGATGACATTATCTTTGGGTCATCTGACGAAAAGATGTGTCAAGAATTCGAGAATGTCATGAGAAAAAGGTTCGAGATGTATGCAATGGGAGAGTTGAACTTCTTCTTAGGGTTACAAGTTGACCAAAAGAAGGATAGGTTCTTTATTCATCAATCTAAATATACTGCCGAATTATTGGAACGATTTAAGATGGATGAAAGTAGAATTTATCATACTCCTATTCCGGTCAATCATGGACTTGGACCCGATACATCGAGTGATCAGGATGTGGATCCTACTCAATATAGGGCCATGATTAGATCGCTAATCTATTTGAATGCATCTAGACCTGACATTATGTTTGCAGTTTGTATTTGCGCAAGATATAAGGCTATTCCGAAAGAATCACACATGCAGGCTGTTAAATGAATCTTTCGTTACCTCAAAGGGAAACCGAAGCTGGGACTTTGATATCCGACTGATGGAGACTTAGATTTCGTAGCTTATACTGATTCAGATTATGGAGGATGCAATCAGAATAGGAAGTCTACAACCGGAGGATGTCAATTCTTAGGAGGTACATTAGTATCTTGGCAGTGCAAGAAGCAAAGCTCAGTAGCCATTTCCACTTGTGAAGCTGAGTATGTTGCAGCTGGCAACTGTTGTTCTCAAGTTTTATGGATTCAACAGCAACTGCGGGATTACGGGTTGAATATAACCAATACTCCTATGATGATTGATAACGAATCAACTATGTCGTTATGTATTATCGTATAGAGTTTAATTATGATTTACATATTACATATTGTGACAACTCTCCAAATTAGTTAATAATTAAACTTAAGCATATACATTCTTACGCTAATTTCCTGACAAAAGTTTAAACAAAAACTACTAATGTGAAATAAGTCTAGCAAGCCCGAGACTTTTGTACAAAAAGTCCTACCTATTTCATAATTAATTATAATTACACACGAACTATCAGAACGAACCCGACAAAAATAAAATACAAATGTTGGTGAGCATTTAATTAATAATATGAAATTATTAATTACGAACATTATTTAAATTATATTATTGCGATAATATAAAGTAATATATGTTTTAGAAATAAACGTATCAAACACGAGCGAAACTCACAAACTGTACTGACACACATTTCAAATAATTTTATTTATTATCTTAATAAAATATTTGAATTCCATTTTTATCAATTATAATGTTTAAAATAAATTTTTAAACAAACGAATAATTGAGTGGGACACGAGGTAAAAATAATTATACCTGTACCTGAAATTAACGGGCTAAAAATCATCAACAACCTCCAATAATGGAGAGACAGTATACTGGTTAAAACCATACTCGTTCCATATTATTAATATATACTGCCTCCACCCTCCAGATCACACACATACACGCTCCAATAATTCACCCACCTAAAAAAATTTCATCATCTTCGTCTTCATTTCAACACTGTGAAGAATACATCAAACCAAGAACATCAGGAGCAACAACAACTTTATTAACAACATCATCATCGTAACTGAATCATCATCATTGTCGGTCATCATCATCACTTTCTCTATTCTAAGGAACTTCCAAATCTTTAAATTTCGTTACATATCATGTTTAAACATCATAATCCATGTATATAACTTAATAAATTGAAGATTTAAGGGATTGTTCTTGAGTTGGGTTTTATAGAAACCAAAACTTGAAAGCACAAATTATATATGAAAAACTTGTTGAAATAAGACAATAAGTTGTTAAAATGTTATATTATGTTGTTATAAACGATTGGGACTACGATACAAATGATTTGAAACCCAAAATTTTGAGTATATATGTTACTCTGCATGAACTGAGCCCAGAACAGACGAACCCACCCGAACAGGTAAACCCAAATACCCGATCGGGTATGGACATCTACTCGGACGGGTAAGTCCACTCACCCGGACGGGTGAACCACCTTTTGGGCCGGAACCATAATGGGCTGGGTACCTGGGCTTGGACAAACGAATATTGGACTTGGACTAAACTAAATGAAAACATGAATGACCCGAATGGGTCACAAGACTTACCCATACGGGTAATGTCTTGGACCCGTACGGGTTAGCACCCCAACTCGATCAGGTGAGGGTGTTTATGGGCCGAACGGGCTGTACAAAACAATTGGGCCGGACCTGTTTGTTTCTAATTGGGATAAATGGATTGGGTTCATTTAAACTGGGCATATATTTATTTTATAAACGGAAATAAATATGACAAGAAGTTTTATAACAAATAAAACTTATATACATTTTATACGTAAACTACGTATTAAAAACTTACTTGTATATATATGTATACATATATACATAGATACATATACAACAATTGAACAATACACGTCTTTATACACAAAAGGAATATACGTTTAACAGACGTACTAAATATAATATACAACAATTATATTTATATACATATATATGTAGAACAAATATATATATGTTTGATGGGAAACAAAACAACATTTAAATACATACAACTACATCCATGTATATGCATATACGAAACAAAATATACGACATAAGAAATACTAACGATATTTCAACATAATGTCAACAACTATTCGTACAATTTAAGAAATCAACAATTTCTTTAAAACAAACAAACTATTAACATAAATTGATTTAAAAAATCTAAGTACTTATGTTAATACAATTATTGCGTATAGGTTGACATACCTGGGGCGCGCCATCCATCTGCTAGCATTCACATCACTACTACTACTATGAGTTTACAAACCCTATCTTTAAATGTTTTCTGCTTTTAAACACAGGGGTGTTAAACATAGAAATTGCATGCCAACACATGCAATCAAATTATAAATTGCTTTATTGCTTTTATACAACTGTTGATTGATGAAATTACATTTTCACAAACTGTTTTGGGAATTAGACAACGTATCCTAGTACGGACCAGACTTGAAATGTATGCATGAAAAGACCTTATGTCATGCAGACTGTAACCATTAGCTAGGTGACTCTAGCCACTGAGTATACGGATAGTACTATCGCCATGACGACCCTCCTATGGATAGGAGCGTATACTTACATGTCCTTCAGGCAAACAACATAAGTGCTGGTCGTGGTTTGGTTATAGGGTTAGGTCGTGTTACTTTAACTTTTAAGGTTTAGCTCACCTTGCAAGGGATCATAGTCTAAGAAATTCCCACGTGTTTTTAGGAAGAACGAATCCTACAACTGTTTCTTACCGGAAAACACACCGGTTACTTATTTATGCTGGCAGACAACCAGTAATATACTTTGGGATAACATCCCACATAAAGCTTGATAATTTAGGGTAACAGCCCTATAAAACTTATATTTTGTAAATGAATAACATTTCATTAATACAAACAAACTTGGTTAAACAAACCACGTACTCATATAAACCTGTAAATTCACTCAACAATTTTGTTGACGATTTCTCTATGTTTTTCAGGAAATTAGCTGTGTAAGTAAGAATCGCATGCATTCATGATGGACAACCCTGGACTAATAGGATGCCACATATTTTGGGATGCTTTTGGAGATTTCCTCTGTATGACTGCAGACATTGCAGTCATACTTATGACATCTTACTTTATCTATATGTATTGTGAAACTTAATATTTTAAACACTACTACTACTGTTACGACTTACCTGGTCGTAATCTTTTGTAATAACCGTTAAACTTGGCATCCTAACTTATTATGTTGTGCAATAACCATATGCTCTGCGTATGAATGTACTATTTGGTTGATTTACTGATCGCAGCCCCGCCACGTCACCAAAGCTTCCGCATATTTAATTAGTACTGATTGTAATCACTGTTTGGCGGGGTGTGACAGACTTGGTATCAGAGCCATTGGTTATAGCGAACTAGAAGTCTTTAAGTGACCGAAAACCTTAGAGACCTAGATTATAGCTTTGGCTAGAAACATTTATGCATTCACACATACATACTTTGCATACATCTAACATACGACTGACACGTCACCCACGACTTCTTTTGTCTCAGCATGTCGAGGTAAAATCCAATCTACTTGTATGCTTCTGATGAGGAGCCGACCGAGGATTCCTACCATAGCGATGCTAGCACCGGAGTTGTGAGTCCATCAGTTCACCCGAGAGCTCTATCTGATGACACCGGTGATGCCTACATCACCCCACCACCGACTTCACCTGTGGTCCAACCTACTACTGCTTCCACTGACCCTATCACTCGTATACTAGGGTCTACCTTTATGGCGACATGCCATATGACTGCTGAACCTTCTAGAGGACCGGTACTTAGGAGGACACCCCGGATGTGTGTCCAAGATTTCCCCAGAGGACCACTTGAGCCCCGCGACAAGGCGCCGATGACAGAGGAGAGAGAGATACATTGTGATGAGCCACCACAGAGGGTACCTAGGTTTGCTCACCTGGAGTGGATGACTCCTATGTTAGGGCGATGGAGGTTATTGGAGGGTTTTCCCTCTACATTTGAGACCGGGGAGTCCTCGCGATCCCCAGCTCCACTGCCTACTACTGGAGAGCCTGTAGAGTTAACCCTCCCTACCATTATTGCGGTGATTCGTACCTTGTTTCGTATTTCTGGTGGCAGGGGTATTCACCTTGCAGAGCTACAGAGCGATGTCTCCCGTCTGGATGGAGACATGACAGACATGCATGAGCGTTGCCACTTTCCTTTAGGCAACGTGGTTACCGCTAGAGAGATAGCATAGTCTGCCTGTGCACGTGTTAGGGTACTGGAGTGACGTGCCAGGGAAGCAGGGTTTGTGATTGGAGCTTGTGTGTTGATGGCTGTGCTGAGGACAGCTGCAAGATTGTTTTTACCTTATTTTCATTAGACCCATGTATGGCGGGTTGTGCCTACTTTGGGTTAGATAGACTACTTTTGGATGATGGGTGTGTTAGGAGACCTATCACGTATCGTATAGACTTGTATTAGATGGGCATATATATGTATTTATTAGGTTTGTACTTGGGGAAAACTGTTGTTAGAATGGGTATATGTATAGGAAAATCCATTGTCTTTTGTATAGCGGTAACCGATGATGGGCGTATTAGGGATCCCATCTTGTTTTGTACGAAATTATTGTATCAGCGTTACACCTTTTGATATAATATAACTTATGTTTGGTTATATTTTTGTTCATTACATCTGACAACGACTATAGTATTATATCTACATTTATATGCGTGTCTTAGAAACAAAAACTAATCAATAACACTTGAAATCATTTCTTGAAAACCTTGAAACATACCACACTTTGATTATTGATTCTTATCTTGAATTCCTTTGAACCTGATTGTGTTAAATGATGATGAAAAGAAATATGTATTTGGCATTATATAATGACGTCTGGCCAACGTGATTATATTATACTAAATACATATGGGCGCTTCAAAGTCGTGTGACATGTGATGTGAAATCTTGGTCATCACATTCATTATCTTGGCATTGACTTCTGTATTTTATTCATCGCAGAACGGAATCATGCCACCAAAACGACGAATGACTAGGAACAGTCGATGAACGACTACTTCTCCCATCCCTGAAACCACTCCACCACCCAACAACGAGTAAACTACTGAACAAATGATTGCGCGTCGAATAGCTGAAGGTATTGGTGAGTATGAAGCAAGACGAAATCGCGAGAATGAGATAAATAACAGTGGATCTACCCCTGTTAACACTGAGACACCTGCAAATACCCGCCGAGGGTGTTCATACATTACATTCCAGGCTTGTAAGCCAGTTACTTTTCGTGGCACCGAGGGTGCTATTGGTATTATACACTGGATAGAGAAGATAGAGTCGGTATTGGACATTAGTGACTGTTCACCTGATTGTATGGTGAAGTATGTCACCTGGACCCTTGCTGACAAAGCTCTTACATGGTGAAACAGTCAAGTCCAATCACTTGGTCGACCAGCTGCCTACTCCATGTCATGGGGAGTACTGAAGAACATGATGTTGGAAGAGTTCTGTCCCCGTAGCGAGATGCAGAAATTTGAAACGGAATTATGGGACATCAAAATGGTTGGTGCTGATGTCACTGGGTACATCACTAAGTTTTAAGAGTTAGCACGATTAGTGCCACATATGGTGACCCCCGAATTCAAACGCATTGAGCGTTACATCTGGGGACTGGCACCTCAGATCCGTAGCCTGGTTACATCATCAGAACCTGCCACATTCAGGAGTGCTGTTACTCTAGCTCAGAGATTGACCGATGAGGCAGTCAGAATGGGGACCTTAACCAAAAAGGTAGTGACAGGAAAAGTTGAGCCAAGCAGCACTGAAGCTGGTAGTTCTGGGGGTGCGAAGCGTAAGTGGAACGACATAGGGAGTGACCTTTAGGGTCAAACAAATAAGAAAGGATCTGGAAACCTAAAGTCCTATGCTGCCACCACTGTGGAACCAAAGCCATATTTGGGTAACAAACCAAGGTGTGATAAGTGTAACAAACACCACGAGGGTGAATGTTGGTTCTGCAACAGCTGTAGAGGTTGGGGTCACAAAACCCAAAACTGTAATGTTAACCTTACACCTAGGGAAAATACAGAACGCCAAATTCAAGGATGTTTTGAATGTGGCGACACGGGGCATTATCGGAACCGTTGCCCTCGACTCAATAACCAAAACCTCAACAACAACAACAACCGGAATAATCAGAACCGCAACAACAATGATAACAACCATGGTAACAACAACAACAATCAGCCAGCTCGTGGATGTGCATTTGTGATAGCAGCAGCAAAAGCACGACAAGATCCTAACACAGTTACTGGTACGTTTCTAGTAAACAACCACTTTGCATTTGTGTTATTTGATTCTGGTGCTGATTTAAGCTTTGTGTCCACTGAGTTTAGACCACTATTAGAGATCGAATCCCTTAAGTAAGATAACAAATAGACTGTAGATCTAGCCAATGGTAAGTTGATTGAATCAGGAGATATAGTACAACGATGTACCTTAATGTTGGAAGGACATTCTTTCAAAAAAGACTTACTACCGGTAGAACTAGGGAGCTTCGATATAGTGGTTGGGATGGACCGATTGTCGAAAAACCGTGCAGAAATTGTATGTTTTGAGAAATTGGTACGCCTACCGTTATCGTTAGGTGAAACCTTGGAAATACAAGGAGAGAAAAGAAAACGTGCAGTAAAAATGATTACGTGCATGAAAGCGAATAAATTTCTACGAAAAGGTTACCAAGCATTCTTGGTACATGTGATTGAAAAGAAAACCGAAGAGTGACGCATAGACGAGGTGCCTATCGTACGTGATTATCCGGGAGTGTTTCCCGATGAGTTACCAGGATTGCCACCCCCGCGTCAAGTGGAGTTTCATATTGATTTAGTACCTTGAGCTGCACCAATTACTCGCGTACCTTATCGTCTAGCTCCATCGGAGATGCAGGAGTTGTCTGCACAGTTGCAGAAACTTTTAGACTTGGGATTCATCTGACCGAGCTTTTCACCTTGGGGAGCTCCGGTTTTGTTTGTCAAGAAAAAGGATGGATCAATGCGATTGTGTATCGATTATCGGGAACTCAACAAAGTAATTATCAAGAATCGATTTCCATTACCACGCATCGATGACTTGTTTGACCAGCTACAAGGGTCAAGTTACTACTCGAAGATCGACTTGCGATCTGCTTACCACCAACTGAAGGTTCGGGATGAGGATATCCCTAAGACTGCGTTTAGGACTTGTTATGGTCATTATGAGTTCTTAGTCATGCCGTTTGGATTGACCAACGCGCTAGTAGTATTCATGGATCTCATGAATTGAGTATGCAAACCTTATCTTGATAAATTCGTCATTGTGTTTATCGATGACATATTGATATACTCACGAATGAAGGAAGATCACGAACAACATCTGAGAATGATTCTTGAATTACCAGAGAAAGAGAAGCTTTATGCAAAGTTCTCTAAGTGCGAATTTTGGATGCGTGAGGCTCATTTCCTTGGTCATGTGATCAATAACAAAGGAATTCACGTGGACCCATCCAAAATTGAGGCAATTAGAAATTGGGAAGCCCCAAAAACACCATCCGAGATACGACAATTTCTTGGGTTAGCCGGCTATTACCGACGATTCATCGAAATTTTTTCAAAGATAGCTCAGCCACTTACCACTCTAACTCAAAAAGATAAGAAATTTGATTGGGGCGAGAAACAAGAGAATGCTTTTCAATTGTTGAAACAGAAACTAAGCAGCGCACCCATACAATCATTGCCCGAAGGAGTAGATAACTTTGTTGTTTACTGTGATGCCTCGCATCAAGGATTGGGTTGCGTGTTAATGCAAAACGACAAAGTCATTGCTTATGCATCTTGTCAGTTAAAAGTTCATGAGAAAAACTATATGACTCACGACTTAGAATTGGGAGCCGTCGTTTTTGCACTGAAGATCTGGCGACACTACCTATATGGTACAAGGTGTACGATCTTCACTGACCATAAAAGCTTGCAACATATATTCGACCAGAAAGAACTCAACATGAGGCAACGACGTTGGGTCGAATTACTTAACGATTACGACTGTGAGATCAAGTATCACCCGGGCAAAGCAAACGTTGTAGCAGATGCCCTGATTCATAAGGAACGAACTAAACCTCGCAGAGTTCGAGCTTTGGGTTTGACAATCCACTTGAATCTCATTATTCAAATTCGTGACGCTCAACAATTAGCCTTCATTCCCGAACGCCTTAAGGAAGAATCCTTGAAAGGAATGGAGAAACAACTTGAAACCAAAGACAACAGAGTGTTGTACTTCATGAACCGAATTTGGGTTCCATGTGTAGATGAATTGCACCGATTGATTTTGGACGAAGCTCATAAGTCCAACTACTCGATACATCCTGGTGCAGACAAAATGTACCACTATCTGAAAGGTTTCTTTTGGTGGTGATGTGTGCTAAGTATAGGAAATTATAATCACAAGTTTTAATTAAGGAAATACTAAATAATACTATCACACAATTCAGGCAAGTGTTATCCTGATCATAGAATATAGGTTTATAAGTAAGTCCAGATTCGAACACAGGGAACGTGATTTAATCTATAACTAACTATTTATTTATCCTAATTACAAGTATTAAAAATATACAAATTCACAATTAATGTACAATAATATACAAGATAGGGGGGACGTTTTAGTTCCGATCGAACATATGTATAATTGATACCAATTCTTTAATAGATAAGTTTAAAGGAACAACTTAAGAATACTAAATTGGATAGAAGATTATGACTATTTAAACTATTATTTATTACACTTATTATATCAACTTATGTCTATTTGCGTGTTGGCTATTATTATTGTGATTTACTAATGTAGAAAACCTCAAAGGTTATGACAATTCTCATATAGCAATACAGTCAAAGGTTATGTAAAGTATCACTATTTATTAAGATCTATCAACATATTATTGATGCAATTCCAGGGTCGGTTGAATCATAATGCTAGCTAACATCTAATAAAACATAATCACTTAATTTAAAAACCCAAAAGGTTAGTGAGTTTATCTATAAATTAGTTAATTATGATCATTAACATAATATAACACATAATTCTTGCATAATAATATTCAATAATATAGTTCCAATATAAACATATAATTCATATAATAAACATAATAAACATACATTTAAACATTCATAATGAAAATCTAACAAGCAATTAATTCAAATAAACAATATCTATAGTAACCCAAAAGGTTAGTGAAGCTACAAGGATAAAGAAACCGAACCAATTGACGAACTAGCTTTTCCTAAGGTTGAAAACCTTCAAACCCTAGCTCCTTAGCCTCCAAATTCGCACCTAAAGTCGACCTTAAACCTTAATATTCGACTTTGTATTCTAAGAATCGTATATCGTTTAATCAAAACTAAGCCTCTATTTATACTAATCCTAGCTGACCCTCCAACCGCCGGTTGGGACCTCCAACCGCCGGTTGGAGTTTATTAATCCTACTCCAACTCTGCGCAGTTATCCACCGCCTTGAACTCTTAGCCCCAACCGCCGGTTGGACTTAATTTCCAGAATTTTCCATAAACGGCTTGGGCTTCAAATTGGGCTTCTCTTTCTTCTTTAAACGGATTCACTTGTTTTCTTAGCCTAAATCTTTAATATTATCATTCTAGTCTTCATTTCTTTAAGGTTTAGATCTTCTTTTCTTCAATTGCTTTAATTTCTTTAGTTTCGGTCTTATTTTCGTTCTTTTTCTCCAATCTTCAATTAAAATACATTCCTGCAAATATTAACAAAATAAGTATCTAAAATCATATAAATGCATAAAAATGTATACAAATATAGGGATAAATAATATAAAATATAGTATCTATTTGATGCTTATCAGGTGGCCTGGCATGAAACGAGACATTGCCACCTATGTTAGCAAATGCCTGACTTGTGCGAAAGTTAAGGCCAAATACCAAAAGCCGTCTGGGCTTTTGCAACAACCCGAAATGTCCAAGTGGAAATGGAAATAGATAACCATGGATTTTATCACGAAATTAGCCATAACGACATCTGGAGCAAATGCGATATGGGTAATTGTTGATCGATTGACAAAATCAGCCCACTTCATTGCTATCAAGGAAATGGACAGAATGGAGAAACTGACCAGAATCTATTTGAAAGATATCGTTTCTCAACATGGTGTGCCATTATCCATCATCTCTAATAGAGATGCACGATTCACTTCTTGCTTTTGGCAATCACTACAACATGCATTGGGTACTAGACTCGACATGAGTACTGCCTACCACCCACAAAATGACGGCCAGAGCGAGCGAATGATACAGACGCTCAAAGACCTGTTAAGAGCATGTGTGATAGACTTTGGAGGTAATTGGGATACTCACCTACCTCTAGCCGAATTTTCCTATAACAATAGTTATCACACCAGCATACAGATGACACCATTTGAGGTGTTGTATGGATGCAAGTGCCGATCGCCACTCTGTTGGGCAGAGTTGGGCGACAGACAATTATCAGGTCTTGAGATAGTCCAAGAAACTACGGACAAGATATATCAAGTGCTTAATGGATTGAAAACAGCACGTGACCGACAAAAGAGTTATGCCGACAATAGACGGAAACCTTTGGAGTTTCAAGTAGATGACAAAGTCCTACTCAAAGTAGCACCCTGGAAAGGGGTTGCACAATTTGGCAAACGAGGAAAACTTAACCCACGATACATCAGACCATTCGAAATCCTTGCGAGGATTGGTTCTGTCGCCTACAAGCTCGAACTATCACAAGAGCTTAGTAGCATCCATGACACTTTTCATGTATCTAACTTGAAGAAGTGTCTATCAGACGAAACGTTGATTATTCCTCCTGACGAAGTCTTCATTGACTCAAAACTAAACTTTGTGGAGGAACCTATCGAAGTAATGGACACGAAAATGCAGAAACTTCAACATAAACGAATCAAGCTTGTTAAAGTTCGTTGGAACTCGGAACATGGCCCAGAGTTTACCTGGGAACGAGAGGACGAGATACGAAATAAATATCCTCATTTATTCGAGAGCGTGACTATGACTCACGACAAAACTTATATCTCGGGACGAGATTTCCCTAACAGGGGGAGAATGTGACAACTCTCCAAATTAGGTAATAATTAAACTTAAGCATGTGTATTCTTATGCTAATTTCCTGACAAAAGTTTAAACAAAAACTACTGATGTGAAATAAGTCTAGCAAGCCCGAGACTTTTGTACAAAAAGTCCTACGTATTTCGTAATTAATTATAATTACGTATGAACTATCGGAACGAACCCGACAAAAATAAAATACAAATGTTGGTGAACATTTAATTAATAATATGAAATTATTAATTACGAACATTATTTAAATTATATTATTGCGATAATATAAAGTAATATATGTTTTAGAAATAAACGTATCAAACGCAAATGAAACTCACAAACTGTACCGACACACATTTCAAATAATTTTATTTATTATTTTAATAAAATATTTGAATTCCATTTTTATCAATTATAATGTTTAAAATAAATTTTTAAACAAACGAATAATTGTGTGAGACACGGGGTACAAATAATTATACCCGTACCCGAAATTAACGGGCTAAAAATCATCAACAACCTCCAATAATGGAGAGACAGTATACTGGTTAAAACCATAATCGTTCCATATTATTAATATATACTGCCTCCACCCTCCAGATCACACACATACACGCTTCAATAATTCACCCACCTAAAAAAAATTCATCATCTTCTTCTTCATTTCAACACTATGAAGAACACATCAAACCAAGAATATCAGGAGCAATAACAACTTTATTATCAACATCATCATCGTCACTGAATCATCATCGTCGGTCATCATCATCATCACTTTCTCCATTGTAAGGAACTTCCAAATCTTTAAATTTCATACTTAAATTTCGTTACATATCATGTTTAAACATCATAATCCAAGTATATAACTTAATAAATTGAAGATTTAAGGGATTGTTCTTGAGTTGGGTTTTATAAAAACCAAAACTTGAAAGCACAAATTATATATGAAAAACTTGTTGAAATAAGATAATAAGTTGTTAAAATGTTATATTATGTTGTTATAAACGATTGGGATTACGATACAAATGATTTGAAACCCAAAATTTTGAGTATATATGTTACTCTGCACGAACTGAACCCAGAACAGACGAACCCACCCGAACGGGTAAGCCCATATACCCGATCGGGTATGGACATCTACCCGGACGGGTAAGTCCACTCACCCGGACGGGTGAACCACCTTTTGGGCCAGAACCATAATGGGCTGGGTACCTGGGCTTGGACAAACGAATATTGGACTTGGACTAAACTAAATGAAAACACGAATGACCCGAATGGGTCACAAGACTTACCCATACGGGTAATAATGTCTTGGACCCGTACGGGTTAGCACCCCAACTCGATCAGGTGAGGGTGTTTATGGGCCGAACGGGCTGTACAAAATAATTGGGCCGGACCTGTTTGTTTCTAGTTGGGATAAATGGATTGGGTTCATTTAAAATGGGCCAAAACTAATTACTAAATAAAATGGGCCAAACGAGTTATATAATCGGGTTAAGCTATTGGGCCAAAAAAAAATGGGCTGCGTGTTCTAGTTAATGGGCCGAACAACTTGGGTTGAGCCCAATGGGTCATAAAACTTTAAAATATAAACGCAATGCGGGTTAACCTATTTTGAATCGGATGTATAACTTGTAACATTTCGACAAATATGAAATGTCACTTTTTAACAAACTTGTATATATATGCATATATATCGACAAATGATTAAGTTATATATATATATATATATATATATAATGGCGAACGTTTATGATTATATAAATATATATATACTTAATAACAAGCGACAAATCTATATATATATATATATATATATATATATATATATATAAATTACGACTTTCGAAACCATGACATATATTTATTTTATAAACGGAAATAAATATGACAAGAAGTTTTATAACAAAGAAAACTTATATACATTTTATACGTAAACTACGTATTAAAAACTTACTTGTATATATATGTATACATATATACATATACAACAATTGAACAATACACTTCTTTATACACAAAAGGAATATACGTTTAACAGACGTACTAAACATAATATACAACAAGTATATTTATATATATATATATATATGTAGAACAAATATATATATGTACGATGGGAAACAAAACAACATTTAAATACATACAACTACATCCATGTATATGCATATACAAAACAAAATATACGACATAAGAAATACCAACGATATTTCAACATAATGTCAACAACTATTCGTACAATTTAAGAAATCAACAATTTCTTTAAAATAAACAAACTATTAACATAAATTGATTTAACAAATCCAAGTACTTATGTTAATACAATTATTGCGTATAGGTTGACATACCTAGGGCGCGCCATCCATCTGCTAGCATTCACATCACTACCACTACTATGAGTTTACAACCCCTATCTTTAAATGTTTTCTACTTTTAAACACATGGGTGTTAAACATAGAAATTGCATGCCAACACATGCAATCAAATTATAAATTGCTTTATTGCTTTTATACAACTGTTGATTGATGAAATTACATTTTCACAAACTATTTCAGGAATTAGACAACGTATCCTAGTACGGACCCAGACTTGAAATGTATGCATGAAAAGACCTTATGTCATGCAGACTGTAACCATTAGCTAGGTGACTCTAGCCACTGAGTATACGGATAGTACTATCGCCATGACGACCCTCCTATGGATAGGAGCGTATACTTACATGTCCTTCAGGTAAACAACATAAGTGCTGGTCGTGGTTTGGTTATAGGGTTAGGTCGTGTTACTTTAACTTTTAAGGTTTAGCTCACCTTGCAAGGGATCATAGTCTAAGAAATTCCCACGTGTTTTTAGGAAGAACGAATCCTACAACTGTTTCTTACCGGAAAATACACCGGTTACTTATTTATGCTGGCAGACAACCAGTAATATACTTTGGGATAACATCCCACATAAAGCTTGATAATTTAGGGTAACAGCCCTACAAAACTTATATTTTGTAAATGAATAACATTTCATTAATACAAACAAACTTGGTTAAACAAACCACATACTCATATAAACCTGTAAATTCACTCAACAATTTTGTTGACGATTTCTCTATGTTTTTCAGGAAATTAGCTGTGTAAGTAAGAATCGCATGCATTCATGATGGACAACCATGGACTAATAGGATGCCACATATTTTGGGACGCTTTTGGAGATTTCCTCTGTATGACTGCAGACATTGCAGTCATACTCATGAAATCTTACTTTATCTATTTGTATTGTGAAACTTAATGTTTTAAACACTACTACTACTGTTACGACTTACCTGGTCGTAATCTTTTGTAATAACCGTTAAACTTGGCATCCTAACTTATTATGTTGTGCAATAACCATATGCTCTGAGTATGAATGTACTATTTGGTTGATTTACTGATCGCAGCCCCGCCACGTCACCAAAGCTTCCGCATATTTAATTAGTACTGATTGTAATCACCGTTTGACGGTGTGTGACACATATTGAATGAACGTGAAACCTAATTTTGTCCCGCTGCATCGTGCGGGCATTCTGCTAGTAGTTGTAAATGAATAGGCGGTTAAGCATCAGAACCAAGTAGATTAGGTAATTATAGACATAAGATGAATTTCTCAGTGGCATTAATTTAAGTAATGCAAGAATATTTAATGGTGTGTTCCTATTTTATTTTATATACAAATGTAGTTGAATATGATGATTTTAGATCTTAGTTGTGTTGGTATGATTAGACTTAAATAAGATGGGGAGTTTTAGTTTGATATATTGTGTTGACGCTAAATACATAGCATAAAGTACGTTGTGGACCTAATAATGGAAATTGACCCGAATAAATTTGAAAATACATTTTTATAATATTATCACAGAAGTTCAAATATAATTCGTACACCACTAAATATGCTTTATGGTGTTGTATAGTACAACACTAAAAAGAATGATTAATAGTGTATTATATAACGTTGTGCTTTATAGTGTTATACTGTATAACAACGGTATATTTAGTAGTGTACGAATCATTCACGAAGCTGTACGCATCATTATCAGTATAAAAAATTTCTCTATCATATTAGTAATAAAAGTACTATATTTTGGTGATACATGTGTACAACTAGATGGTTGGGTAGAATGAGATGAAAAGTTTTTATCTAACAGATTCAATTGATTATTGTTATAAATTTATATTAATATTAATATTATTTTCATTTACATGAAATTAATTATCAAATCTATATTGCATATTAATTATTTAAAAAACCTGAATTTTCACGTGTCTTAAAACTAGTTTTGTATACATATTTGATTTATTAACCAATCAAATGTCTCAATTTCATTAAGTTTTTAATCAACCATCATTTCAACCAATTCTCATATAACTATTAACAAAATCTTATATAAAAATATAAGAAAGTAAAATAAACTAATCTCCGGATGAGAAACGTGTGATTAGATGTGTGAAAATACATTCATTTTTATTAGGTTATGTACGGAAGGAAATTTATTATCTACTACTGTTAATAAAGAATCTTTGATATTGAATCTTAGTTTCTTAATAATTATAAATTACTTATTTACCCCTGTTACATTTATAAATAACAATCTCTTAATAATTATAAATTATTTATTTTCCCCTATTACATTGATAAATAACAATCTCTTTTTATAATAGTTATAAAGAAAAAATTAAAAATTACATTGTTTTTATTAAAATTCAAATACTAGAACCTCCTTTTTCACAACATAACATAAACCTCGCCAGACAAATTTTTAGAAAGTAAACCCATAAATCGCCACCACCACTGCCGCCGGTCATTACTTTTGGTTATCACCCAAGCACCGCTGCCACCACCACATATAACCGCCAGTTCCACCCGATTACACCTCACAAATAACCAAAGCCCTAAAACCTAACCGTCGGCCAACAAAAACGGTGGTCAAATCGTTGTGGAATCAAATCGCCGGTCAACAATTCGTCACTGTAGATCTCGCCAAACTCAGAAAATTGTGTTTGGGTGTCGGCGATTGGTCTGATGCAGGAGGTTTAACTATTGGTTTGTTGGTTTTCAGTTTTGCTTTTCCATCTGGAACTGTATTTTTGGAAAGTAATTAGTTTAATTGATGTTAGTAAGAAGGGAATATGAAGATGAGTAATTTTATAATATAGAGCTATAAGTTATGATAAGTTAGTGTAACATTAGTGGTAGTTATGGATTTTGCCTATCAGCATATGTAGTACCTTGCAAGGAAGAATCCTTCAAATGATATTCTGTTTTGCATTCTTCTTTCAGCTACTTTTAGCCATAAACGAAAGGAGGAGTTGTACATGTTCCTTCTTCTTGCACTTTGTGATGATGATGTATATTTTCCTATGATTAACCTTTTTCTGTTTGGATTCATAAATATTTTAAATTATTGACATATCTTAATGTTTCAAGAAGTACAATTTGGAAGCTTTGAGTGGATAATTGAACGAGGTGCAATGGTCCAAATAGGTTAGCCAACTTAAGACAGTTGGTGTTAACAGAAATGAGGTGAATGGTTAATTAGATAGAGGTAGAGTTTTCGAGTTTGGGGTCAAGATGGGTATTTACGGGTCTAATGGGATTGAGCAGTGGGTGTATGATGGCAAAATTTCAAGCAGGCAACATGAGTAATCACGAATATTAGCGATGAAGTGCTGCTATTTTTGTATTGTTTGTACAACCGAGTCTTTTGAAAATAGAATCGATGTAATTTATCAGTGAGGTGTACATGTGCAAGTGTATTAGTTGATGTAAATACTTAGAGTTTGATTAATAAAGTTTATTGGTTTATCTAAAAAATGATGTGCAATTGGCAACATCAAAATGATACATGTTTGGAGTTGATGTTCATTAAATTTTTCACTTTTTTGCAAAAGTTATTTTTTTTTCTCATGCTTTTTTCTCTTATAAATGTCTACCGTGGAATTAACTTTTGCTTACAAAACACAATAACACAAAAGTATTATTATTAATAAAACTTAATGCTATATTATTAAAATCTTACGTGATCTACCAAAATATTCTTATAATTTTATTTTTCATCAAACTCATGTAGTTACGGGTCACTAAACTAGTTCTTTCAAATAGAGAAGTTTTCATTCTAAAACATACGGAGTATTTGTTATTGTCATAATCAAATTGATACGATGACTTTGGTCGATCATATTTTTTCAAACTCTTTCCAAATTCAGATAATCCATGAAGCGAACACTTGATTATAATTTTAAATAGATTTTGTCAAGTTTACTGGAGTATTAAATAATGATATAAAAATGTTACTCATAATACTATACATAGATGACAAGTTATTTCAACAAACACACTATCATGCGTAAAGAAATATCAAAATTAGTTACCACCACTGCATTGCGCGGATAATATGTTAGTCATCACTATTATTAAAATATTACAATTATACTGTAGTTCTTAAACAATCTTATAAAAAAAGTAAAGAACCCCAAACACTATTATTTTGATTAGAAATACCACATCCACATGAATTTCAAAAAAGTAATTCGCAAAATGACGAGCACCCGAACAGAACCAATCGAATTCAATTATTTTTTCTCCTACTTCACTTCTTTTCTGTAAAAGATTATTGGTGTCAGCAACGGATCCAAAATTTAAAGTCATGACCCATAGTACAAATATCTCACAAATTTAAAGTCGTGACCCATAGTACAAATATCTCACTTTTTTGAATATGTAGCACAAATAAAGTATATAACAAATAATGCAATTTTTCATAAGAATTTACACTTTGTACAGTGAAAGACCTCTAGCAATATTCACTTTTACCTTCAATGTAGCTCCGCCCTCATCGGTGCAAGTTATATTGTAGGCTATTTTTGTAATAATTCATTAATTTAATCAGTCGAACTCGTAGGTCGTAGGGGAAAGACCGAAAGAGACATCAAATGGTGTATGGCTGTGAGACGTACTATACGTAAGTTACATATTCAAAGTCAAACGTTGAAATAAAGAACCACTACTACAAAATTCCAAATGGCACACGGTTAAAACCATATATAGATCACGGAAATCGGGGGGTCGGCTAAGGGGGAGAAGTCTATTTGCAAAGCAAAAGGACCACGGTATGAAAATTCATGGTCTAATAACCAGTCGGACCACACTTAATAATTTAAAATCGTGTTCAAGACCACTGGTAACTATTCGCGGTTCATTATTCAGAACCGTGGTCCTTCTAAATTTTTTTGATAAAAAAAATGTGACCGGTTCACGGTTCTTTTTTGTGGACCGCGTGTTTTATAAATAAAAAAAGCTTCATAGGAATATTTTTAGAACCTGCATGTCACCAGCAAATCTATTAATACTCTTCTCGTCCCAGTTTTATTGCCCCCTTTTGACTTTTGAAGTTCTTTGACAACTTTGACCTTGAATATATTTGTGTGTATTATATAATACTTGATGCAAATTATACCAATGAAAATGCATTCAAAACCCAATCTATTCATATATTTTGCATTGAGTTTTATATAACACAAACAAAAGTATTCAAGGTCAAAGTTGTCAAAGAAAGACTCCAAAAGTTAAAAGGGGACAATAAAACTGGGACGGGGGGAGTATAAAACAGTAGTCGAGATACCCTTTCCCCTCAGTAAGTGCTCTCATATCTCATATCAGTCGACGTTGCTTAAACTTGTAAGTGGTAATCGATTTAAGATTGCCAAGTCAACAAATCTAATTGTTGTCACCATGATAACTATTTTATATGAGATTTCATCATTGGGCGCATCTCAAAATGTTCAATCAAGCTATGTTGATATTGCATGAAAGATTTGGATTAACATTTTAGCATATTTTTGTAACTATTATACTTAAGCGCGCGCGCGCGCACACACACACACACACACACACACACACACACACACATATATATATATATATATATATATATATATATATATATATAAACTTATTAGCATTCGAAACGAATCTAAATCATTTAAGTAAAGGGAATAAAGAATACACTGAATATTTATGTAACTATCATATATACTTAGCATATCAACATCTATAAATATATATTAACATTTTAGCATAAGGAGTTAAGCATTCAAAACGCATCTAAATCATTTAAGTAAAAAGAATAAAGTATTCATGCACCTATCATATAAGAATTTGTTGTTGGAACCATGGACACCACCTCCTGACGACGTTGTTGAGGTCTGTGAGCGATAATGGAGTTTTGTCCAGGTAACATGGAATACATCTCACTCCATGCACTGAGAATAATGAAGCGAATAGATCGATTGTGTTAGTTTTGATAATAAGATGTGCATATTTCTAGCTTTATATGTTAAGGAAAATCCTTAATCGTTAAGACACTTCACGATGCGTTCTGTTTCTTGTGGATCTGATTCAAAATCATACATCAGATTCTTTGCTGCTTCACTTTAGCCCAACAGTGTAAAACACTTGGAATAATATTCAATCTGCACCAGTGGTTATTCTGACCCAACAATCTCACCCTAAACTTAAGATTCTTCCAGCAGCCTTAAGTTTCATCCTTTCATTCTCAATCAATCTGTATCAAGTAGATTATGAATCATGTTCTATTTTGTGACTATCAAGTATCCCACCCCTCCATCCAGTTGATTATACCGGTGCACTCCAAAAGAGCTCATAGCAGTGCCAAACAGTGACAGGAGAGTATGGCTTCATGAATATTCTCATTACAATCTCAGGCACATACATCTGTCTTAGATGCTCAAACAGATGATGGTTGTCATCATATCCTCTCTCTCCTTCATATTTTCTCATTCCAACCTCAAACATCCCTTTGAAGGCACATCAGTATGCACTTCCTTTTCCTTTTCAGACATAACCATCTTTTTATTCTTTCTCATAAAGATTTTATCATTATTTTCTTTTTCCACCAAATGTTCTCTTTCTACCAAATGTCATAAAGATTTTATCATTCTTTTCTTTTTTCACATCTTCAGCTGGCTTATCTTTTTTTGCGGACTTTATAGCTAGTCTCCTCACCCATAGGGATAAATTCCTGTTCTGCTTCATATCTTCTCTTTAAAGATTCAAAATCCCATTTTTTGAGAGCAGTGAGCGACAGACCAGTTGATCCTCTTAAGCACCTGGCATAATGATCTTTCATCTGAGCTTTTGTTTTTGGCTTGGCTTTGAGCTTAGCTTGCCTTTGTGCTAACTCATGAGCTTTTTTAATTTTCAACATTTCCATCAATTCAAGCTGCTTTTCAGCTGGGGTTAATTCAGTCCATTGAGCTTCCATATACTTTTCAGAAAAGTTTAGATCAAAATAAACTTGCTCTTCTTTTGTCATAATACGCACAACCCCAGGTTCAATATCAACTGCAATCATACCTGCCTGCTCAGCATAGACATCTGCACTTATGGCCTCATGATCCTTTTTCTTCTTAGGCTTCTCAGGCTTCACATACAGTCCCTTCCCCTTATCCTTAGCCTTAGCTATTTCCTTTTCTTTCAGAGCCTCCTCAAATCCCTCTGGCCTGTTATCAAACACAGGCTCTCTGAATGATACACCTAAACCCCTAGATGGAACAGATTTGATGGGGGCTGGTGCGTTGGCTACATCAACTAATGCGCAATAGCTGCAAGATCATCATTGGCAAGTGGAACTGATGCAACAATAGAAGTAGGAGGATTTTCAACTACCTCAGGTGGCACATCCTCAAACAAACCAGTACCCAGAATAGTTCTTTTTGTTGGCTTTTCTGGCTCCTCCATAATCCCTTTTCCTTTGTCTTTAGCCTTTGCTCTATCAGCTTCATCAAATGTAGGATTAAACGATTCACTTTCAGAATTTGGTTCATTGAGAGGATTCCTGGATGCTTTATCCTAAACATTTCTCACAACCTCCGGCTTCAACCTCAAACTCTTTCCTTGATCTGCTTCTAGAGCAGACTTCTTGTGTCTACTTGAATTCCCAGTTACTCTACCCATAGTCATCCCAGCTTCAATACTTTCTGCCCGTATACGCTTGCTAGATTTTGTAGGGACCCATTTTTTCTGGATTGGGACCTGATCATCCCGTACAGGGGTAGGACCTTGCTGTTCCTGACATGGAGAAGGCTGATCTAATTCAGTTGTATCCTTTTCCAGCAGGGTACTCCTTTCCTCACTTGAATCATCCTCACTTGGCTCCGGGGATGATTCTCTCACATCCTAGTAACAAAAAAATGGAAGTGCATACTGTTATGACATGCGTAGAAATATTTTAACACACGAATATACGATACTTGGAGATAAATAATGTGTACTTACCTCGGAAAATATAATAAATGAGCGTGGCCACTGAAGGAGACTGTTTTTGCTTCTTGTAAGACGGTCATCCCAGCAGTTGGCTTAGGCAGTCTCATCTCCTCGAATCCATCCTGAATTCTCTCAATTTGTACCATTAGGTGGTCTGGTGACATAGACACCCCATTACCTGCCCGGACCCCCGAGGATGAGCCTTTCCTCTTGCAACAAGCTTTCTTTCAAACCCGAATTGAAGTCAAAACATTGAAGTCAACTTCTCTATCGCCAAGCAAATTGGCCTTCTTATCCTTCTTCATAGATGAAGTAGCCCTTCTCTTTCTCCTTTTACGTGGAGCACTTGTACTACACTCTTGATTAACTTATTCTCCAAGATCAGGTTGTTGATAATCACTCATAACATTTTCTGGATGAGGAAGAAGATCCTTATCTTGATTATCCTACACCGCATTATGAATAAGTTGTTAAAAAAATAATAATATCAAAGGTCATCTAGCATTAAACAACCAGTACATTACACCCACAATATGTATATAAATAAAACTGCCTAACAAACATCGTCACAAAGCTGTCATCAAATCGATCGGTCCCCATGAGGTAATTAACTATCGTAGATATATCATATCAAAATTTGATAAAATAATACAGATACTTAACAACACGTACACCTCTAGACATATGTACATAACAACTGGTTCATATGAATCACAAAACATATAAACACACTCAAAAACTAAAGGTTGCGGATAAATGCAATATATATTTTGATTCATACACCAATTTTTGTGCTTTTTGATTGATGCAGTACTGTACAACTCTATAACGCATACTTTGGATGTATTAAACAAATAATTTATTGTATATATATGATATATGATATATCAACACCCAAAAACTAAATTGTATGAACAGTTTAACGACTTGATAACATATTACCAGTTAATGTTCACTTTTTGGTTATGATACAAACAATCATCAACTAATTAAATGCATGCATAATTAAAACAATATACAAACTCTCAAATAATTAACTCACCTACAATTTCGGTACGTATTAAAGTAGAAACACCAAATTAACACAAGTATAATTCATTTGGTTCATAAAAACCAGACATATAAACAATCAAAAACTCAATATATAACATCAAAAAGAAGAGAAATTGACACTTTACTATTATAGCGGTAGTTGGATAAAAAAACCCTAGTGACCTACTAACTTGTAATCGGGGAACAAATGAACATAATCAGACAAACTTATAAAAAAATTATGGACAACGATGACGGATTTTGGAGACGGTATTAGCGATTGGTGATGGTTTTCGGTGGTAGCTTAGCTAGGTTTTGCCCGAATGGATGAAATATATGAAAATTTTAGATTTTAGGTGGAAAAGGGGGTGTTACAAGTTAAGGAGGGTAGTTTGAAATTTTTGGCTATTAGCACACGGGTTTGACATAAAGAACCGTGTTAAAATGTTGAAAAGACCACGGTTCTTTTCAAAGAGACCGTGGCCCGCTGTGTTGTATTTCCCAAAAAATTAAAAAATTGGGTAAATTATATTTTTCGACCTTGTGGTTTTTCATTTTCTCACTCTCAGTCCTTTTACTTTTTTAATTACAATGGTCATCCTTATGTTTTGTGTTTTTTTCTCAAGTTAGTCCTTTTACTTTTATAATTACAATGATCATCCTTATGTTTTGTACTTTTTTCCAAGTTAGTCCTTTAGTGTATAAATGACTAAACTAACCTTTTAAATTTCATTTTTGATTTTGATATTTTTTCCTATATTTTTTTTACTTATCTGTACCCCTATTCCTTAAAATCTTATCAAAAGAAATATCGGAAAATCCTAAAATATTAAATATACTTATTCTCCACTAACTACACTTTTCATTAATCAAATATTAAATCTATCAACTAAAATCTTTTTTGATTGGTTAAACATACACTTATAACGGGACAACCCAAAATAGTGTATGTTCAACCAATCAAAAAAGATGTTAGTTGGTAGATTTAATATTTGATTAATGAAAAGTGTAGTTAATGGAGAATAATTAAATTCAATATTTTGGGGTTTTCCGATATTTCTTTTGATAAGTTTTTCAGGAAGAAGAGGAAGAGGAAATGAATTATAAGAGGTATATATAAGTAAAAAAGTTATAGGAAAAGATATCGAAATTAAAAAAGAAATTTAAAAGGTTAGTTTAGTCATTTAAACACTAAAAGGAGTAACTTGAGAAAAAGTACAAAACATAAGGATGACCATTGTAATTAAAAAAGTAAAAGGACTAACTTGGGAAAAAGCATAAAACATAAGGACGCCCATTGTAATTAAAAAAGTAAAAGGACTGAGAGTGGGAAAATGAAAGACCACAAGGATGAAAAATGTAGTTTAGCCTAATTTATACAGTATATACTTATATTCTATTTATTGATTAATTATCAATTATTACTGTAGTAATAGTAAAAGTAATAAAGTATAATAATATAAAATTACGAATATATTGTGGGCTTGTGGACGCGGTTCCATACTAACTTAACTACGGTTCATTGTCATAGAACCGTTTTCATTCTTTAAGTAATTATGTTGATAATTTATAAAATATAGATAAAATTTGAAGAGTTGCTGTAAATAAAATTGCATAGTAAAAAGTGTAATAATTAACCACGGTTCAGTTACATAGAACTGTGTTCATTGTTTATAATTTACTCCTTAATTAAATTAATTAAATTAAATTAAATTCTATCAAAAGGGCCGGTAAATGGGATCGTTCAATTCCAATATAAATATATCCACACACATAGTTAGGGTTCACCTTTTACATCCAAACCCTAAACATGAGTATCAAATTCCCTTTCCGTGATCATAATTTTCACAGCAAAAGTAACAATACGTACGTCCTTGCAACCGTAATTTCTCTGTTTACATCCACTTTTTTTACCCAGAACTGTTACTTTGGAGGGTTTAATTAATCTGTCTCTTGAAGTCAGACCATCAGACAGTAACGCCAAAGTCCAGATTAAGCATGCATGAAGGAATTCCTTAATGCTCGATAGAGCATAAAGGATTAAATCCAGATGATTTAAATCATTGTCAGTCGGAATTCGAGCTACTGAACATGGGTACCAAATATGGAAGATTCAAATTAACTTATCGATGTATATGCCTTGTGTTTTTAGCTATATATTTTTCAAGATTTGTATGCCCTTTTGGATTTTTTAAAGTCTATGATTTATGATTTATTTTGAATAATTTTAATTATTATTTAGCTTTCTTTTCGAGCCAACTTTTGGCTATAAAATAGTCGCATTTGTGTATATACTGTATTATATTTAATGAACGCGTTTTCTAATTTTTCACTTTTCTTAGAAAAAAATTCTGGAAAAGTGGTAATAAACGATGGTTATATCGCGAACAGAACCAACCGTGGTTATAATTTGTAATGTGTAAAAAACGGTGAAAAAATCCAACACGTAGTCGACATAATTGGACCACATTCCAAGGTTTGTATTTTTTTTAAAGAACTTGAGAACCGTGTATATCACTTGGACCAAAGTCATTAACAGGTTAACAGTATTTCGGTCAATAAAACAGAATTTTTTTCATTTCGGTCACACACTCCCCAAGTTAATTGCATGTTGAAATTCATATTTATTGTAGACATAAAGATTACATAATGTAATCTTTAAAATGTTTACAATTGAAAGTCAAAGTTAGCATACACTATTTTTTATTTTTAAAATGATTATAGTTGTTTATGACTTTGAAATTGATTTTTAAGTAATTAATTATGTTGGTAGCTTAATATAATAAAACAAAATAGAGATAAAAATTGAAGAGTTTCCTATAAATAAAATTTCATAGTAAAATAGTAAAAGTAATAAAGTAATATAATAATGTAAAATTACGATTATATTGTGGCCCACGGTTCCATTTTAACTTAACCACGGTTCATTGACATAGAACCGTTTTCATTGCTTTGCTAATTATGTTGCTTATTAATAAAATATAGATAATTAACAACGGTTCAGTTACATAGATCCGTGTTCATTCTTTAGAATTTAGTGATTTACACCTTAATTAAATATTCCGTATTAAAAATGGCCGGTACAAGTTCTCGTTCAATTCCAATATAAATATATATTAGGGTTCATCATTTACATCCAAACCCTAAACATGAGTATTAGATTTTTATTTCATGATCACAGTTTTCACAACAAAAGTAACAATACGTACATCCTCGCGACCGCAATTTCTTTGTTTACATCCACTTCTTTTACGAAGAAGTGTTATGGTGGAGAGTTTAATTAGTCTGCCTCTGGAAGTCAAACCCTCAGACCATAAACCATCAGTGACGTCAAAGTCAAGATTAAGCATAGCAACAATCATCGTTCTTTGCTTCTGATTTTAAAAACATAGCAACAAAATTGTTGCTTTAAAAGAAGTGCATGTAAGAATAAAAGAAATTGTTGCTTTCTGAAAACATGAAGTTAAAGAAAGATTTAAAGAAAAAAGAAACTCAAATTGAAGCATTGAAAAAGAAAAATGATGAAAAAGAAACTGAAATTGAAGCTTTGAAAAACAAATATGTTGAGTCTGAGGAAAAAGCTAGGGTTTGTAAAAAGATGTATATGAATCTAACAAAAAGGTACTCGTTGATGAGTCCGAGGAAAAAAAACATCACTGACGTCGTCGTCAATGTCAATATTAAGCATTCATGAAGAAATTCTAGAATATATGCTCAATAGAGCATAGAGGATTAAATCCGGAAGATTCAAACCATTGTCAATTGGAATTCGATCTGAGAAGATTCATATTAACTTATTGATGCATATGTATATGCCTTGTCGATCTTTTCCTTTTTTTTTGATATGATGCAACTATGTATGTTTCGTGATTTGTTATTTAAAAGTGTATGTATATATTTCAGCTAGTGTGTATGTATGTATATATATATATATATATATATATATAGTTGTTTTCATAGAATATCCTTAAAAATAATCAAATGATCCTATTTTATAAATAGTCTTAATATCTTGTTTTCCAGTTTAACAAATTTTTTTCAATATTTGAAATAGAAATTTCAATAGAATTTGTATGATCTTGTTCTTCTTCAATATAAGAAGTAGAACCGTCTTTTCGATTTAATAGTAGTTTAGACAATTTATTTATATTTCTGTAAATATTTTTTTTATTTTAACTTGTTATCGGAAAACTTAATTTATATAGTTGAACAACTATATTATCTCCAGGAACACCCCCATATCGTCGTGGTCCGGCCGTCTTACGACCTTTACTGCGGCTAATCCAACCGACTGATTGCCAGGGCTTACCATATATATATATATATATATATTAAATCTGGATCATTCCACATATCCACTATATATAGCTAAATGTTCAACTAAGAACCAAAAAGGTAGATCGAACTTCAAGAACTTTTAACTTATAGAGATTTTAACATATTTAATAATTCAATTAAATGTTAACATTGATCTAGGTTTAGTTTAAAGTTAAGCAACATAGTTTGAGAAAATATGTTGCTCACAAATAACCTTGTAAATCAAGTTTAATATAAAGTATATTAATACAGGGTATTTCAGTAAATTCAATAAAAAAAATTTTTTAAAAAAACTTTTATATATATTGGGGCATAATATATATATATATATATATATACACACACACACACAAATACAATCTTAAAAAAACATCTAAATACATTATATATACAAGGAGTCGGTTCAATATAATGGAGAAGAAAATTTCGGGGGAGAAGAGCCAGAAGCAAACATATATCCCGCCTTGCCACGACACAATTAATATTGTCCGCTTTGCCCGTTGGCACTCGGCTTTTTCTTCGCGACCACACTACTACTACGTACGACTCATTCCAAGGAGGTCACCCATCCCGGAACTAGCTAGCCTTGCTCGAGCACACTTAACTGCAAAGTTCTTGCGTGATCTGCTGCTACTATATATATATACCCTTGTAGTCCCAAAACGCGTTATGTCATGTAAGGAGGATATTCCCCTTAATTATAAGCTACAATTCCCTCATCTCCACAACCGATGTGGGATTCAATTCACCTAATTAAGGTGTTATAGATCATCCAACAATCAAATGAATAAAACCCTACATCCAACCAATACAAAATATATACCACAAAAGAGCGATCACTCGCCAGTAAACATTAAAATGGATTAAACGATCAACCAAAACCCCAACACCTAAGACAAATCCCACCGGACCATTAACACAAACAGATCCGGCTACACAGCCAAACCAAGTGGTGGCAATATCATTTTCTTATTATTAATTCAACCACTTGACTAAATAGCTTAGTGATAAGTTGGCTTCTTGCCTTCCTAGATGTCAGGGGTTCAATCATGCTCTGGGTAAACATTTAGCATGATAGGTACCCACACCCGTAAAACACTTTGTTCTTTTGGGGGCCGGAACTAAAACAAACAGGTTCATTCCACCTCCAAACACCCTGACTGTGCCAAGGGAGTTGTCAGAAGTCATCCTTGTGGGGTACGTGTGTGACACCCGACGATTTAGGTTACTGATTAACCCTCTAGAACCCTAATTACGTGTGTTTAGTTTAGTTTTAGGCTAAATACTTGTAATTACTTGTAACTATTTGTATATTTTATGTGAATATACACCTCCGTAATTGATTTATATTACGCTACGTAATTAGTTGTAATTACGCTTACGCAATTTGGTGAAATTGTGCAAAATAACCGGACGGAGTCCGACACAGTATAAAGTACGACGTTGGTGAAAACATCTTTATAAATAACTTGAATCTATTTTTAGAAGTTATTTATCATATATTATTATTTTAATATAATAATACCCGAAAAACCTAGACGTTTCGATTAAAACGTCTCAAACGCAATGAAAACGCGCAGATAGCGCCCGACAATCGAACGAAAGTCAAAATACACATTTTTGAATCTAAAATATATTATCTAGTGTAAAACTATCAATTAATATATCGTGTCTTTAAACGATAATGAAAAACGTCCAAATAAAACGTCACGCGATTTAGAATCCGTACAACAAACGCGCAAATCGAGAACACTAAATTAACGAATCATTTTTATAAATGTTTTTCAAGTATTTAGAATGAATACTTCAAGTGAAAATATTGAAACTTAAATCGATACTTAAAAACGCGTATTAAACGTTTAACACCAAACCGAACGAGAAAACGAACACCGCGCGAAGCACAAATCGGATAAATGAGAAAATGACCAAAATACCCTTGAGTGGGCCCCCCCTTGGCTGGCCCCATCTTCCCCCCCCCCCATGGCTGCCCATTCCACTCCCCCACTAGTCAAACATGCATAACTCAATGATTAAACTTTTTACTTCCACTAGATTCTCATGCAACCATTTCATTTCACACTCCATCTCACTTTCACTCTATCATTTTCTCTCTACTCTCTCTCTCCCTAAATCTCCAGATTCTAACACCACCACAAACCACCACAACCACCACTATAATCCACCATAGCACCACCACCCCCAAAAGTCACTATTTTACAAGGAAAACAAGCTCAACAACAACTTCTCCTTCTCCTCATCTCATCTCCATCAAAAATCTTTGTAAGGAAACCCTTTCTTACTCTCATATTTTTTATTTACATGTTATTAAGCTCATCTAATAAGATTATGTCCAAATATAAGCTTAAAATACGTTTTTATGAACTTATACACAAAGATACATAATCTGTCCAGAAAATCACAGCACACTAAAAACGTCATATCTTGAGTTCTAGGAAGACTTAGAAGATGAATTTTTTTAAAAAATTTGCGTATTGAAAAGATCTACAACTTTCGTGTTTTACACTTTTTCCAGAAACATACACGTTTTTCTCTATTGGTCGATTTGTGGGACTGGTCTGGGTGAAATCAGAATCTGGGCTATGCATGGCCATTTATATTGTTTCTATATGAAGATGAGACTTAAAACTCTTAGGAAATATATATTAGACACTAAACACATAGAAGATAAGTTGGTAAAATTTGTGAGACTTGATTTGGACCAAAAATATGTAAGACACATAGTGAAACAAACCGACAAAAAGTCGAAAATGTGAAATCTTGAAGATTTGGGACTTTTATAAGAACCGACACTTTGGTGAATTTGAACATGAACCGACAATATATTTGGACTCTATAAACTGATATTTGGGTTGGGTGAAAGTTTCGGGTCAAACCGAGTAAGTTTGACCAAGTCAACAAAAGAGGCTCGATTTCGAAAAACTTACAATATTTGGAAAATGGTAGCAAAAATGGGTTTGGGTGACTTAGTTAGTAACTTGGACCAAAAACTAATTTTGGAAAGTTTCCCGAATGAAAAAAAACCGACACTTAGAACACTTGGATTAAAAATTAAAAATCTGATCAGGCACAAGTGCCGCCCTACCAGCGACACTTACCCAAGTGACGCCTAATCTAGCGTCACTTACCCTTAGTGCCGCCTGAACCGAGTGTCGCCTATAGCGTCACTACCCCAAGTGACGCTGCCAATTTAAAAATCACATTTAACGTCACTTGACCTAGTGCCGCTAACCAACCGAGTGTCGCCTATAGCGACACTTACTTGAGTGACGCCCTAAGTGACGCCTAAAACAGAAACTTCAAAACTAGTTTCACACTAAGTGTCGAACTCCCACAACTTCAATACTTGTATGCAATACAACACACGAAACATATACTTGGAAAGTATACGATGAAACAACACATAATAATATTGATTTAAGATTTTTATTACAAACTTTCACCAATGGGTCGTACATGATTTTGATAAACAAACTTGATCTATTATTTGGACATACTAGTTGATGAACTAGCTTTAGGTGGACATAAACCCCCCACCTACCCGATTGGCTTAAGTGGACATTAACCCCCACTTATACAATCGCTATAGATGGTCTTTTGAGACATCTACTTATACAACCTCATACGTTTAGGGCGTTAGGAGGTTGCACACGGGAACGAGAACACCCACTACTTGCTAATATTTGATATTGCTTGCTACCTGCTCAGCTCTGGTGAGTTTCATAGCCCCTTTTTACTGTTTTTCACTGGGGTGAGAATACATACAACTGTTTTATAAACTGCTTTATGATCACAAGTACTGGAAACAACTTTTTGTACGGATTGCATGAGACCTGAATAATCCACTAAAGTTATCTACTTATCATAGTCATTAAAATTTGTGCGTGAGCATTATTGGGTGGTACCATCAGGGTTTGACAAACCTTGTCCGGGCTAGTCACGCTAGCCAACCCACAGACGCAGTATTACTTGTGATTTAGAAGTGTATCGGATCAGTACACTTACCGGAGGCAAACAGCGTTAAGCTTGACTATGAGACTCATGCAAATGGTATACTTATATTGCTATATGCAATACTTTTACTTGTCGTTGGATAACGATACTTTTACATATCATTAACGAATGATGCAAAACTTGTGAAATCTTGTGGATCATTTTAGCAACTGATTACTTAACAAACCTATGAACTCATCAACTTTATGTTGACCTTTTAGTATGTATTTCTCAGGTAACCTGCCGCAGTAGGAAGCTTCAGGAAAGCTTAGCTCGAGTCGCATTGTTTTCAAAACATCAAAAGATTAGATTACATGTAGTTGTATTTTGTAAATTCAGTAATGTATTAGAAATCTCTAAACGGATTATGCGAACTCCAGAATTATTTTGTAAACATTTGAATTATGGTAATGTAATATTTTTAAACGTCTCATATAGAGGTCGTTTGCTCTGATCTTTGTGTTGATGATATTTGATTTGGTCGGCGCCCCCGTGACACCTCCCACTTCCGCTGCCACGTGTTTTGAGGGTGCGACAACGTGGACGTATAAAAAGACTGGTGCCAAAGGCACACGGGACCTGGATGGGTGGTATCCCCTCTAGTTTATACCTATGCGGATTTTCTTATATATTATTCACAATGACAAATCTCGTCATGATTGATACTCGATACAAAATTAAGCATGATAACCTGATAATTAAGCTAGATTCATCAATTCGTTTACCTTTTCTGGTCAGGTTAGCCAAGGTTCGGGCTAGCTAATGGCCCAACCTCGGAAAAATATAAGTTTCATTTTGTAATACAAAGTTTAACCCGTAACCCCATGAAACCAATCCGCTACTAATTACGTTTTCTTTGTAGCTTAAAATATTTATGATGGTTGAATAAATAACCAAAAGGGCAAAATGGTAATTTTCTAAATACATATGTATACTATAACATATACTCAAAGCAAAATAATTTAGGGAAATCCTGTATATATATATATATATATATATATCATCTCCCATTATATCTATAACATATCTATAACACCCTTTATATTTATTTTAATAACTACTGTTTAAATTTAATTTAAACAAACCATAAATTATTAATTAATTTAAGAAAGTATAAATTAAATTAATATATATCAATAAATTAAGTAAATACCACTTATTTTGGTAAAAAAAATAGGCCCTTAAAATTTTCAACCTACATTTAAAAGTCCTGGGTCGGATTTTTGCTCCCAACCATGTAACACAAATCTCATTCAAAGTTATAATCTTCTATTTTATTTTAATATTTACTTCCCTAATTTTTTCATCTTCCTCCACTATGTATCATGGTTGTTAACTCGTGATTCGGAATATTGATTTTTAACTCGTGACTCGACTCGACTCGTAAGAGTCCTAATTTTACAATTAATACATATATTTATATCTATATGTATATTATTGTGTGGATTTCTATCATTAATTGAAGTAAAACATGATTAAAGTCATTAAATAACACCAATATTTAATTTAACAATGTATTATTAGTCATTTCCTATCATATTTTATTATTTTGTATTTTTTATTAGATTACATTAAACGTGTGCCCGATTTTTGACTCGTAAGAGTCACCTAAGACTCGTAAGAGTCGCCCACGACTCGGAAGAGTCAATAATTGACTCGTAAGAGTCAAAGTTATTTACGAGTCGGGGTCCGAGTCGCCTCGTTTTTTGAATTTCTGAGTCGACTCGTAAGAGTCGACTCGTGAATCGTAAGAGTTTAACAACTATGCTATGTATATTCATCACCTTCCAAATTTTACACAATTTTTGGCTTTTTGCATTCCTTCTACATGCACCTTCCAAATTTGACACCATTGAACTTACGGACCACGGTTCTATATTATGAACCGTGATTCTTTAGCTTTTAAAGAATTAAGTTCAAATTGTTTATATTTTTTTGGTAAAAAAAATAACTGAATATTTCCATTAAGGCATTAATTATCTGTTTTATGTCTTTAATTAGTCTTTAACCATATATATGGTCAAAGGACCTACTACTTGTCTATTTGGCATTTGCACACCCATTTTATTATTTATTATACTAGATCCCTAATATATTTTGTTTGTAGTTCGCTGCTTGCATTATTTGCATTTAGTTGTATTAGGTTTTAATAGGGTAGTGATACACATCACTAATTTTTTGAATAAAAAAATTGTTCTGTATACTGTATATATATATCATCTCTCATTTTAAAACATTGCTTTACAGTATTCCACTTATTTAATTGAAATGTTTAGTTCCAATATTTAGCTACTACTACGGAGTACTTCTGAAGTCTGAACTACGTCAATCAATCAATCAATCAATCAACTTTATGTGGTTTCTATAGTTCATGGGTTCCGAACCGTGGTTTACATATATACAACCACGATTATAATTTAGAATAGTGGTGTACGTTGTCGAATTACCTAGGTCGGTTAGGTTATTCAGTTTTCAATGCATTACTTAAATTAAAGTAATTAATATAATTAAAAAATAATTATTAGTTAATTAATATATTGTCATTATATTACTCCGTATATTATAAATACATACACATCTTCTCAACTCTTTTCATCTAAACCCTAAATATGATAATCAAGTTCCCTTTTCATCGTGATCATATTCACAACACAATTAGTAATAACACTATCTCGCCACCGCGATTTCTCTGTTTAAATCTCCCTCACAACCGCGATTTCCCTGTTTAATAACGGGGGTCCGGTTTTATTCAGTCCACGACTGAATAAGGTTTTGTACATAATGATGGCCGCTAAGGTGATAATAGTTTCGGGATTTATTCCCATATAGCATACGTAATGTGTTTCCAGTAAACTTCTCCCCGATTAAGAGATGTACGTATTCCCCAAAGAAGAACTACAAATGAAGACGAATGATGCATGCACACGTTTATGCAAACTTTTTAGTGTATATATATATATATATATATATATATATATATATATATATATATATATATATATATATATATATATATATATATATATATACATTAACTACAACAACCAAGGACCGATAACTTTAGTGGCAGGAAGGGGCACTTTTATGAGTTGCTGTAGAGTAGTACGTTTTCATTGATTCTAATACTAGAGGTTATTAAGATGTTGTGTGGATCTTGGTTTAATTATGTAGGCTTGGAATCTATTGTACCTTGTTTTTTTTTTGTGGATCTTAGTTTTGTAGGCTTGGGGTCTGTTGTATGGATCTTGATTAAGATGTTGAAGAAGTTGAAAAATATGATTAAATATTATTTTATAATGATTCAGCACATATAATTTGTATTAATTGTTAATAATGATTAGAGTTTTATAGCGTATAATTCACTTAAAAATCCTTCATCTATATATACTTAAAATAAATTTGAGGTTATAATTCTGAATTTATTGATTGTTGTTACATATAAAATGTGATAAAACGAAAAGGTTATTTTATTGTTTTGCCTTATGAGATAATATTTCATTATTTCCACCACCAGTTTTGATTGATCCACCATGAATGTGCATTACAAGTAAATAATGCATGAACGTTATTTTTGTGTTCTATTAACTATCAACCTAGCTTTCAGAATTCAGAGTATGATAGATTGATACTATGATAACTCAATTAGACAAAAGGTTTGCCTACGATTCATTTTAAAGGAACCATGGTCTGTTTGGTTACCAAACTGTTGACAGTTATGTTTTTTATTTGTGGGGAAAAATAGGAATGAAAGTAGGGAAGTAGATAACGTGATAGTTAACAATTTTATTTTTGAATTAATGTATTCAATAAAAATAGCCTTACAAATAAAGAGCCTTACAGGTTTCTTTTATCGAAACCCAAGTTCCCATACGATTATGTATTTATGTTTGCGGGGTCTCCGCTTTTATATCCAAGAAAAAAATTCCCTTATAATATGATCATTATAATTATAAATTATAATTATATTCACTCCCATTCTGCCGGTGATACTCCCTGCCAAGTGCCAACCATAATTTCTTTGATGGTTGAGTTCTTTCTATTTTTACGTCTTATAACAATTTTCCGGTGTCGTCCCCTTTATTCGAAAATAAATGTTCCCTTATAATATGATCATTATAACTATAAGTTATAATTATATTCTCTCCCATTCTTCCGGTGATACTTCCTGCCAAGTGCCAACCACAATTTCTTTGTTTAAATATGCTTTTTATTTTTAGCATTAATTTGATGGTTGAGTCCTTTTTTTACACGCCAAGTGTAAGAATGGATTCTTTCTGTTTTCTTCAATTTGTCACCTCAAGTGTCTCGGCTATAATTGATTATCTCAAGTTCTTCAAAGGAGTTCAAATATATGGTAGTAGAGATGATCTCACGCTTTATTTTATGATGATGTTGCAAAGTGCTCGGATATTTCCACCTTCATGCAACAAGTTGAAAGGATATTGCTGAAAAATCATACTTAAGGCTACATGTTGAAAACTAGAGTTATAAAATGTATGTAATGGTGAAAATTAAACGAATATGATAATTAAGTTTTGTATTTAATACATAGTATGTTGTTATTGACCATTTGGCCGGGATGGTAATAATAATTAAATTTTATCTCTATCACATTATGTGACCTCTTTAATTTATTTTTCGGTGGAAAAGGAAATAGAATTCCAGAAGGAAATGAAGGATTACATATAATATAATATAATATAATATAATATAATATAATATAATATAATATAATACGGAGTAATTATTTGACTTATAATGTATTGAAGATTTGAAGTACAGTATGTCCATTTCAAAAATAAACAAACATAGACCACGGTTCTGGTAGGGAAAACCAGAATCGTGGTCTTTGGCATATACTCCAAAATCCAAAATACTTCAATGCCTGCAAGCTTGCAAGTTGCAACTGTAAAAGCGTTAATAGTATCGGAATGGTGTCAGCTGTTTTTAGTCAATAAAGTTGAAGATTCATTTTAGTGTCTTCGAGAACGGATCCTTTTAATTTTAAAGTAAATAGTAACATTTAGTATTAAAAATAATAAACAACCACGGTTCACTATTTGATCTGCAATAAACTGTTTTGAGACATATATCGGGTATTGATTTTTCCAACATTAATTTGTGATAGATCTACATGCCTGTGCAGTAAGCAGTTGTGCTATATGAATGGATAGTTCTACATTATGCTGGATATATCAAAAATCATGCTCCCATTTGTCTTACCCATATAACACACACTTGTCTATCTCCCACATCGGAAATAATAGAAAAAGTGTATTGGTTTATACAAGTCTTTTGATGTTCCTTTCTTAAAGATCATTTTCTTGTATCATTATCATTGCAGGTTGGCTTTTCCCTTCTCCAAAGGCTGTTTGCTACTCGCGAGTAAAATGGGGTTATATATACCCTTTACTCGCAGCATATACCCTTTACTCGCAGCAAATAGCCTACAGAGAAGGGAGTTATCTTATCTGTGTGGATAAAGGTATTAAAGAATGATCTTTTTATTGTGGATGTTGATTACAATATTATTTTTCTGTGTTTATTTTTTTTGTTTAGTATCTTTTCTTTCTATATATGTATACACACAAAGAAAACCATACGATCTTATAAGAAATGTTTCGTTTAAAATTAAAACTTAAAAGATGAATGTGTACATCGCATCACATTATATATGTATGGAGAGACATATCCTAAATATATGATTAAATGATAGCTATGCAAGATATATTATTATTTAAAATGTTATGTTACATCACATTATATATTTATAAAGATAAAGATACAAATCACATTATATATTTATCGAAATGCTCGCAAGGCATCAACTGCGCAAGATTCAAAACTACAATGGCTGCAACTCTGCAAGGCAGCAACTGTACAAGCGTTAATAGTATCGGAATATGTGTCCACAAAGTCATTAAAATGTTGTTAGTCAATAAAGCAGAAGATTCTTTTTAGTCACTTTGAGAAATGAATCTTTTTAATTTTAAAGTACAGTAAATACTCCGTAACATTTAGTTTTAAAATTAAAAACAACCACGGTTTACTATATAGAACAATCACGAAATATAACATTAACGTACACGTACTCACACCTGAAAAAAGTGACTAAAAAGATAACTGCTTCATATTGTTGTTTGGAATTTGTATGCTATTATTAATTTAAGAGATTAATTGACCGGAAGTTGTATGCAAAAGGATCCACCTGGATCACCTAAGCTAATGTATATTTATAGCACGATGTACATACGATGAAAACTAAAATTAAAACAATATGATAAATATTGTAGCACAAAATAACGAAAAAGTAAGAAATAACTATCACTAATATGATAAATTATACATCAATTTTAACGTGTTTATGTGTAGTATCCGCTGCTTTGCGCGGGGGTTTCATGCTAGTATTATTTATATATAAGATATAAGATAGAGAAGAGAAAGAGAATTTTATATTTAACTTATTATTTTTGGCAAAAAAAACATTGATATTCAGTTGAAGAAAATGAAAGACGTTACATGTATGTATACAATTAAATTTACAATATTAATGCAGAAAAAATAAACTACTATACACAGGGTTATCTTTGGTCCTATAAATAGATGTATAATTTATTTAATTAATACAATTTTTTCAATCTTTAATTTGAATCGAGTGATTCCGCCATCTTATCTCAATTCTTTTACATGTTGATTTCTTTCGGTAATTGATTCACGTAGAGTACTTGTTGAGTCACTGATCGTCAAACTCAAGATGGTCGCTGATCTCAATGATTAAGGGGGAGACTTAGATAATGTCTACAAGCAGATTATTGAAGTCATTAGTCGCTGATAAGCGAAGTCACTGATGGTGCCTTATTGTCTCAAGTCTCTGACCCACTTACTGAAGATCTCTCTGTGAAGAAATGTTTCAAGTCAAACTCCTGTTGCTGAAGTTTATGTTCACTGATCTTCTCTCACTCTGAGTTACTGAAAGAGAATGATGCTCAACTTTGTGTGTCGCTGATCATCATCAGCGAGAGCATTACTCTCTGTACATGGAGTATGATTCAAGTTGAAAGAAGTGTTGCTGAAGGTTTTCTTGTCGCTGATTGTATCTTAGACCAGTAGAAGAAGAATTTATAAAGATCAAAGACTCAACTATGTGTGTCGCTGATACTCATCTATCAGCGAGAGTCTCCAAGTCTTCTTGTGTTCTCTCTTCTGCTGAATAAAAGAAGTCACTGAAGATTAGCTGTTCAAGTCATTCTTTAGAGCATGTTAGCTCGCATCGAGAATGAGGAGAATTGTTGTTTCTATCAGCGACTGCAGCATTAAATGCCGCATTAAATAAGAAGTCAACATTCGGCGTTACTACGGTGCAGCACGTGTTCCTCGTAACTTGAAAAGAGTAACGTGGAAGCTTTTGATTGGTCTATGGTACAAGGTGATATTTCCCAAGACAGAATGTCGTGCCATGATACATCACATCTCAACTACCTCTCCAATCAAGCAGCGACACGTGTCTATCAGATCCGGAAATCAAGGATTTCAGTGTCTATAAATAGCGTAGTATGTTGTACTTCAGTTTGTGTCGATTACTTGTATTGTCACTTGTCTGTCAGTGACTAGTTTGTCTAAGATACAAGTAATCACCAGCGAGTAAACTAGTAGCGTGTTTGTCCACTACTAGCTTACTTCAGCGAGTGAGCAGTTAGCGTGTTTGTCCACTACTGCTCATCTCTTTGTGCTAGCTGTATTGTTTGATTTAGATTAGCTTTGGCTAATCTATTCCGCAAATCAACAAGAGATAAATTTTATCAATAAAAGAATTTATCTTTCAGCTACATGTGTATCAGCATCTGAACTGTTTATCTTACATACATACTTATCTTCATATTGTTGTTACTTTAATACGGTTAAAAACTTGTTAAGCAAATATAACTCAGTATAAAAGAAAAGAAAAGTTTTTAATTGTATTCAACCCCCTCTTCTACAATTAACTCACTGTTAACGATTCACAATCACTAATATAATAGTGATTAGGGACTCACAGTACTCTTCATACTAATTAAGATTCAGTAATATCCATATATGAACGTTAATGATGCAGTTCATACACGAGCAGCTAGAGTTCAGTCACTGTCACGAGATGTCCAACATTGTGACTGTGGACATAACTCGCCAGTACGTCCACGTGACTGAATAAAACTACAGTGTTGGCATCAGAGCTAAATTGACTAAGTGTTGAAGACTGAAGATCAAGTCTTAACCACTGTTAGAGTTAAAGACTGCTGCTGCTAGAAGAGTTGAAGACTAGCCACTGCTAGTACAAATGTAATAACTGCCATTGTTAGATATATACTTAAGAATTATAATAAGTATATTGTAGCCTCTGTTAGTATAATAGATTTACTACCACTGTTGGTATGTTTATTAGTAAGTCGGTTAGGGAGTTAGAGTTATCTATGGAATCAAATTATTTCCATAATAACTGGAGATTTTATAGGACCCTATGTATTATAAATAGAGATCCTTAGACCTAGAATAGGTTAACGATTTTGCGCAGCTTCAAGGTTTTCTGTAAACCTAATACATTAAGTGTATTCGTCTTATATCATTAATAAGATTGAAGCTTTTGGTATTAATCGTGTTCTACAAGTTATTCATAATATTCTTTATCTTCTTAGTATTATTTAGTGTGATTCCGCAACTTGTCAATAATAATTCAAAGCTTATTATTATCTAATTGTTTATTAGATTATTCTGGGTGGGTTTCACATACAGACAACAAAAGATTTAAACAGGGAAATCGTAGTCGCAAAAGAGTATTATAAGTTTTGTTGTGAAAAAAGATGATCAAGAAAATGGACCTTGATAATAGGTTTTGCCTGAATGGATAAAATATATGAAATTTTTTGATTTTTAATGGAAAAGGGGGTTGCGTTATAAGTTATGGCGCATTGCTTGAATTTTTTGGCTATTCGACCACGGGTTTAACAAATAGAACCGTGTTAAAATGTTTAAATGACCACGGTTCTTTCCTAAGAGACCGTGGCCCAGTGTTTTTCTTTTAGACTTAATTTTGGCTATTAGACCATGGGTTTACCAAATAGAACCGTGTTAGCCTAATTCATTAGATAGACGGTACATATTCTCATTAAATTCCAATATAAATACTACGTATATACACATACATATATAGTTAGGGTTCCGGTTCACCGTTTACATCCAAACCCTAATAATCATGATTATCAAATACCCTTTCCGTGATCACAATTTTCACAAAAAAATAACCATACGTACGTCCTCGCGATCGCAATTTCTCTGTTTACATCCACTTCTATTACGCAGAACTGTTATGGTGGAGGCTTTAATTAGTCTGTCTCTTGAAGTCAAACCATCGGACCCTAAACCATAAGTGACGTCAAAGTCATGATTAAGCATGCAGGAAGGAATTCCCGAATGCTCAATAGAGCATAAAGGATTAAATTCGGAAGATTCAAATCATTGTCAGTAGGAATTCGATCGATCTGTTGAACATGGGTACCAAATCTGAAAGATTCAAATTAACTTATCGATGCATATGTATATACTATACCTTGTGTTTTCAGCTATATATATATTTTTCACGATTTGTATGCCTTTTTGGCTATTTTAAAGTCTATGATTTATGATTTATTTTGAATAATTTTAATTATTATATTTGTGACTTTCTTTTCTAGCCAACTTTTGGCTATTAAATAGTCTCGATCATTTGTTTAGGGTTAGGAATAAAATTAAAGCTTTGCTTTACCTTAAGAATTGCATCATTGAAATTCTTATCATATTTCTGCTTGTTATATGATTGCTCGTTCATTACAATCCACCGTCACGATCACTGCATACGTTAATTTAAAGTACATTCAAATTCGAAACAACGAGATTGAATAAATTAAAAGTACACACACCAATTAATTTAAACGGATAATTGCAGTCAAGAAATAGTATCACATCGTAACTTTGTGAAAAAAGAAAATCACGACAACAAAATTTATTGATATGATTATTTTGGTGAATTGAACTTGATGATAATAACTTGTTACTTTTAGAGTTTGGATAAAATGGTTAATAAAATTTAATGATCATATATGTGTATATTTATATTATTGAGCATCTCCAATAGTAGGTTTTTCAGGCAAACGGTAGAATAAATAATCAAAAGGGCAAAATGATATTAGGGATAAAAGGGCAAAATGATACATTAATGTAGAGATATATTTTTCAATTTAAATAGATTTATTATAAATTAATAGTAATATTAGGGGTAGAAGGGTAATTTTCCTCTAAAAAAGCACTCAAAATATGTTATATAATAGTATAAATAAAATAAAGATAAAATTTGAAGAGTTGCTGTAAATAAAATTGTTAGTAAAAAAGTGTAATAATTTAGGTAAACAATAATTAACCTATGTTCAGTTACATAGCACCGTGTTCAGTGTTTACCATTTACTCCTTAATTAAATTCATTAAAAACGGCTGGTACATGTTCGAGAACATGTACCGGTTATTTTTAATGAATTTAATTTAGGAGTAAATGGTAAACACCGAACACGATTCCAAGTAACTGAACCGTGGTTAATTATTGTCATTCGGAATTCGATATGAGAATATTCATATTAATTTATCGATGCGTATGTATATGCCTTGTCAATCTTTTTCTTTTTTTATATGATGTAGCTCTGTATGTTTCGCGATTTGTTATTTAAAAGTGTATAGTATATGTTTCACTGTATTATATATATATATATAATGACTTTAATTAATGATTCAGTGTATTATATTTATATATATATATATATATATATATATATATAGCCAAATGTTCAAATGAGAACCACAAAAAGATAGAACTGCAAGAACTTTTGAATTATAGAGATTTTAACATATTTAATGATTCAATTAAATGTACGTGAACATTGATCGAAACTAAGTTTAAAAGCAAAATAGTTTGAGAAAATATCAAAATAACCTTTTAAATCAAGTTTATATATTTCAATTCGTTGTCTGTTTGGTTTGATTCGGTTTTTGGCAAAAATCGAATGGAAATCGAATATTTTCATTTTCTTAAATCAAATCGTTCGATTTATCGGTTTTTTCGATTTTAAGTCGGTTATTTTCGGTTATTATCCGAATTCTAAACTTTTAATATCCTAAAAAAATACGTAACCATGATAGAGGTAGTAACCCTCAAATGAGGTAGTAAAGGCATGGTCAAAGTATTAATTATCATTTAATAAAATACAATAGAAACACACAGTACAATGATATACAATTGAACCAAAAAAGCATCAAACATATTTTTCACGAGCAAAGTGAAGTGTGCTCGCATCATTGAAGTCCGTTGAAGATATATCTTACTATTCGTATGAGTTCACAAGGATTGCAGTGTCTACACGTGTGGAAATTGCGGGGATCCTAAGATATTTAGACGATTAACAGCCAAGATTGTGCAAAAATCATAATTAACCGTCTTCATATTATACCGCGCAAGAAAAATGCGCATGGATAGCTTCCAGCCTCTTCATAGTAAATTGCTCTGGATCCATCTCCGCATTTCTTTTTCTTCCTTTGATGTATCATATCTGCAAATGCCTTCTGGTTCACACTCTTACCAATGAGGTTTTTAGACGTAAAACAGAAAGGTATGAATCAACTTCGGAAGGATTTAAACAGGGAAATCGTGGTTGATAACAGAGTGTTGATACTATTATATCTAAATGAGAAAAATAGAACTGCAATATATTTTTCCATTTTTGATAATGGGGACAAAACATAACTAGTATTTGGGATCTCAGTATTTGGACATTGGATGTTAATTTAATTGGATGCAAAAGTGACCTTATGTGCATGTGTAAATTTATACTATAACGAGAGCAGATATATATATATATATATATACATCGACAACATTAAAGTACTGAAATGAATGTCATCTAGCTTAATTTCACTTTACAACTATTTGCCTAAAGTAGTGTTTATGAAAATTGATCTTGAGCTTCTTTGATTAAAATAGTGTTTACGACTTTATATATTTTGGATCCATATACACGTGTTATTCTCATGAAAAAATATTTCCCTTCTCTTTATTTGATCATATCCCTTTCTCATGATCATCTTTGTCATTTTTCTTTTTAAAAATAAAAATATAAAATAAATTAGTTTTTTGTCCTTGGGATGATAAATAATTTTTTTTGATTAATTTTTTTATTTTGGAAATGAAATATTATAATGTTCAAGTATCATACTGTGTTACAACAAAATAAAAACTCTCATGTATTTTTATATGGGTCTAAAATTAATTCATTACAGTCCGTATTAATGTAAACAATTAACTTACATCTAGGTCCACAACCCACGGCCCACAGGTGCTTACATACGATCACCGAACAATTTGGTAATGATTTTTGTTTACAATCCAACGTATATTTTCGAAAGGACCACGGTTTGTTTTAAAAGTCCGTACTTAGATTCAGTTGTCTACGGTTTGTAATTAGGGACCGTGGATCTCCTAAGAAGATGGACCACCCCTCGTCATTTGTAACCGTGGTTTGTGTTTCCAAAAAAATGGACCACGGATTTAAAGATAGATCGTGTAGCGCCAAATCTATAAACCGTGGATAATGGAAATGAAAGTGAAAACGCGCAAAGTTTTGCAAACGGATCACGAGTTTTAAGTGATTTTCACCATTTTCATGGTCTATTAGGGATGAGCTATAGTGGATTGTGTAGTAGTAAATATTGGTGTTTTAAACGACCAGTGTACGAGGAAACTTTGCATGGGGAACCTTTTTTTACGTAACTTTAATATGCGATGATTCATAAAAGTATAACATGGTTGTGATGGGAGCCTGGGAAAAATGACCCCTTTTAGCCCACGAACCAAGTAAAAAATAAAATACAAAATAATCGTATTACATTTTGTCATTTACAATGTTAAACATTAAAGGGTATGATAAGAAAGATCGTCAAAATCAGAATCTTACCTAAGATCGTTTTTGTCTTTGTAATATCAGAATTGTAATATCGAATCGCAATCTTAAGATCTTACTCATATGGTTATTGTCTCATACAATTGTGTACTTCTAAATGACCATATGAATGACAAATTAAATAAATTTTTATGTTTAAATACTACTCCGTATAACATTAATTCTACTCATACAAATTTAGATTACAATATTTGTTATTAAAGATATAACTTTTAATGTGTTAAATTATTGTAGTTGAAGAATTGATTAACTTTACATATATTAATACACTAAATGATAAGCACAATTTTAGACAAAAATCAACATATTTATATTCAAGTAATTAATTCATGGTGAGTAAGATATGATCCGATTAAGATCGTAATAAGATTCTAAATCGACATAGGGTCGCAATCATATATGATAAGATCATATGATTTTAAGATCTCACGAAAGATTGGGATATTAGGATCCTAAAATTATAAGATCAAAGCTAAGAATCATCTTAACATCTATGATACGTCTTAGACCACTTACTATCATAACTCTCTTAGTTCCTCTCACTTTAGTGTCATGTAAACGACTTTTATCAAGAACTAACCAAATACATTTTACTGCCTATAATAACTGAAAATTTATTTTACCCGTATCAATTTGCAAACATATATATATTTTGAGTTTACAAACAAAATCTTGAAACATTTTGCGAGCGTATTTTGTAGGAAATACCGTATATATGTTCGTACCATGATATAGCTTTGACAAATTGGATTCATCTACCCTTTGTAATAGGGGTGTTCGTGGACGGTTAATCGGAGACTCGGTTAACCGGAGTCCCGGTTCACAATATTTTTGAACCTAAACCTAAACCGGAAAATTCGGTTAACCTGAAATCGGTTAACCATTTTTTTGGATCAGTTAACCAAATTAACCGTTTATTAATTAATACATATTTAAGAAGTAATTAATAACAAACAAATATATATTTATTTTTTAGCGTTCACTATATTTAAAATATTTTGATGATATTAATATCAAACGATAACCATTTTACTCTTTATAATCGTGTATTTAAGTTATACGTACATAAATCGTTTGAATAATTAGAAACTTATTAGTAATAATTACCATATTAGGCCAAATATAAGCTAGTATATTACATTAAAATGAGTGAAAAGGAAATATAAATGATTTTATCAAAATACAAGTGTATGTATTTATATATAAGTATCAAATGTACAATATATAAACAAATATTTAAAACTATATATAACATTTTCGGTTTTTTCGGTTAACCGTTTATCACGTTCATCCCAAAATCATGAACCGAAACCGAAACTGAAAAACCAAAAAAATATCGGTTCGGTTAACCGAAACCAGAAAACGAAAAAAAGTCAGTTCGGTTAACCGAAATCCGGTTCGAATCTACCGGTTTTCGGTTCGGTTTTTCGGTTTCGGTATATTTTGAACACCCCTACTTTGTAACATGTACAATAAACAATAGTTTATTTTAGTTTAAATTAAAAAATGTTAAAAGTCTAAGAATTATACTTATAAAAGTAATTTTTGTTTGGAGTAAGGACATAAAAATGCAATTAACTATCACCTAACATTCATAGTATGTATTCAATTATTTGGGTTTCCATTGTATGTAACAAACTATTTATTTCTTTCCATTGTATGTAATTTCCGGTATTTTTTCCACATGTCATATATATAAGGTGCCACGTGTCATCCTTACACGTTGACACGTCACCAAATTGCATACAATGGAAAGATAGAAATAATTTGTTACACACAATGCAAACCCGAATAGTTGAGTACACAATATGAATGTCAGGTCATAATTAATTATATTTTTATGTACTTACCCCTTTTAGTTTGTTGGGTGCAATCGTTTTGAATATTTTGTTTTTTTATTGTTTTCTTTAGGGCTTTGTCTTGAAGCTCTCTATTTGTATATTTTATCGTTATAAGTTTTTATTGAAATATACTTTTTTAGAATAAGAAAACAATTAAAACTTGTATGCAAGATCGATTCAAGGAAAGAAAATTAAACAGAGAAAATAATGTTCGATATATGAATATTGGTTTCCAATTTATATCTAAAAGCTAGTCACAACAATCAACTAACCAATACGTTTTTATCATATATCATATAAAGTTATAAACATATGGCCGGAGATTAAGGATTCCTAACCCAACTACTTAAAAGCTAAACAAGAAATCATCACGTAGCCATTAAGTTAATCACCTTGTGACATATACTGTGCGTTGTATCGGGTTTTTAAAAGATAAAAAAGTTTATTAGTGGGATGATTAATTAACATAGTACTCGAGTCTAATTAGGCATACCTACCAATATCGATGTCTTTCACTTGAAGGAAACCAATTAGCTTGAGGCACAATGAACCCATTTGAGTATTATTGTTATTCTTATTTATCTATCTTATATATTAAAAGAAAAATCTTGAAAGAATAAGGATTGGAGATCAATAATTAAGATCCAATCATTAATTCATTTCATGACATCATTAATCTCATTAATATGTGACTAATTGACCTTTCTATATTTATAATATACACCCTTCAATATTTACAATATAAATCCTATATTTTTCCTTTAATTATTGATAATCCACCAAATATTTTATGATTTATTATTTCTTCTATAATCTAAACTCTTCATAAAATTTTCTTTATATTATTTTTTCTGAAAAAACGATAATAAGTTATTTTCAATTCCAAAAAATTCCAACTTCATTTTATGACGCAATGATTTAAATTCTTATACGACCTAGTATTTTGAATTTTTTTATCAATTTCTAATTTACAATTCTTGGATCATGAATGCCAATGGGTCGAGTTTCGGCGAATTTTAGTGAATTTGTACCCATACAACCACCTTTTTTTTAAATTCTTTTATCAATTTATAATTTACAATGCTTGGATTATGGATATCAATGGGTCGGTTTCTGACAGTTTTTAGTGTATTTGTACACATACCAGTTTACAATATTCGTACTGATACCTGACTCAATACCCGTTAGGTACACAATTAGTATTACCAATCTGTTTATTATATTTATTCACGGGTTTCAGTTATCCTCATTTATGTAACTTTGATGAAACAAAAAATATAGTTATCGAAAATACGACGCAAATTTGAAACACGAATAAAAAAAGATACCGAATTACAAGATTTGAAATCTTAAAGATAAAAAATTAACTTTTAAATTAACTAATTCAAAGTTTTGGTACATAATATAGCATTATTATTAAAGAACAATACAAATACAAAAAAGGAAGTGGTATCATATACAATGTTATCAATAATTGATTAATAAATTTACTCTTTTGCCACTAATTTCTCTCTATCTCTATTTACATCCCTAAAATAATTACCATTTAATATTCTAAGGATGTGTTAACATCATCCTAGCCAGTAGAACTTGTATTTGAGTTGTCACATTTTCTCATCTTTCGTCAAAGTTAAAAAAACAAAGTAATGCATTATAGGTTTATTTAAATTACGTAGAGTAACTTAGATGGACGAAAATCACCAATGCCCTGCAAAGATCGTTATTTTTTAAGTACAAATTAATATTTACCTACTGAACCGGTAAATTTGCTTTTTTGGAAAAACATATCCATACGATTTTAACTAATATAGTATTATTAAATATCAATTCATATAACAATGTGATATCATACACGATATCATCCTTATTAATTGATTTATTTACTTGGACTCATCAACCCAAAATATATCACAATTCAAATTCGTAATTCATTCTCATTTATAATTAAAACAATACAAACCGATGTACAATACACCAACACCAAAGCACTTATTAAATCCATATAAGACATATTATTAAGTCAACTCGCAAATTTTACGGGTTTTAAACTAGTTATTTTATCATAAGATAAAATCATTTTACACATAAGTTCGAAAACAGAGCAAGGTCCTCTTTTAAGGTTAGATAATAATAATAATAATTATTATTATTATTATAAAAGTTTACACATTTTGTTTTTAAACTGGCTTGCGTTAAATAAAAGGGCGAGCAAACTTAAAGAATAATTTAGAGGGTATTGCTGACCCACATACCATATTTTTATGTTACGTGTCTCTTCTACTCGTAAGGACATCAACGTCTAGAAAAATCACATGTTCACAAATCACCCACATATTTGGAGACACATATTCGAATCTTTGACTTGTAGGTCACATATGTGAAGTGTAAGTGATTACGGTGGTGACAATACTACTTGGCAATACTCAATTGGTAAGGTGAGCAAACTAAACTTGCTCATAAATGTTCTTTTTAAAAAAAAAAAATTTATCATGTTCATGTATGTTCCTCAAGTTGTGCTCGAATTTCAAATATATTTGAATTCACGATCAATAATAGACAAAGGTCTACCATGTTTGTATGATAACACGGGTATAGTTTATGTACGTGAGAAGCTAAAAATTGCTTTTTAAAATGGTGTTGTGTCTAGGGTCATGTAGGTTGTTGGTGTCATTTTAAGGTTCATTTCTATATATTCTTCAGGTGTGATTTTTTCAGACGTATATACAAGCTTATGTAAATTATTCATTTAGGCTGCTTTGTAGAATGTTTCTTTTGTAATGTCTATTTTTCCTAGCTTCTTGCTAGTTTTATTTTAATATAAATTTATCGTTAATAGAAAAAGGAAACGAGAAGTTCGAAAATGAAAAATCTAACATAAAATATTATATTTTTAATGAGGTGAATGATAATGACAGCCTTAAAAGCTGTCAATAAGAATTTAGAACATGCGTGAATACTTATACATATACTATAATAAACTCTTTGGCCTCTGACTTTTAGTTTTTTTTTTATTGGCGAAAATTGAATTGTATTTATTGATGATCTAAAAAGATTTGAATTACGACCTTCCATAAACATCACTTTAATACAATCAATTGATGCACATTATTGACAGCCCTTAAGGCTATCATTAATAATATCCTTTAATGAACCATAGATTGGTTTGCTTTTTCTATGAAGATTCAAGGGACTAACTAAATCTTACGAGATAACGTCCGATATTTGAATAATATAATGCTTCAACCAAGGGGTGACTCAAGGGTAAGACCGATAAAATTTGGGCTTTAGGCCCCCGATTTTTTTTAAAGCCCCAGAATTTTGATGTCATGTATTATCTATAGGAAAACGATTAGGATCTTCAACATTTTATAGATTTATAACGCCAAAAAAAGTATATGTTCAAAGATCTAATACTCGCGGTGAAAAAATGACGTTATAAGGCTTCAAAATTTTAAGTTGTGAAATATTAGGTCTATTATATGTGAAAAAGCTATTAAGCCCATCTTTTGTTATTTCGTTAGGAATATTCGTGTTATAAGTATATTTTTTCATAATTAATTCCAAGTTAGTCTTTTACCAATTACTCCGTATCTATCATTATATTGTTCAAATAACCAGCTCAATCATTTCACATATGACTAGTGGTTAAGTTTAATAGGTTATTTTCAATTGTAGAATGAGTTTAATCTAATGTTTTACTAGATATATTATCGTGAAATGTTACATAAAATTAAGCATCATGTAATGTCATTGTAGAAGAAAGTATGACATACATGATATCGATACAAATAAATTTGTAGAGTTATAGATTATATGGGATAAAATAGTTAAAGTAGTGTTACGTTCAGGAGAAAAAATATAGATTCGAAGTCAATAATTAGTCGATAACTCTAACCTGTTTTCAAAACTTTATATTATGTAAGTAAAAAAAATTAAAACCGAAAACTGATTAAATTTATTAAAGATTGTCATTCTTTTCGAAGAAACCCTTGATTTGGAAGAAATTTTTTTTATCAAATATACTAAATCGGTAACGCATTATTAATGTCGATGTACTATATCACAGCGGAATGGATTAATTGCGCGTTTTTAATTTAGAAAGATACATTTTTCATATTACATCGAATGTATTTGATCAAATTAGCATAAAAATTATTAAAAAATGAGTAAATATATCAAATCAATAACGCCTCATAAAATATACTCGTTTTAGACCTCCTAAATCATTGAGCCAAGTCCTGCTTCAACCCTATTTGAAGAAGTTAATCAGGATTCATATTATCTGATTGTAACTTTGATTACAAATTTTATGCACAATTGATTTTGTTTAAAAAAAATGACAATAGTTATAGTATTAATGTGTATAAAATAATTTTAAAACCATATCACCGACAAATATAAAGTACAAATCACACCTTTACATGTTCGTTTGTCATGACGCAAAAAGCACAACACATCGAGATCCGATTCTTTATTGTTATACAAAAAATTTAATTTTAATTTTAATAATCATAATTAATTTATAAGTATTACAATTAGATATCGGAATCTTACTTTCACAAGGCAACTACCAAAGCTTTTAATGCCATTTATTAGCCCAGAAGCTACGAACTTTTTTTACTTATTTTGTTCACAAAACAATAGTAATAAATAATCAAATTACTATTACTACAACATCAACAACAAATAATAAATAAATACAACATATAATTTAAAAAATAACACATAACGACAAACTAGCCTTTATTGACCGACCATCTTAACTGAGATAGTTAAAATTAACGGAAACAACTAACGGCCGTCAACTAGTGGTCTAACGGCGATATCCTTGCAAGGACTAGGTGGCAAGCTATTCCTTCGTGAAGCAACGAGACGTTGTACAAAATTTTCAATTCTTTTTCCGTTAGTCTCCGTTAGTAACCGTTTAGCACCAAACGGCAATGACTCAACTCCTTTTTCCGTTAACACTTCCTCAATTTTCGCTCCCACTCCTTCCTTCATGTAACAGTTCGACTGCAAACAATATCACAATTTTTTATCATAATTATGACGTCATCATCCAAATAAAATTACAAAAAATATATATATTATTATACATTTATACCTGAACTCTGAGATAATCGTTATGATTCCAACAGAACGCGTTACTTAACATTTGATCAACGGTTTCCGATACACCGTCGAGAGCAATGTCGACGACAGATGACGTCGTACACCGGCCGTAACGATCTAGTTTTTGCTTAGGAGAATTACTTAACAAACCGTTACCGATGGAAATAACTACAAGGTCTTCGACGCCGTTAACTAACGGAAACTCACGTTTATTATGTAAAACGTGAGTGATAGCGATAGACGTCGGATTATTCATAACTAATCCGCCGTCTATCGCTACACATGACGTTTTCCCGTCAACAGAAGTTAACGGAAACGGTTTTAACATCGATGGATCGCACGATGTGGCGCGGATCGCTTTCCAGAGCTCGAAATTGTAGCTAGACGATAAAGCGTCCGCGCGAGAAAACACAAACGGAGCGGAACTACTAAGATCGAAACACGGAATCAAAAGCGGTTTGCACGTATCCTTTAACGTTAACACATTTCCGTCATCTCTAGTTAACATTTTTCTCAACACATTTTCCATGCTCGTACTCGAAAACATCCGTTTTCGTCTAAAAACGCCTACGCTTTTCGTTTTGTAAAGTTCCGTACGATTATTTGTAACTAACTTAACCGCCTCGTTAGCGGTAAACATAGGACGTCCATTACCGTCATCCGCATTGATCAATACCGCAAGAAGCGCTCCGATTCCAGTTCCAGCAATAATGTCAAAAAAATCAATTAACCTGGCGTTTGAATCGCCAGTTTTCGCCTGGATCTGTTCCTCCAGGCGAACCAATAACGATCCCGAAACGATGGCGGTGGTTCCACCGCCATCGATACTCAACACTCGTGTTTTCTTACCACTTTCATGATGAGACAACCATTTCTTTTCGAGTTTCGAAAATATTTCAAGTGTAGCTCTACTAATCTCTAGTGACATTTTTCACTAGATTAAAAAAAATCGCGTTCGGAGTTCAATTTCCGGGATGAAATTGAAGAGGAAGGAATTAAAGTCACGATATTATTGTGAGGGACATAAAAGTTGATAGTAAGAGAGTCACAGTTTTTGTATGTGATAGTGAAGAATAGAATGAAGTTGCAATGTATAATTTATATAAGGAGTGATAATGATACGGTGGTTGGTGGTGTATGTGATATAATTGTGTACTCTAGGCGGTATTTATTTTGTTTACCTTTTTTTATGAAATTAGTACATTTTGTCACTGTCTCGTGGCACGTGACAATTGCGTGGAATTTCATGTAATGGGAATATTTATTTATTATTTATTTTATTTTTTTTTCAAAATTCGAATTTGCTATTGGTTTAATTTGTTCACCATTGGGTTATGACCTATGACAGGAATGAAAGATTTGAATTTGTAAGGAGAGTTAATTAAGCCATGAGAGGTCGTGTGATTGGATAAATTACACGTGTTTTTGGATCTAGTGGTTAAATTGTACTACGAATACTAAAACAGAGTTGACTTGTGGTTCGACTTAACATGCGTTTGAGTTTAGCTAGTGAAGTAGTAAACAACATTCATAGGAAGTTATGGATCACAAGGAGTAGCCAAAGTTCAAATTCAGTGTTCATCAACTTGAATATTGAAGATCGGTGTTCACTACACTCCATCAATGTTCAATTACAACGTTCAAGTTCAAAGTTCTTCCATAAACACTGCAACTTTTTTATTCTTTTCCTCAGATTTGATTGGTTTAAAATTATTTTGTGAGTCCATTTGTATCATGAGTTGAATATTGAAGTACTCCTCTTTAAAATGTATATGTGTTAAATTTCAATGTTCAATTTAACATGAACGAACATTGATCACTCCTTGCGCACTTAATATTAAACATATTCTCACTTAGAAAATTGAATTCCGAATAAGTGTGATTCTTATGTGCATTGTTGTTATCATAGGGTGAAACATAAACCTCTATTTATAGAAAAGGTCAAAGTAAATTCTTATATATGTGCATTACTAGAATTAATTACGTATACAGTCTCTTTTACATTTTGTGTACGAAATTATCATTTACTAGTTTTTGCTATACGAATCCATATTTGATTCTGGGAACTTCTAATAAAGCATTTGTAAGTGTATCTGGTACAACTATCGTAATTGTATGTATACAGTGAATTCTTCATTACATAACCCTTTTCAGTTTTCAATGACATTTTCGACATATAAATCGTATTTTCATCTTAAAAGTTATCAACGCGAGTGACATGTGAATATAAGTTTCATTTATTGTTCGGAATCACTAAGGATTATGGATGGGGTGATAAGCCGTACACGATCAAAAATTATCTATCCATACAAGATTAACTGTGCTTTATAGTGTTGTAGTGTACAACACCATAAAACATAGTCAATAGTGTGCGGATAATTTTTGATGATGTATGGATCGCTCCCCTTATGAATATGACTTTAAAGTGGAATTAGAGTGACTATCAATTGACTATGGAATCATTATTACTGTTTCATATTGTTTGGTTTAAGGGTTTAATTTGAAACTATATTTATACACTAGTTACATTTTCAGGTTGTGCGATGCACAACCCAGGTGAAAAATAGTAACAATTACTATTAATTATTTAAAGTTATTTTTTTTTTATTTTTAAATTTGATGAATGATCAAAAAGGAAATAGACGATTATGTATTCTTCTATATTATTGTCAAAACCAAACACATCAACAAATGTAAATACTATGATATCATGAAATAATTCGTATAAAATTAGTGGAATAAGTTTATTGTAAGATTATCAGTAAACATTCAAAGTTGAGCGATTCAAGTGTAAATTTAAAAGTTATTTATATTTTCAATTAGATTAAGAAAGAAACAAAAATGGCTAGCTTGTCAACAAAAAATTTAGACAATTAATAAAACTTTAAACTTAGAGCATTCTTAATTAAGGTTTTTGCTAAACCTTGTTTATGAAAAAAAACCATTTAAAAGTTTTATTTCGTTAGAGTTAATATATATATATATATATATATATATATATATATATATATATATATATATATATATTTTGGTAAAGACATAAAAATTTATCAAGTAGTTTATGAAAGATTTTGACAAATCTTATGCATCAAATATTTAAATGAAAAGCTTTCATAGAACATGTTATCAATGGAGTGAAGCCACTTTATTTTTATTTATTTATTTTTTTTTCCGTATAATCTAATCTAATTTGTAAAAAAACTTCTAAGAGTTTTTTTTCATTGTAAATGATCTTACATGGTTAGTTTTGTATATGAGATAAATATAATAAGTTGATTAAAAAATTATTTGTATAGAGTTAAACAAAGTTGATTATATAGTAAGATATGTTAAATAATTGTTGATTTGATAAAATAGATTAAGAAATAAATTATTTAATAATGTTTATATCATAAAAAAATGTTAGTATGTTTTTAATAAGAAGGGGTGATGATGTGTCACATTTTTAGAACACCGTGTTTTCTCTATATATATAGTAAGATAAGATAAGAAACGGTAACTTGTCAAAAGTCTTCTACCAAGACTACGTTGGGCGTATTCTTTTGATATATGGTGATTAATCAAAACCCCTCTCAAGAGTCTTATAACAAAATAATGTATATTGTTTATTATTTTAAATATACAATAAATTAGTTTAGGACCCGCGAAATTTACGGAATCATTCATGAAAAATACTTAAGTAATCTATTAACGTATAATTGGTATTTATATCCTGAGTTTTATATAATATATATAGAATTTTTTATATATATAATAAGATAATGTACATATCAAAGGGTGAACGTTATACCATACGCTATTATATTTGAATTTTCATGAGTATTAGATTTTAATTTTGTATAACATGAAAACATTTTTTGTTCGTTATCTTGAACGTACCGAAACTTTGAATTAGTTAATTAAAAAGTATAATTGTTAGCTTTAAGATATAAAATCTTGAATATACTATAATTTATGGTATCTTGGTTTCGGTTTTTTTACATGTTTTAAATTTGCATCGTATTTTCAATAAAAAAGTTTGTTTGGCCTAAGTGACATACATTGGGATAACCGAAACCCACGAATGAATATGAAAAACCGATAAGTAATCTTAATTGGGTACCAAGCAGGTATTGAGTGAGGTATGTGTACGAATATTCTAAACGCGTATTATACGGATACACTAAAACCCGGTGGAACCTGACCCATTGACATCCATAATCTAGGCATGTAAAGTAGAAACTGATAAAATAATTAAAAAGGTAATGGTATGGGTACATATAATTAAGTATTTATTAAATTAAAATTTTCATAAAATATTTGGAGGATTATATACAATTAAAGAAAAAATAGAGGATTTATATTGTAAATATTGAAAGGTCAATATTGTAAATATAAAAGGGTATATTAATCTTTTAGTCATATTAAAATAGGATTAATGATGTCATTAAATAAATGAATGGTTAGATCTTAATTGTTAATCTTCATCTAATAGCTATCATTCTTTCAAGATTTTTGTTTTAATATATAAGATAAATTATATCATGGCACGTGCATAAGTAGATTAAAACACATAATTAATGGATGGTACATAAAATAATTTGTTTGACAATTAGCGGAACTATAAATTTGGTATCAAAGTTACGTAAGTTTTTAACATGAGTGTTAATAGTGTAACCAATTCTCTAATTAGAGGTAATGATCCTCTAGTCAATTGGTAAGAATCTACATCTGCTTATGGTCGAACACATACTTAATAGTGTATAATACCTCTTGGGAATTCGTCGTCAAATATATGTTTTCTTAAATACTCCGCCTGAAACCTCTATTTCCGGACAAAACACAGATATATTTCTGTTGTGAAAACTTTATAAGTGTCAACCAAATATGGGGACGTGCGATCTTGTTCTTCAAGAAATATGATTCTTTATTTTGTTTTTTTGTTATTGTTGAACTTCTACTTGGTCAATATTACTTGATTACAAAATCACCTTTATAATTTCTAGGATATATTAGATGGAGCTCTAGTGCATCTATAATGTTTACATAATGTATTGTTGATTCTTTCTGGCTTAGGCTTTAGGTTAAATGATATGTTCAGGTTAAATTGTGGATTTATACGATTGTCGACACGTGTCTCTATTCTGGTAGTTTCATCATCTTGAAATGACACAAGGTTCAATTCGTAGACAGGATCTACTTCGCCATAAACTTTTTGCAAAACTAACTCATACGACAGTGTATGAGCCGACCTTAGCAATATCAATCAAATGACCTTAGCAGTTTCATAATACGTGATTGTATGCCTGCCCATATATCAGTTGAGGCCAAACATAACCTCCTATGGCCCAAATAGCCAAGCCATATATATTTTAAATTTCAATGTTCAGTTTAACACCAAGGTTGAACATTGATCACTCCTTACGCTCTTAATGTTAAACATATTCTCACTTAGAAAATTGAATTCCGAATCAGTGTGATTCTTATGTGCATTGTTGTTATCATAGGGTGGAACACAAACCCCTATTTATATCAAAGTAAATTCTTATTTATGTGGATTAAACGGTAGCTTGTCAAAAGTCTTGTATCAAGACTACGTTGGGCGTATATTTTATTATATGGTGATTAATCAAAACCCCTCTCAAGAGTCTTATAACAAAATACTGTATATTATTTATTATATTAAATATACAATAAGTTATATCATGTAGATTAGAACACATAATTAATAAATGTATGGTACATAAAATAATTTGTTTGACAATTAGTGGATCTATAAATTTATTATCAAAGTTACGCAAGTTTTTAACATGAGTGTTAATAAAGTAATCAATTCTCTAACTAGAGGTAATGATCCTCTAGTCACTTGGTAAGAAGCTATATTTGCTTATGGTCAAACACATTTGCTTTGATCAGGAAGATCCGTGTTAGATATTGTAGCTTACATCACATGCTTCTAAGTGTATGATACCTCTTGGGAATTCGTCGTCAAATACATGTTTTTCTAAATACTCCACCTGAAACCTCTATTTCCGGGCAAAACACAAATATATTTATGTTGTGAAAACTTTTTAAGTGTCGACCAAATATGGGGACAAATATGATTCTTTGTTTGTTCTTTTTGTTATTGTTGAACTTCTAGTGTCAATATTACTTGATTACAAAATCACCTTTCTAATTTCTAGGATATATTAGATGGAGCTCTAGTGCATCTATAATGTTTACATAATGTATTGTTGATTCTTTCTGGCTTAGGAATTAGGTTAAAAGATATGTTCAGGTTAAACTGTGGATTTATACGATGGTCGACACATGTCTCTATTCTGGTAGTTTCATAATCTTGAAATTACACAAGGTTCAATTTGTAGACAGGATTTACTTAGCCATAAACTGTTTGCAACACTAACTTATACGATAGTGTATGAGTCGACCTTAGCAGTATCAATCAATGATTCAATGCAGAAAATTTATGGTAATCGGTCAGCTGGTGATCGTGATTGTATGCTTGCCCAATATCAGTTGAGGCCAAACAAAACCTCCTATGGCCCAAATAGCCAAGCCAAGCCAACCCAACCCAACCCAGCCCACTAAACAAGTTGTATCTCATCCAATATGTGCTTTTGATGTGAAACTAAGGGATGTATATATTTCATACTTATTTGAAACTAGTCCTGAACCTGTCCGTTGGACGACTAGAAATATAACATATTAACGATAACAACGTATTAAATACTAAAGTGAAATGTTCATAAAATTTAGATGTACCATCACCACGTTTTGTTCAAAAAGTTTACTTTATCAAATTATTGTATCTGTTTTTAAAATTACAAACTGTAACAATTGAGTAAAGAAATTGTTTTTTTGAACATTCAGCAGCAACCTTAGCTTTATTGATGCTTGAATACAGTCATTCTGCGAAAACAAAAATGAAAAATTTAATGAAATAAATAGATAGATAAGTCATATCTAGTTAAATTATTTTTTTATTATTATTTTAATAAGCGTTACTGTTGAGTCACTGATCGCTGAACTCAAGTGGTCACTGATCACAAGGATTAAGGGGGAGATTATATAGGAAATCGTTGAAGTAATTAATCGCTGATAATGTGAAGTCACTGATCATGTCTTATATTCACAGTCTCTGTCCTACTCAATAAGAGAACTCTCCATGAAGAAAATGATTCAAGTCAAGCTCCTGTCGCTGAAGGTCTCATGATCGATGTTCGTATCTTAGACCAGCGAAAGATGAAGAACTTATAAAGATCAAAGACTCAACTATGTGTGTCGCTGATACTCATCTATCAGCGAAAGTCTCCAAGTCTTCTTGAGTTCTTCTTTCTGCTAAATAAAAGAAGTCACTGAAGATTAGCTGTTCAAGTCATTCTTTAGAGCATGTTAGCTCGCATCGAGAATGAGGAGGATTGATATATCTATAAGTGACTGCAGCATTAAATGCCGCATTAAATAAGGAGTTGACATTCGGCGTTATTACGGCGCAGCACGTGTTCCTCGTAACTTGAAAAGAGTAACGTGGAAGCATCTGATTGGTTTATGGTACAAGGTGATATTTCCCAAGACAGAATGTCGAACCATGATGTATCACATCTCAACTACCTCACCAATCAAGCAGCGACACGTGTCCTTCCAGATCCTGAATTTAAGGGTTTCAGCGTCTATAAATAGCATAGAATGTTGTACTCCATTTGGTGTCGATTGTTTGTATTGTTACTTGTTTGTCAGTAACTAGTTTGTCTAAAATACAAACAACACCAGCGAGTGAACTAGTAGCGTGTTTGTCCACTATTAGTCCACCTCAGCGAGTGAGCAAGTTAGCGTGTTTGTCCACTACTGCTCATCTCCTTTTGTAAGAGCTGTATTGTTTGATTTAGATTAGCTTTGGCTAATCTATTCCGCAATCAACAATAGATAAATTTTATCAATAAAAGAATTTATCTTTCAGCTAGTATTGCATCAGCAACTGAACTGCTTATCTTACTTATATATTTGTGTTCATATTGCTGTCACTTTAATACGGTTAAAAACTTGTTAAACAAGTTAACACATTAAAACAGAAAAGTTTTTAATTGTATTCAACCTCCCCCCCCCCCTTCTACAATTAACTCACTGTTAACGATTCATAATCACTAACATAATAGTGATTAGGGACTCACAATTGGTATCAGAGCGGAGTTGGTTTAAATATAATTAAATCAGATCTACAATGGAATCGGTTAAATACAGCTGTGTTGATTCTGAGTACCAGAAGGGAAATGGCTCCACTACTAAACCACCAGCCTTTGATCCATCTAGAATTGAAACCTGGATGTCTAGGATGATGATGTTCTTAGATCTTGCTGATGATCGTCTTTGTGCAATAATTACTGATGGTCCATACACCCCAACTACTATTGTTCCTGCAGTTGCAGCTACTGCAACTACTCCTGCTATACCTGAAATGGTTATGCCCAAAAGGGAGGAACAGTGGTCAGATGAGGATAAACGTATGGTAAGGCTAGATAAACAAGCTAAAATTTACATAAGCATGGCACTCCCTGATGAAGTGTTTGAGTCCATTAGATTGTGCACTACAGCGAAACCTATGTGGGATACTCTTAGAAACATATATATTGGAACTCCTGATATAATTCGCTGTAGAGAAGTTAATCTAACTCGTCAATATGAATTGTTTGCTATGGAACCCAATGAATCACTGGCATTTACCTATACTAGATATCAAGCTTTAATTAATAAAATGGAAAAAGCAAATATAGGAAAGGACCAGAGATTTGTTGTCGAAAAGTTTCTAGAATTACTACCTAGGAAAATCTGGGGAACCATTGCAACATGCATAAGACAAAGAGATGATTATAACTTTCTCAATCTAACTCAAGTTTATAGAATTTTACTTAATTGAGAACAATCTGAGAAGCTAGCTGATCAAGGTGAGCACATTCATGCTGCATTAGGAGGACAAAAGATTTCTAATGCCCTTGTAGCTGAGCTTGATGAAGTTGACCAAAAGCAGAAAGCAAAGCTCACCAAGATGAGCTCAAAGTCGCTGATCGCAGAAGAAGAAGGCAGTGTCGCTGATGATCAGTCAGAAGTCAGCTATGACGAAGGACTTGAGAAGTTAGAAAGAGATATGGCCATGATGGTTGCAAACTTCAGAAAGAACAGCAGATTCAACAGATCTGCTAGTGCTTCATCAAATGAGGTTTCTAAACCAAAAGGTGAATGCTGCAAATGTGGCAAACCTGGCCATTTTGCAGCTGAATGTCGGTCCAAAGCTGTCAACTCTTTCGCTGATCAAAAACCCAGCTTCAGAAATGACAAGTACAAAGCAAAGTACAAGAAGCTGAAGGAATTGTCCAAGTCAAAGAAAAAGAATAAAAGATTTATTGCTGAAGAAGGATCCATCAGCGACTCTGACTCAACTTCATCATCTGATGAAGAAGAAGCTATGATCTGTTTGGACAGGGATTACTGCATGATGGCTGACGATGCTGTTTTTCATGAAGACATCAAAGAAGTAGCACAGAAATGTTCAGCATCTGGCTGGGATCCAGAGACTCTCTACAAGGTACATTGTTTTAAGTCAGCATCAGCTACTGAAAAAGATTTAATCTTTGAAACTTTGATAATTGACTTATCAAATGCTCATGACATTCAGAAAAGACAAGAATGTATGATCAGTGACTTAACATCTAAACTTCAACTTCAAGAAGAAAATTTGTTAAAAATAAAGAATCTTACATTGATCTTGATGCACAAATACATGCAAATCAAAAATGCATTCAAGAAAAAGTAAAATTTGAAACTAAATTTTCACAACTCAATGAAGTGATGAAGTCATGGTGTAGAGCTGCATTAAAAGTGAATCAGTGCATAAGTAATCAAATCCCAAAACAAGTTAAGGCTATTCTGGGAGGTGATTATGAAACTGCTGCTGCTCTCGCTGATGCAACCAAAGTTGATCAAATATTCAATCCTGATGAAACATTCTCAGAGTTTGTCTTTGAACCAATGTCAATTTTCAGTGAGCCTAAACCAAATTACTTTGTGAGAAGTTCACGGGTTACTAATAGTTATGATATTGCTGCAAGTATTGATGAACTAAAGAAACTAGAAATTTATGAATCAACTACTTGCACTGCTCTTGTCAAAACTATCACTGATGATCAAGAATCTGTCAGCGACTTCACTTCTGACACTCCAGCCACTGATGACCTCATCATCAGTGACTTGAAGTCAAAGAAGCAAAATGAGGTAGTAAATCTGAGAACTTCTAAGTCTTCATCCAGTGTGAACAATAAGTCAAAGAAATCTAAGTCCACAAATAAAAAATGTTACAAATGTGGAAGTAGACAACATGTGTCATCAGATTGTTCATCATCACAAGTTTAACTCAGTCAACCATCATTAGTATGTCAGCATGTGGTATCTGAATGTTCAGCTACATCATCTTCAAAATCATAAATAATCAGTGAGCATTCAGATACTATTGATGCAAGCCTGTGGAAGCCCGAACCAAAGGCTGACCACCATGAACCCATCTCAGGATGGGTTCATCAATTGAACTAATTGTTTGTGTGTGATGCAGGGCATTCTCAGAGAGACAATTTGGTATCTGGATAGTGGTTGTTCCAGACATATGACCGGATGTAAGTCCTTGCTCAGTGACTACCAGGATGAAAGAGGTCCTGATGTAGTGTTTGGTGATAACAACATTGGTAAGACCAGAGGGTATGGGGTCTTGACCAATGGTAATGTTATGTTTAAAATGGTGGCATATGTTGAAGGACTGAAGCATAATTTATTAAGCATTAGTCAGTTCTGTGATGCCAAAAATAAAGTGTTGTTTGATCATGAAGCTGGAGTTGTTTACAACAAGAATGAAAGCGCTGTCCTGACTGCTCAAAGAAAAGGCAATACATATGTAGTCAATATGGACTCAGCACAATCAGGAACATGCTTTTATTCCAGAACCGTTTTAGAAGAAAAATGGTTATGGCATAAGTGTCTTTCTCACCTGAACTTCAAGGCCATCAGCAAGCTCAGCAAGAATGACTTGGTAAATGGTCTTCCAAAGCTAGCTTATGACAAAGACAAGCTATGTTCAGCATGTGAGAAGGGAAAGCATCACAGCTCTTCATTCAAAAGCAAACAAACATCTTCAGTGACATAATGTTTTCAACTGATGCATATGGATCTGTTTGGTCCAGTTAGTTCTCCCAGTCTTGGTGGTAAAAGGTACTGCTTGGTAATTGTGGATGAATATTCCAGATATACTTGGGTATTCTTTCTCAAAGCCAAAAGTGATGCAACACAGGAAATCATATCCTTGATGGAAAACTTAAATGATTGTTCAGTTAAACATTTAAGAAGTGATAATGGTATTGAATTTAGAAATGTTGACCTTAAAAGTTTTTGTGATTCAAAAGGTATTTCTCAAAACTTCTCTGCACCAAGAACACCTCAACAAAATGGTGTTGCAGAGAGGAGAAATAGAACCTTGATTGAATCAGCAAGGTCAATGCTCATAGATGCTGGTCTTAAGACCTATTTCTGGGCTGAAGCAGTCAATACTGCCTGCTATACTCAGAATAGGTCTCTGATTGTCAAAAGACATTGTAAGACAGGCTATGAGGTGTTAAGGGGGAGAAAATCTGACATAAGTTTTCTTCATGTTTTTGGCAGTACCTGCTATGTCTTAAACAAAAGAGATCACTTAGGAAAGTTTGATCCCAAAGCTGATGAAGGTATATTTGTTGGTTATTCAATCATTTCAAAAGCTTTCAGGGTTTATTATAAAAGAAGGGAATGTATTGAAGTATCAATGGATGTTACCTTTGATGAATCTTATGATAAATCACTCACTGATCCAAAAGACTATGAAAATCTTATTTTTAATACAATTAGTGATGACAAGCATGAGATTCATATATCAGATTCTGAAAGGGAAGATGATGTCCCTGAAGGCACTTCTGGCTCTACTTTAGCTAGGAATGACTCAGGAACTTCATCTTTGCCTGTTGATATTCCATCATCATCATCTCACCATCTGCATCAAAATGACAACACTCACTGTCCATATCAAAGCTTAAACATTAACCATGCTTCTAATGCTGATGTGTCTGGTGGATCATCTCTGGATAATCAAGTCACTGTTGAACCTCAGCGAGTGACTAAATGGACTAGACATATTGATAATCAATTGATTATTGGTGATCCAAAATCCAAAGTCCAGACTAGATCAGCAACTGCTAACTTTTGTTTGTTTGTAAGCTTTGTGTCACTGATGGAACCCAAAAAGATTGATGAGGCACTCACTGATCATCCCTGGATAGCTGCCATGCAAGATGAGCTATCTCAGTTTGAAAGAAATAAAGTGTGGAAGTTAGTACCTTAAGTAGCTGGGAAATCTGTGATTAGAACTAGATGGGTGTTCAGGAACAAGATGGACGCTGATGGTGTTGTGATAAGGAATAAGGCCAGACTGGTTGCACAATGTTACTGTCAGCAAGAAGGAATTGACTACGATGAAACCTTTGCACCAGTTGCTAGGCTTGAAGCAATCAGGTTGTTCTTAGCATATGCAGCTCACAAGAAGTTCAAGGTATACCAAATGGATGTGAAAAGTGCCTTCTTGAATGGAAAGCTGCAGGAAGAAGTGTATGTTAAGCAACCACCCGGATTCACTGATCCCAAGCATCCAGGTTATGTCTATAAGCTGGAAAAAGCTTTATATGGACTAAAACAAGCTCCTAGAGCTTGGTATGACACTCTCTCTACTTTCTTAACTAAATGTGGGTATGTCAGAGGTAAAATTGACAGCACCCTATTTATCAAAAAGGATAAGAGAGATATCATATTGGTCCAAATTTATGTTGATGATATCATATTTGGGTCTACTAACAATGACTTGTGCAAGGAATTCTCTGACCTCATGACTAAAAGTTATGAAATGAGCATGATGGGTGAACTAACATTTTTCCTTGGTCTGCAAATAAAGCAAACCAAGACTGGTATTTTTATAAATCAAGGAAAATATGTTAAAGATTTATTAAAGAAATTTGAATTCACTAACTGCTCATCCCTTGCTACACCAATGTCATCTGCAGTAAAATTACATGCTGATCCTGATGGTAAATCTGTAAACATCACTGCTTACAGAGGAATGATCGGGTCACTGCTGTATTTAACTGCTAGTAGACCAGACATTATGTTTGCTACTTGTCTATGTGCTAGGTATCAAGCTGATCCAAAGGAATCCCATTTGCTCGCTGTCAAAAGAATATTCAGATATCTGAAGGGTACACCAAATCTTGGTCTCTGGTACCCATCTGGTTCAGATTTCTCACTGAAAGGATATTCAGATTCTGATCATGCTGGATGCAAAATGGACAGAAAGAGTACCTCTGGTAGCTGTCAGTTTCTTGAAGAAAAGCTTGTAAGCTGGTCAAGCAAGAAACAAAATTCTGTCTCAACTTCTACTGCTGAGGCTGAATATGTCGCTGCTGGAGCCTACACTGCTCAAATTCTGTGGATGAGGAATCAACTTGCTGACTATGGTTTTGACTTTGGCAATGTTCCAATTTATTGTGACAGTCAAAGTGCTATTGCCATAGCAAATAATCCTATGATGCACTCAAGGACAAAGCACATTGATGTCAGATATCACTTCATCAAGGACCACGTCATGAAAGGTGACATTGAATTGCATTTCATTCCAACTGATTACCAACTCGCTGACATATTTACAAAACCTTTAGATGAGAAAAGATTCACTTTTCTCATCAGTGAGTTGGGAATGTTGAACTTAAATGATTAAAACCTAATTGTTGAATAAAAGGTATTTACACAATATATGGCTTATAGTTCTAACTCGCTGTCCTATTATTCTCACTGATATAATCAGCAAGAACAATAAGTTAGCATATTTATGATCAATAAATTATATACTTTGTAAATACACATGAAAACTCTTTATATCACATAAATAAAATATGTTTTATGCTTCACAATTTGGCTAGCTGATTAGATTACTATTCTAAGTTGTAATTTGATCAGCGAAATCAAATATGAGACATAATATTTATTTTATTTTAAGATATAACTTATTTTCATCTCGCTGAGACGTAATGTATCAGCAAAGTTTCTTCCTATTTAATGTGGCATTTATTTCGACATATATTCCTTTACATTTAATACATTTTGTATTTATTTTTTAACGATTTATATTCCTAATAAATGCTTTATTAAATATCTCATGGGACTTCGAAAAGGTACACTTTTTCTGACACCTCGTATACCTTTCCGGCGTACCACTCCCATCACCATTTAATGTTACCACTCACCACCATCATCACCCTACTCCCCTACCATAAACCACCACTTTTTGACCACATACATACTCGTTTTGACCACATAATCTGTACATCCGTAACCCTATAAAAGCAGAGACTCATCTTCCTTTTTCATTCTTTACGCTCTCTTATTTTCAAAACTTCATCTTCTTCATTTTCTCTGCAAATGCAAAAAAAAAAAAAAAAAAAACAAAAAAGGGAAACCTAATTTTCTTAAAAATGGCTAGAACTAAGTTTTTCAACAATGCTTACACACCGACCCCATAGATTAAAGCTCTTCGAGCCTCTGCGGTCAGTGAGACGCTTGTTGTTACAGTTCCCAAATCTAACTATTTGGGAAATGTAACCTGCCCTAAACTAGAGTATGCGGAGGTGATAAACTTTCTCAAAAATCACTTTATCCTCCCTGCTCTTACCTTGTCTCCTGGGGAAATGAACCCAGAATGGCTCAGTGAGTTCTGGTATACCTGCACTCACTCTGTCATCTCTGGTGTTTCACAACTCCAGGGTTTTATCGACAATGGTAGAAATGTTGAAGAGGATACAACCCGCTCTTGGACTTAAGACTATGCGCGTCGCGTGCTCGATCTAGCAATCTTGGACAATTCTTTTGATGAACTGTCACTAAACTAAAAAAGAAAGAAGAGAATCTTGTTTAGGAAAGATACATGGCAGGAAGCAAAAAGTCTTTTTCCTCAACCAAGCATGCCAACCAATTCCAAAGAGTCTTTTGCCAGCTCGTACTCTCATAGTCCCTTCTATAAGTGACTTTTTCCCATTCCTTCTCTATCTTTCAAGCTCATCCTTGTTCCAGTACAATTAGCCATACCAAAAATGTAGGAGAAAGAAGGAGTCCTTTTGCTCAAGCCTATAGTATAGGGTGATTTGCTAATGATATGCGTTTTGCTCGGGGCTTACTTTCCCATCCCATCACTATAACTGCCAACGCCATCCGGTCCATTTTACATCTCCCGACCTATGAGTCGTACGAGTTGCTGCCAGAGAGCGACGTAGCCAAACAAGGCCTCGTTGATCTTACTGAGATTGAGTGTAAATACTCAGTCGATGGCAGTGGCAACCGTAAGTACTCTACGGTCCACAAAACTAAAATGGATGGTGTTTGCAATGCCATTTTCACCAATTTCATTCAATCTTTGGGTACAAAATCAGGGAGCTATGATCAATTCAGCTCCCTGGAGGCCCAGATCAGTTGGTCACTGGTCAACTCTCTACGAGTTGACTATGCAAGTGTGATCTTCAATGAACTGATCATCAAAGTCGCTGAGCCTGCCAGGGCCAAATATGTACCCAACCCTAGGTTTCTCTCACTGATCTTCAGGGATCAGTTTGATGCCTATGATAGGGTATCTTTTCAAGGTTTTGAGCCGACCCTGGTAGGATCTCAAATCTTTGCCAAACCAGCGACTGCGGTGTTACCTGCTTTCATGAAACACCCGGGGATCCTTGCACCCCAGCCTGTAACTACTGTACATATGTCCGTTGCTGCCCCCCAATCGACCACGTCACTGATCACACCCCGAGTGACTACTGTTGGTCAACCACCACTCAAGAAACCACCAACTGCTCCCAAGAAAAAATTCAAATTAGGGTCCCTGACATTAAAGGTTCAGGGACATAGCTCAAAGAAGACATCTACGGATGCCAGGGGTAAATCAGTGACTGTACGTTCAGTTGCTGAGGGCACCACTGCTAAACCCTCCACCTTACCTGCTTCGCTGGACTCCCGAAAGTCCAATGATTCTAAAAAGGGACAACTACAGACAACTGCAGTGGCTCAAAATACTGTTAGCAGTGATTCGGGTGCATCCCACACCCTCAGATTGAGTCAACCCAGCCACTTGTCATCCTCACAAAAGGGTGACATTTCACTCAAAGGGCTAGTGACATCAGTGGGTGATAACACACTCATTGCTGATGTCACACCACTGGCTACAGACCCGGGCCATCTCTCATCTATCACTGCACCGGCTGTCAATGTCTCACCACTGACCCATGGTGAGATACAGGTCGCTACCTCTATTTTCAATGAACCATCAGCTAAATCACAAGCTGATGATGAGGAAATCATGCCCATGGACACCTCAGAGGACACACAACCCATTCCTCTACCCACATCTAACTCTCCTATCAGAGAGCTATCTCCCACCTCTTTCTCCAGTGACAACATTCAAGTCACTGCTGCTGGTCAGACCACACCCACTGACCAGGCAGTCAACTCTACACCTACTCCCACTATACGCCCCACAATTACTCCCCCAAATACCTCCACCCACTCCACATTAGATCAGCTACTGATGGAGTACATTGCCTCATCTCAAACCTAAATTAAGATGCTCACTGCTGATCGTGAGGCACTTATAGGCAATGTCTCTGTCCTCCAGAAAGCCGTCACTGCTCTCACTGATGTCTATAACTCCATTGAACCGTGGAGTACATCAGTCAGTGAGAGGGTGCAAACAGTAGCTGAGGCTAGTGCTGCAATAAACCATGCAGTCACTGAGCTAGCCTCCACCTCCACCACAAACTTTACCACTCATGCCACTGCCATTGCCCAGCTCACCACCAACCAAAATGACTTGGCTATCTCTGTATCCAACTATCTTTTCAACACAGACAAAGTTGTCAAGGTGCTTCCGCAGGTTGTTTCACTGCTTGATCAGACTAGAGCTGAGGTCGCTGCCCTGCGAGAGGAAAATGCTAACTTCACTGATCAGATTCTTAGGGCAGTAGATCAGTTTGAGCGAACCAGTCAGGGGGAGAGTGAAGAAGAAGATGACATTTCTGTCTCAGTCTCTGATCCTGAGATGCCCCTTCAAATGACTGATCCGCTGTCAAACAAAGCTCACAGGGACATTGTGCTCAACACTTATGCACTACGTCCAATCGTTGAGCAACCTGAGTTGGAAGCCCTTGCAGTTGCTGAACTGCATTGGGTTGATATGGAGATGGCTACTGACATGGTGGATGTCGTTGAATGCTTCCCTGAGTTCAGTGCTGAAGAGCTCAGGAATTATAATGGGCTGGTACTGCAGTGGGCAGTGGATGAGGCTGCTAGGGTAGAGGGTACCTCAGTGAGTCATGAATTGGCTCGCTGGGAGTGGATGAACAGGGAGGTGGTAGATGATGTATCTGATGATGAGGAAGATGATACCATCATGCATGATGCTGATGATGATAATGATGACAACAATGATGATGGTCAGGGAGGTGGTCATGGAAATGGTCAGGGTTTAGAAAGTGAAGATGAAGATGATGTAAAAATAGAGGATCAGCAACCCATATCATCTGTCATTAAAAGAAAAAGGATCAGTGACACCTCTCCCGCATCTACTCCTCCATCAAAGAAACAACAGGTCAGTGACCCTCAATCACATATTGTCATATCTGAGGTAACTGTACCTTCATCTACACCAGCAACCCAGAACCTACCCTCATCCACAACAACTACAACTACACTCACCCAAATAACCCCACCTACCCCAGCAACAATAATACCAATCTCCACAGCAACTCTCTCCAACACTACCACTTCAGACACTTCCCCTACAGCATGCCTTTCCTCTGACTCAGCCTCAGAAAATCTTTGTCCTGATGAAAGTAAAGAACAGCGAGTTGCCAGAAAAATAAAGGCAAGACAAGACAGGGAGCAGGAGATGATAATGAAAATAACCTTTCAGGCTGAGTTAAGAGAGGAACAAGAAAGGAAAAGGTTGCTGAGAGAGCAATCTGATGCTGATTGAGCATACCTACTGGAATTGAGCTCTAAAGATGCTAATGAAAGGGCCAGACTGCTTAAACAAAAGCAAGATCAAGAAGAGTCTGATGCTGCAATTGCCAGGGTACTTGCTGAAATAGAAGAGAGTGAGCTAGAGCAACAGAAACTGAAAACATCAGCTAGCAAGAGCTCTAAAAAGAAAGGGGGAGCTGTCAAAACAGCAGTGGATAGAAAGTGGGATGAGATAGATAGAAAAAGGTTTGCTGCCCGTATGACAGGGAGATCAAACCCTGCACCTATTACCAAGGTAAAGTTGAAGAAGTCTAAGAATCAAAATCAACCTCAGCTACTCATTCAAAGAGGTTCAGAGACTCAAGCCATGCTACTTGATCAAGTATGCAAGCTGCACAGAGAGGAATGGAATGAAATCGGGCTTGCTATCAGCCACTCTACAAGTGCAGCTAAAGCTGATGTCCTGAAAGAGATTGATAGGCTATATCAGAAGATGGTGTTGCTGCAACTTCTCAGATCAGAAGATACTGTCACATATGGTGAAGAGATTGTTCAGCCACCAAGCCCGAGGTATAGGTCAGGCACTAGCAGCATCTATCGAATCCCCAACACTTCAAGGTTAAATCTGTCTATCCCTGCTGGTGTGCCAAAGCTTGAAGGACATGAAGTCATTGAGGGGGAGAAGGGTCTGGTATACAGGGACCTAAATGGTGCCCTTAGGTTTCAGAGAGAAGCTGAACTTGAGAAGGTTGACCAAGAACAACTCATATACCTAATCAGGTCAGCTAGCATGCTTCCTACAAATTCAAAAATCAGAAAAGCTATTCTCGATGAAGCCTTGGCAAGAAAATTCAGATACCTACCCTCCAAAGACAAGTATGAACTTGAAGCTGAGCTTGGCATAGTGAAAGAGGAGGAGATGTGGAGAGATAAATAAATTAGATCTTTTGTAATAGTTAGTCTCTTGTAAATATTTATTTCATGATATAAATGAGGCTTGACACAGAAAATCTACAAGTACAAGTCTCTGGTCGACCAACCTACCGTCAGAGACTAAAAACCTTTCAGCAACAAAAATTTACAAGTACAAGTCTCTGAGCAACCAACTTATCATCAGAGACTAAAAATTTCCTGCAACAAGTTTGTCTAAGGGAGCTTTGACTTAAACCATTTAGGGGGAGATTGTTGAGTCACTGATCGCTGAACTCAAGTGGTCACTGATCGCTGAACTCAAGTGGTCACTGATCACAAGGATTAAGGGGGAGATTATATAGGAAATCGTTGAAGTAATTAATCGCTGATAATGTGAAGTCACTGATCATGTCTTATATTCACAGTCTCTGTCCTACTCAATAAGAGAACTCTCCATGAAGAAAATGATTCAAGTCAAGCTCCTGTCGCTGAAGGTCTCATGATCGATGTTCGTATCTTAGACCAGCGAAAGATGAAGAACTTATAAAGATCAAAGACTCAACTATGTGTGTCGCTGATACTCATCTATCAGCGAAAGTCTCCAAGTCTTCTTGAGTTCTTCTTTCTGCTAAATAAAAGAAGTCACTGAAGATTAGCTGTTCAAGTCATTCTTTAGAGCATGTTAGCTCGCATCGAGAATGAGGAGGATTGATATATCTATCAGTGACTGCAGCATTAAATGCCGCATTAAATAAGGAGTTGACATTCGGCGTTATTACGGCGCAGCACGTGTTCCTCGTAACTTGAAAAGAGTAACGTGGAAGCATCTGATTGGTTTATGGTACAAGGTGATATTTCCCAAGACAGAATGTCGAACCATGATGTATCACATCTCAACTACCTCACCAATCAAGCAGCGACACGTGTCCTTCCAGATCCTGAATTTAAGGGTTTCAGCGTCTATAAATAGCATAGAATGTTGTACTCCATTTGGTGTCGATTGTTTGTATTGTTACTTGTTTGTCAGTAACTAGTTTGTCTAAAATACAAACAACACCAGCGAGTGAACTAGTAGCATGTTTGTCCACTATTAGTCCACCTCAGCGAGTGAGCAAGTTAGCGTGTTTGTCCACTACTGCTCATCTCCTTTTGTAAGAGCTGTATTGTTTGATTTAGATTAGCTTTGGCTAATCTATTCCGCAATCAACAATAGATAAATTTTATCAATAAAAGAATTTATCTTTCAGCTAGTATTGCATCAGCAACTGAACTGCTTATCTTACTTATATATTTGTGTTCATATTGCTGTCACTTTAATACGGTTAAAAACTTGCTAAACCAGTTAACACATTAAAACAGAAAAGTTTTTAATTGTATTCAACCCCCCCCCCCCCTTCTACAATTAACTCACTGTTAACGATTCATAATCACTAACATAATAGTGATTAGGGACTCACAGTTACATTTAAATTTAGATATATCATGTTCGCTCAATAAAATATACTCCATTACACGTTAAAAAGGAATACTAATAACATCAAATAAAAAAAATAACATAAAAAAACTTATTGAACTTGTATTATTTGTTATTGCATTTCTCTACATCATGCTTGTATTTTTTGTCTCTAGCATCTTGCTAGTTGGTCTTCTTTTATTGATATTGATATTTTGCCATTCTAAAAATAAATCAAATAAAGATACACATGCTAAGAAGAAGAGCAATGACATCAAATGATAACATCAAAATAAAGATTAAATCGAAATATAAATATTCAACCAAAAACATGTACGTTAAAAAGAAGAGTAATAACATCAAATAAAAATATTTTTTCCTTCTATTTTTATTTATAAATTTTTTTAGTTTGTTCATCTTAATTTTAACTCTTCTTTCTCTAACTTTCTCTAACTCTCTCTTTTTATATAAAAAAAGATAAATAAATAAACTTTTAGTAAGTTATGAGAACTTGCTTTTATTGTAATTATATCTTTCATTAGAGTATAGTTAATTTGAAAATTTTTATTATCATCCTACAGAATAAGGGAACTCAATTTCCATTATTTAGTAAACTGAATACAAGTTTTATGGATAGACAAATCAAGTTTATCATTTCTATATAATGTAAATATATATTTGACGTGTACTTTTAATAATTTTATACGGAGTATTACTTTTCAAATCTGTAGGTATATATTTGATTGTTGTAGAATGATTTATATTTTGCACATATATATATGCATTAGTTATTTAATAAAACATCTAAATTGTTATAGTAATTGTTACAATTTATTTTTTCCAAAGAATATTGACATACGCATTGTTTATCATATTGTTGCAAGGTTAACATATTATAACTACAGAAAACGAGAAGGTGACAATGACTAGGCAATTATTTTTAGCAAGAAAAATGTCAACTTATAACATACATATCTTTTTTAATCTTCTCATTTTATTGATATATCGTGGAGGGAAAATATTGTTATTATTTATTTTTGAGGGGTTAAAAATATATAAGGTATCATTAATAACGATAAAAAAGTTTCTTCTAAAAACTGAAATTTTCCCCATTTCATATACCGTTTTGACTTATGGTTCACATATTTTATAATGTTAGCCATGCATCGCACGGGTTTAACACTAGTTGCAAATATATCCTGAACCAAATTATGTTCGTTTTTTTTTTTTGTATTATTTTGCATTATTTAATAGTATTATAAACCAAAATTTTTTATTAATATAATTAATAATAGTTAATATTTAAGGGTTTATTAAAAGATAATTTCTCATTTAGTGGGGTAAAGTGTAACATCATTATTTTTTTAACTATTTTAATTATATACTGTTTCATCAAATTGAAAAACCCTATCGAAGAGTCTAGAATTTTTCGTGGGTTTTGGTTTAGTTATTTAACTAGCTTAAAACCCTGCGACAATGCAAGTGATTATATTGAAATTATATTAGATTTAAAGTTTTATTATCAATTTAATTCAATAAATAAGTATATATGTTAGTGTGTTAAATTTGAAGTGTTATATTTCATATATGTATAACTTTGAAATCCACGATAAAGCGAACGACTCAATCAAAATTGTTACAAATATTCAAATTGATATGAGTATATACATTGGTGTAAATTGGAATTGACATGTATATATATATAACTAAAAGAATAGTAGCTAATTCCTATGTGACATCTTTCTCATTTTGACAAATAAGCAAAAATCCTATGTGTCATATTGATATCCTTCCAAAAAATTTATTTGCCATGTCAACATGAGTTAATTTAGTTAAGGATTTGTATGATCTTGTATAATAATAATAATAATAATAATAATAATAATAATAATAATAATAATAATAATAATAAAACTAGATATAACTACTAAACAAAGTAATGGATCCAATAAGGAAAAGTCGACCAGTTACAATACAATTATAAAAATCGTAGACTCATAATTTCATGATATACCCCTATTCATCTATGCCGTGTTGCAAATCATTCAAAGAAAAAAAATAAAATAGCATTGATTCGACATTAATAATTTAGCTATTTAGCACAAGCTTCAGGTGCGGATTTCTACACTCTTCATTTATATTTATTATTGTTCGAATCTCTATTATCATTGTTAAGACTTCTTTTATTCGTATAATATTTTGTACTGAACCTGTTCTTTTGTTTGGAGACATTTTTATAATTAATTAATAAAAATATCTATATTAATATATAAATAGTTTGGTACAAAGTCTTAAAAAGAGTAATAGTAAAATACATTTTGCCCCTATAACTATCTCAATCAAGTTTTAAACACATGTATCAAATACAATTTAATATAAAATTAATATATCATAATTAATTTCGGTTACAAAATATGAAACCCAATATTAATTTGTCTTTCTTATAAATGATGTAAGTTACATAAATATAATAAAGAGTTTAACATATAGTACAAATAGTAATTATGTTAAATGTATATACATTTACAAACCAAAAAAAAATTAATATTGACATTTATTAATTATATTCTAACTCAATTAATATAAATCGGATATTATTTATTAATATTGACATTTATTAATTAATATATGCTACGGATTGTGATAGTGCTTATTATTCGAATCATACCTTATAAATAAAGTAAGTATATAATACTACTATTTTTAAATTTTATTCAAGGTTTAAATGACCGTGAATAAGAGTATCACTACAAGTTTTATTTTTATTTTTTACGCCGCTGCATTGTGCGAGTACTATTATAGTTTAAAATAAAAGGATTCTCTTACTGAATATCATTAATATAAAGTCTATTTTCAGCTACGAAAATGTGGTGCTCCAGTAGATCATATATATCCCACACGACTTGTAACAAATCATTGTATATATCACAATAAATGTTTAATTATATAACATGTAAGATATAGATTATTTTCTTTTCTTTCTTTTTTAAAAAAAAAAAAATGATCACTACTCACACGTAAGATATAGACTATAGATAGTAATAAACATACATAGCCATGCATCGCATGGCAAAAAATTCCATCTGTATCATATGGACACTATGTTCATCCATGTTTTTGAAGATTCATCGTTTTCTTTAACATTTTTTGCATTTGAGTGTTGGTTAATTATACTCGTACGTTTGTTTTGTTATTATAAGTTGCGTAGAAAGTATAGTTCAAAAAGAATAGTAGCTAAGTCCTATGTGGTATCCTTCTTATTTTGACAAATAAGCAAAAATCCTAGGTGTCATATTGATAGCCTTTCAAAAAATTTATTTTCCATGTCAAACATGAGTTAATTTAGTTAAGGATTTGTATGATCTTGTATAATAATAATAATAATAATAATAATAATAATAATAACAATAATAATAATAATAATAAAACTAGATATAACTACTAAATAAAGTAATGGATCCAATATAGAAAAGTCGACCAGTTACGATACAAATATAAAAATTGTAGACTTATAATTTCATAATATACCCTATTCATCTATGCCGTGTTGCAAACCATTCAAAAGAAAAAAAATAAAATAGCATTGATTCGACATTAATAATTTAGCTATTTAACACAAGCTTCAGGTGCGGATTTCTACGCTCTTAATTTATATTTATTATTGTTCGAATCTCTATTATCATTGTTAAGACATCTTTTATTCGTATAATATTTTGTACGGAACCTGTTCTTTTGTTTGGAGACATTTTTATAACTAATTAATAAGATATTTAAAATAAATGGATTCTCTTACCGAATATCGTTAATGTAAAGTCTATTTTCTGCTACGAAAATGGAGTGCTCCAGTAGATCATATATATCCCACACGACTTGTAACAAATCATTGTATATATCACAATAAATGTTTAATTATATAACATGTAAGATATAGTTTCTTTTTTAAAAAAAAAAAAAAAAAAATAATCACTACTCACACGTAAGATATAGACTATAGATAGTAATAAACATACATAGCCATGCATCGCATGGCAAAAAATTCCATCCGTATCTTATGGACACTATGTTCATCCATGTGTTTGAAGATTCATCGTTTTCTTTAACATTTTTTTGCATTTGAGTGTTGGTTAATTATACTCGCACGTTTGTTTTGTTATTATAAGTTGCGTAGAAAGTATATTTTAAACTTAAAACCTTAACATTTGATATTCACATTCTTAGAAAAAAAATATTGTTTACTCTACTTTGTTCATTAATTGCAACAGATATATATATATATACCAATAAATTACAATAGATACATCATAAACTTTAAAAGTTTCTATTTATATACTCTGTTTAAACAATTGCCATTTCACAGCAACAACATTTTCTTGAATTCTAGCCGTGCATCGCACGGGTAAGCAACATAGTATATATATATATATATATATATATATATATATATATATATATATATATATATATGTGTGTGTGTAGGATTAGGATCAAGGGAGAAGAAAATTTAGGTGGAGAAGAGAGATAAGCAATACGATTCAGTATTTTTATTACTATGATTCAACTTTTATTACTTGAATTATAAAAATAAAAAAATAAATCATAGTAATAAAAATACCAAATTATATTGCTTCTCCCTCTTCTCTAAATAATTTTTTTCTCTTTTAATCTCGTTACTATATATATATATATATATAATTGAATATAAAAATGTATACATCATACTTCCAGTTTTTTGAAGTTGTGAAGTCTTGTACAACCGTGTATTTTAAATGATGGATGTTCAACTACACTTAATTTTTAGGATGAACAGTTTTTTAAAAAAGATGTTCAACTACACTTAATTTTTAGGATGAACAATTTTTAAAAAAATATGTTAAGATCTTTGTGGATCCGTGATATGAGATACGTAGAGAATGATAAATTACACACACACACACATACACACACACACACAAACACACACACACACACACACACACACATATATATATATATAGAAATAAGATCTTGTGAAAACAAGAATATAAAAAAATAGTGAAAACACATCCCCACCCTCTATCTAACTTATATATATATATATATATATATATATATATATATATATATATATATATAAGGGGTGGAGATAAAAAAAATGGTGAAAACACTTTTTCCTTCACAATTTTTTTTAGGTGTGAACTTTTTTTCTTCTTTTTGAAATAAACCATAAAAAATTAAGGTTCACATAAAAAATATTTTTTTTAAAAAAAATAAAATAAAGTCAAATTCGAAAACCAATTTTTTTTTAAGGTTTACAATTGAAAAACTTAAAAACTTTCTGTGAATCTAAAACAAAAAAATAAGATTCACAATTGAAAAAGTAAAAAACTTTCCATAAACAAAAAAAAAAGGTTCACAATTGAAAAAGTAAAAAATTTTCCGTGAACTAAAAAAATTAAGGTTCACAATTGAATTTTTTTTAAACTTTTCGTGAACCTAAAAAAAAATTAAGGTTTACAGTTGAAAAAAAGGTTCACAATTGAAAAAGTTAAAAACTTTATGTAAACTCAAAATAAAATTAAGGTTCACAGTTGAAAAAGTCATAAACTTTTTGTGAACCTAAAAATAAATAAAAGTTCACAATAAAAAACTTTAAAAATTTTCGTGAAAAAATTTACAAAAAAATGTATGTGGAAAAAATAAGGTTCTTAATTAAAAATGTTAAAAACTTTGTGTGAAGCAAAAAAAAATTCATTACGAAAATTTTATGTGAAAAAAATATATAAGGGTTCACAAAAAAATTCATGTGTAGAGCAAAAAAAATTAAAATTCACAACTTAAAAAAATTATGAATCAAAAAGTGTTTTCACCGTTTTTTTTATTCCCACCCCTTATATATATATATAGGGTTAGAAATAAGAAATTATAATTAAGTAAAGATTAGAATAAAATACACGTTTATTTTAGATAATATTGATTTTGATTAAATTAATTGAAAAAATTCCTTAATATCGAGCGTATGTCATCAACGTTGTGTAAGTTTTTATTTTTTGTTAATTTTATTTAATAGTATTATATATATCAACCAAATTCTTTAATATATTTAATATTTATGGAGGGAAATTTAATTATTTTGATTAAATTCTAGATCGTCGAATCTTGAAGGACCAATATTGCTCTATGGAATTTTGGTTGAATTATATGTAATATTTAATCTGTTTATTAATAGTATGAAAATTAGAATATAAGTCGCGAGATTTACGGGGCTATAAGAAGAAAATGTCTATAGATGATTTGTTAAATAATAATTAAATTTACATTATATTGGATGTATGATGTGATGATATGATAATTATTCAAAGATTACAAGTTAATGAAAAAGTTGACATAACATCAATAAAAAGGTTTAAATGATTTTGATGTAACATATTAAATATATAATGAATTTATATGCTAGTAATTTAAATGTTGTTTTATTGCGAGAAATAGTCAAAGGTTATATTTTGAAATTTAATGGATATTAGGAAGATTTGAGTTAGCGATAATTAGAGGTAATAATTTTGTAACTTAACAAAAGCTAATTATAGTTATTGCGTGGACAATTTAGAAAGAATTAGATCAATGGTTATCGATTAGGATGGTTAATGTAATAAAGGGATAGGATTAATTTAGAAGAGATTTATTTTAAATTAAGATAAGAAGATAGAGGTGCATGAATGTAGTAAATGATATACCTGGTTAATTTCTCGAATTCACATAAGAAATAAACAAAAACCAGAGTAAAGATATATATTCTCAAATCTTTGAATGTTTATCTAGGATATATCTTCCTTGTTTGTCTTCACATTCCATTATTTATTCTTCGATCAAGGGTTTAGTTTTCCGTAGAATATTAAGGGTGCGTTTAGTTACTGAAAACTCTCCACTTTTACATAATTTTTTTAAGAATACAAAAAAAATTAGAAAACGTATTCAAATTTGAGTTTTCTAACATTTTTTCTAAGAAAAGAAAACTCTTGTTTTCCTTTTTATAACTACAAAGTTGAAACGTGCTTTTGATGGTTTTCTAAGTTCTCTGTACTCTTATTTGAAAATAAAAAACTCTATCCCTTACAACGTACTAAACACGTTTTCTATATTTTCAATGCATTTCTGAAGAAGTAAAACACTTCTCATTATCTATAATAAACGGAAATAGAAAAATGAAAAAAAAAATCTATAAGTAAACACGCCTAATAAACTAATCAACCTTGCAGATGAGAGATTTTCGTTGAAGTGATACTCTACCACATATTACCAAGGCTACCAGCCAAATATGTAGTCCGTTCACGGTCGTCTCCAAACAATGGAATTCGTACCTTTATTTATTTATTTATTTAAAAAAAGGTATTAACATTTGTAACAGATTCCGGGATGATGTACGTAGCCTAACCATTACCGTGTCAGTTTTCGAACCTTCCCTTGACTATCTGGTAAATGTTTATCCAGGAAGGGATCGAACCCGTGACCTCTAGGAAGTCATTCAGGCCCCTTAGCACTAGGCCATCAGATGGTACCTAAAAACACAAATGTTCAAAATGAAGCACTTTCACCACATAACTAACGATGATCATCAAAAACCCCAACATACTTCTCATCATCTCTTCGTGGATGACATCGTCAGTACCAGAACAATTTAAGTTTTGCACAATCGACTGCGAAGCACCTGACTATGGTTTTACCCCCTTCCGCCCTTTGCCATTCAATGCCAGTCATGAGCATAGAATTTTGATTATATCGAATAATGATAATTGACATATGATGAGATACGTTGATCTAATTTTTTTGGAATCAATAGACAGGTGAGCATAACATTAAATGTTGTCTAACACCAATTCTCATGAGACATATTATCTAGTAAATGGTCAACAATTCGAATTGTATTACAGCCCTGTCTGATGACGACTACAAACTTCTATGTGTAACCCGATATCAAGGTGTTTATATATATACTCATTGAAATCCGACTCATGGAGAAAGGTCGAGGCAACTGTAATTCCTGATTGTCTACGAGGTTGGAAGGCATGCTGTTGGTTGTTGAATGGAAAACTTTATTTCTTGATTGATAATATGAAGTCAGTTATAGTGTTTGACACACAGATGGAAAAAATCAGAGATAGCCACACCATCTTTCACATACGAAAGGGTTACATATTGTTTGAGTTTTACGATTACAAAAGGCCTCATTGAGCTGTGTCACTGTGTGTAGTGACCTCGCAAGTCACGAAAGAGAATTCTACAATGCCAATTACTAGGTGAACGTATAGAGTTGTGGAGGATGAACGTAGATTATGAAGATTGGACGAAAGTTGCAACTTATTGAAGACGCCGAACAATGAGTACTTGTCTATGAAGCCACTGCACATTGTAATGTGCAACGGAAATTGGCTCATGCGTTATATAGGTGGTACTTATGCTTTCAAAGTAGATATGGAGAAGAATCGTTCAAAATATCATGTTGGTGTGAGGCTCAAAATGTACGGTACCCTTCAAATGGAAAATACATTAAAACTCAATCGGACTCTATGAGATTAAGTTTATTTTCTGTTTTTTAATTTCTACTTCCTCAGCTTACTTATGTTTTAACCATTAGTTTATAGGATTGAACCTCTTGACTCTTGTTCTTTCGACAACATTGCTTTCTATTAGATCAATTACGTTTGCGCAGTGTATTAATTAATGTTCTCATCTGGGACTTCATTTTGAATGGCTCTATCAGGTCAGATCTTGGAATGATCCAATGGTCGAGATACATTGTCATGTACGTAGGGACGAAGCTAGGAATTATCCATGGAGGGGCAAAAATCAAAATTATATTGTGCTTCTATATAGTTTTGACGGGACAAAATTTTAAAATTGTTATTAATTTTTTTTTCCAACTCATTTCTTTTTTCACTCAAATAAAAAAATGTTTGGCGGAAACTTGATGTGTCAATCCAAGTCGAGACCCATTTGACCCGGACTCGTTTAGACCTATCCTCCTATATGAATACCTGAACCCATTTAAATCCAAGCGCATCTAGACTCGTGATTCAACCCAACTAATTCATTTTACTACTTATATTCAAGTGTGTCATGGTTAAGCGTTTGGAGTTTAGTGAGGGAGGTTTCATATGTCTTTTGATTCCATTACATATTTATCACTATAATATATTCATTAAATATTTTGCCAACATATTATTTATTAGATAAATAATATGTTATTATAACATTTTTGACCTCATAGTTATTGTGAATGTCTTAATATATATGATATATTATATACATTGAAGTATATTAAACTCTACTTGTGATGTTTATTGAACTTCGTAAAATGTTTTAACGATTCTAAAGCTTAATTAAAGTTACTATATTGGTATACATTCTCGGTCCATCACTCAATTATGCAAATGTTGTCTAGAAACAAACGTTTGTCTGAAATCGAAATACGTGGTTGCTAGGGTGCGTTTAGTTATACAGAAAACTCTTCACGTTTCTAGAAAAATTCTCTAAGAAATCAAGATAAATAGAAAACGTGTTCAAATTTGAGTTTTCTAAATAAATTTTTCTAAGAAAACTACTTTTGGTGGTTTTTAAGTTTTCCATCGATACTATTCTTTGGAAAGTGAAAACTTTATCCCTTGCAACTAAACACGTTTTCTAGATTTTTCGTATTTTACAAAAGAAATAATTAAAACACTTCTCTCTTAGGAAATGGAAAAAGAGAAATGAATAATTTTTTCTGTAATTAAACGCACCTTAACTTTTCTTAAGAAAAAAATTGTGAGTTATAGAGTGACATGTTCCTGTTCTTTTCCTTAATAAAGATTAGACATACGTAATATATAAGTTAAAAACATAATGTAGTTGCCATCCCTTGTCTACGTTTGCTAACAATATAATGTTTTTCTATTTAAAAATGGCAGTTGCTGACCTATACTATCTAGTTGCTACCATGCTTATAGTAATCAAATGTTTAATATTACACTTATTTATGAAATTGTGTACAACATGCCATTGATTCAAAATAGTACACGAGAATGTTTCAAAAGTTGTAATGAGAATAATCAACGGCATATAATTATGCCTCATTAATCTTTATCTAAATTATATAGTATCACTCTTTACTTTTTAGAGTTATTGTTTCGTTATGTATTATACTTTACACTTTTTACTTTTGTATGAGTCAAACTTTGAAAACTTAGATTGTATGTATTGAACTTTTGTAAATATGATTTATTGTATGTTGAATTTCTGTTTTGGGTAAGTTCCAAATATGAAAGTTTCCTTTTTTGGTCATACCCAAAAAGGAAATCATACATAAAATAGACCATATTTACAAGTTCACTACATACAATAAAACAAATGAAAGTATGTCGCATACAATATAAAAAATATAAAGTTTAATAAATAATGAAACAATAAACCCTAACTCTTTTAATGATTCCAATTCTACATGACAACTTAAAAAAATAAATACACAACAAAAACCTACCTTTGATTGTGAATTATAATACATGAGCACAAGTACAGTGTATAATAACGTATTTGTGTATGACCAGCCCAAACAAGATATCATTATTTTATTAGCCTTATAAGAAACTTTTTTAACCCCCCATATAATTTTACTTTTTAAAAATATGAAAACTATACCTGGATATGTACATGTATACTAATCATAGTCCAACACTAACATCTTATAAAAATATATAAACACTAATTTAACATAATACATAAAACTATACAAATACAAACTTCAAATAATATAAGACGTTAATTATATCCTTTATTGTTTATGTAGCCTAACTTTTTAAGTTCAATTGGATAAGATAGATTATAGGGGTATGGGTGAGTAAAATTGTGAAATTTTACCCTAGTACGATACAGATAATAAGGAAAAAATAGTACTCATAGGCGAGTCACGAGCAGGTGATTAGTATGCACTTTTACTTGTGAGTAAAGCTGACTGATGAACCCACAAACCTAATATATATTAGTATTATATTAATAAAATTAATAATAATATTTTAATTGTAACAGAGTTACGAACAAAGATGAGATTAACTCTATTTGCAATGTACATATACAACTTATGAGAGCTATGGAATTTTTTTGGTGTCTTTAAATAATGTTGCTTAGTATTTCAATTTGATGGTAAAGGATATACCTAACTATATAAATCCAAACATTATATAAAAAGGAGAATTCGTATATAAATTGTGGCAGTTAATTGGTTAATTAAAGTTATATGAAAATTATAATATTTGATTGGTTAATACGTATATGATTATTAAAGATTTTCAATAGTAAAGGTTTTCTTTATTAATAATGAGATCATATTCTTATTTTTAATAATAGTATATTACAAGTACTAGTACTTAGATTCGTGTATACACATGGGTCATATCGAAGTTTTAAATCTCAAACTATTTTTAAGTTGTTGAATATGTAATCATGTTAAAACATTAGTTAATTAGGACTTGAAGATAACATACGTAATCGTATGATAATCGACGTCTTTAATTTCAAAATAAAGAAATATACATGAGTTATAAACAATATCCGAATAATTATTACTATTTATATGATTACATAGATTATTCTATATAATTTAGATTATAAATAATTAATTGGGGTTTAGTTTTTAAAAGTAAGTAAAATTTAAGAACATAGCTGTTCAATTGAACTTTAATTTTAAATGATGATGTCACACAGATGTTTCTAATATGTATAACATAAAGATTATTTTAACAATCTAATTACTTTTGCAAAAAAGTAATGATATTGTAACATATAAATGTTATTGATTTGTATGAAAAGAATATACGGCATACGAAAAGTTAAAAACACTTCATCCAATTACCTTATTAATTCTGCTAAAATATTTCCTTGTATTCAAAATGAAATTCACTATAAATAAAGTTGTACTCCCTCCGTCCTGTATCTATTGTCCAGTATTTTTTTTTGGGATGTCTCAATTTAATTGTTCACTTCCATAAATAGAAAAGAATAATGAGATAAAGTTCATTTTTGTTCTTAATTTATATATGTAAGACAAAAAAGTAGGTAAAAAGTAAATGATAAAATTGTTTTGTTACCAAAAAGTAAGAGACATGATGATGTTTTTCTTAAACTGTGTATTTTTTATTTGAGGACAATAAAATAGGAACGAAGGGAGTATAAAGATAGTTTAAAGGTAGTGGACACGAATCTTACATCAAAATACATGTTTAATGCATGATATACAATACTTTTTATGGATTAAATTCCAAAGGTGGTCCCTGTGGTTTACATCAATTAACGAAACTCGTCCTCAAACCTTTTTTTTCAAGTTTTCAGTCTAATAAGTTTACATTTTGCTCGAAAATAGTCCTCCGCCATCTGAAATGACTAAAATACCCTTATCTCTTTGATTTTTCTATTTTAATTAGTTATCATTAAGATATAATAATATTTACGGTATATTTTTTATATATATTTATATCATATGATATAACAAATCAAAACGTGCGCCTTCATCAAAACTCCAACGACTCCTTGCTTCATTCCGATCAACATCTCCAGTGACCACCAAAACGCCTCCCTTCATCTTCTAAACTCACCCGAACATGAAAATTAGTAACAAAGTGACCACATCAAAAGGGTTTTCTCCCTTATATCTCGATCTCAACCGAAATCCCCTTCACACTCGAAACAATTTCTGTGTTAAACTTACGAAATCGTTCTCATCGTCATTGCCACCGGAACACATGTTTGTAAACACGGCGATTGCAGCTTTTCTCTTCTTGTTTTCGATCTCTTCACACTCAGATTGAGCTGGAATTTGTTGAATCCGGTCAAAGCTAACCGGCCACCGACTACATTAAACTCCGGCAAAACCAGTACCATCATCGTTTTCATGTTCTTGAGTATGCCACCACCGTCGCCTACCTTTCATCACTAACAGCTACCATAGTCATCATTCCTAGCGCAATCAAAAATCGAAACCCACAATTGAAAGCAATAAAAATATATGTTTAGGGTGCTGTTCAAATGAGAATAGGAATTTGTGTGAGAATGAAGGAACCAATGATATAATGTCATGTGTAGAAAGAGAATGCTCCACATGTACAAAACCCATTTACCCCCAACATCAATTAACTAACAAACGACAAATCGAAAAATTATTAAAATTGCACCATTAAATTCAGCGTTTTCTCCTATTCGATTTGCCGTCCATCAAGGCATACTTTCGACGATTTTTATTTTTTTTTCATTTTTTTTGGTGGGATTCACATTTACTATCACATGTGTTATAGTGTTACGTTTAGGGTTTGGGGTTTAGGGGTTAGGGTTTAGGGTTTGAGGTTTGGGGTTTCTTCCCGAAACCTCAAACCCTAAACCCTAACCCCTAAACCCCAAACCATAAACGCTTTATAAAACTCTAAACCCTAAATCATACTAAACCCTAAACCCTTAACCCATACTAAACCCTAAACCCTGCTAAACCCTAACCCTAACTCTAAACCGTAGCCTTAACCCCAAATTAAATGTATAACCAATCACTAACACATGTGTTACTAACTTTATGGTGCAATTTTTATAATTTTTCGACTTACCGTTTGTGAGATATTTAATTTTTAAAAATGTGAAGGAGAGAGAATAAAATGACATATGGTAAAAATCTGTGGGTTCCTTCATTCTCACTCACTCAAAGTTGATGTACTCATTTGAACCTTACTCTATATGTTTATTGTTTTCTTTTCAGTAAAATCGTATAGTTTCCAGATCTAAGTTCCCATCGGTGGTGGTTGAATTAATTATGTATAAATAATGTTTATCGACTTCATTCAATTGGCAGTGTGCTAAAAGGGGGAAAAGGATTGTTGAAGTCTTCATGTATCTTTCATACAATCACGATGAAAAGGGAAAAAAGAAAGAGAGGTGATAAATATACCAAAATATTCAATTCAAACACCAAAATATTTATGATATACTCTAGATTGTATTGTTTGCTGTAATTGTTGTACAATTTGTTGTGGTAAACATTTTTTGTGTTGTATGTATCAACTCCCAAAAAGAAATTAATTGTAAGTGATGATTTAATTGGTGATATGGTAGATAAATGTAAATTAAATGGAGTTACTTGCAGGTTTTCAATTAAAATAGTATTTTTCTTTTTCATTTTTTTTTCTAAAAATGAATTGAGAATAAATAATAAAAGAAATGGAGATATTAAGGGTATTCTAATCATTTTAAATGATAGAGGATCATTTTCGAGCAAAATGTAAACTTATTGAACAGAAAATCTGAAAAAGAAGTTCAGGGACGAGTTTCGTAAACCAATGTAAATTACAAGGATCATATGTAGAATTTACTCCTTTTTATGTATGTTAAGTACATATACATAATATTTTAAAAGTTTTTAGATAAAAATATGAAACTGTTACCGTTTATAATACTCCGTACAATTTTATGTGAGATGGCAAACCCATATCTAAAGTTTTATATTTCATTATTAATTATTATTACTTTTAATGATAATAATAAAGCATAACTAGGACATACAAAACCAATAGTCCAATATCATCAAACATACACAAAGTAATTAATGTCTATAAAACTTATTTTAGAATTATTATAACTTTAATAATATAACTAGATCAAAAATTCTAGCTACTGTTTTTTCTAAACATAATCACGAAACAAAACTACAATACCAGTTACGGCCATAATAATGGTAAGCAGCCATTGGGGATCATGTGTTGATGCCACATTGCTTTCAGCTGGGCTAGGTGTTACTGCATTTGACTCATCGTTTGATGGGCTTGGGCTTGGACTAGAGGTCGCGATTGGTCTTGGTGGTGGGTTTTTAAGAACTCTAACATCGACTTTTTGACCAGCTTCGCAATGACCCGAAAAGTTGCTAGTGAAGTAGTAATGGCCTGGTGCGTTGATGGTGAACGAGTCGTTGCCCGAGTTGAACATTCTCTTTGGAGCTGATGTGTTGCACGTTCGAAATTCGTCGTGGTTCACTTGTATCACGTTGTCAGTGGTCGCGTTGTACTCGAACACTGTTACATCACAAAAGTAGATTAGTAAGTTATGAAATGCTTGATGTTTATTAATGTTACTTAGTAAAAAATGAGAATTTGTAATAAAATGTGACACTGATTCTAATTATTTAATCGTCCATGAAATTTAGGATGTGTTACGTAATAAACCATTGTTTAAGAATATTAAAGATAAAAAAATAATAAATAAATAAATGCTATAAAAAGAGACACCAAATTACAACATATTTAATACCACTCACATTTTGATGGCCATTGTATTGTTACCTTGTACGACACTTTACTATATCGTTTATGTTATGGTATTAATGACAAATTGATAGCAAAAAGTTATGTTTGCTCAAAATAATAATATAGATATTGAATATGAAATGTTGTAGTTGCCAAACCATTTGGTGAAGTACTAAAAATGCCTCATAGATTATCCAATGGTATCACAATAACAATTCTTTTTGTGTATAAAATATGATTTGTTGTATACATAAATTGTTTGTTTTGTAGATTTATGATTAGTTTGATGTTATTTCTATATAGTTTATTAATATAATTTTTTAATATAAGGTAAAAAGACAAATAAATAACAAAGAGAAAGAGACAAACGTCGATCGAACAACAAATAAAAATAGATTTTTGAAAAAATTGAAGAGTTTTTTACAACTAAATGCACCTTAACATTTTGAGTTTTATTCGAATATACAATAAGTCTTTTTATTTGTTTTTCATTGGTACTAAAGAAATTTTGAGAGACTTTTTTCGATTGGAGTGAAAAATACTTTCATTTCAGGAATGTTATTTTTTTCTGTGATGATATTCTACTATCAACATCTAACACCTCTACCGGACACTCTTATAACTTTCAAACCCTATTTTAAACACCTCCTTAAATCAAGCTAGTTTTGATACATTCATACGGATTTTTCTAGTGTGAGTTTTACTTTTAAAAAGTAAATGTAATGTATGGTTGTGAAATGTAAACCATCATCAACTTGTAAAACTTTTTTCACATTTGTATTAAGTGATTAGTTTTGAATAGAAGAATCCCAGATTGATATTTACTCAATCAAATTTGAGATCGTATAAGTAAAATCAAAAGTGGATACAGAAACCACCAAAAAAAATAAAAAATAATAAGAGAAATATGGAAGGTACTTACGAATAACATCCTTGACACGAAAGGTCTTAGAAGATGCCCAATTCGTATAATTAGAGTTGGAATTAGCAATCCAACCAGCGGAATCACCAACTTTGTATACTTCTCCCATAACTCTCGGACCCATTTCGATTATCAATAACATACACAACATTGTTCTAGTCATTGTTATTGTTTGAGTGAAAAATTTCATTGTTACTATTGATTCGTCTTGTGTTTGCTAGAGAGAAATAAAAGGAAATGTTTTCAAAGAAAATGGTAGATTGATTGTGTCCGAAACCCACAATTTATGATACCATGTTGTCACATTATTTACATTTCCTTAGGTGTTTTTTTTCTTTTCTTTTGTACTTATGTGTATTTAAATTCAAAAAGCAATCTTATTGTGTGTAATATTCATATCTTAGCTGTACCATTTACCATATCGTTACATTTACATGTGAAACTTTACTAATATTAGTAATGGCTGTTTTTGTTGGCACTTGTTCTAATTTTTCAATTAATTAATTAAATTACTAATTATACAGGGTGCTTTTCATATGATTATACTTTATAATAATAATAATAATAATAATAATAATAATAATAATAATAATAATAATAATAATAATAATAATAATAATAATAATAATAATAATAATAATTATTATTATTATTATTATTATTATTATTATTATTATTATACTATTTAAAATAAAAGGTAATATAGTCATGTAAAACTTACTAAAAATTATAAATAATTCGGAAAAAGGCAATGCATAATCAATCAATTTATTGGGATATATATTGTGACAAAGTTTATTGGATTGTCGTTTTAAGATGATAACATATCATATTATTAGTCATTTTTAAGCACATGAAAAATTGGAAGGGAATAGTAAGGGACAAAATCGAGCAAATTTATGTGACATGTTAGAAGAACATATTGCCATTGTCACATGTTGTATCGTATTGTAGCATAACTTTTTTTACCAATAGATGCATAATGTTAGTTTCATGAAGTTCTCCATGACAATATAAGAGAAAAATCACAAGTTTCACATTTTTCATCTGAAGAATTAGTACTAAGCACATCTAAAGTTAAAATTTAAATGATATGTATGTAAGTTATTTTTAAAACTTGATCGACTATATAAACATAGCATGGTGTCATTTTGTAATGATCAGTGACGCACTGTAGTATATGATTGTCACACTCACCATAGGCGGTACTACATTAGTTACCCCATCAACATTTTGAACTCATTATAATTTGCTTGGAGAAGATAAGTTTTTCATCTTTGCTCACATTGGTTATATAAAATATGAGTGAATATAGGGCTCTAATTGTGTCATAGTTTGCTGGTTGGCATTATGGATGACAATCATCATCCGATTCAGTAGATATCCATCCTATCATATCCACTAACGAAGGATATGAATTATCTAAATGAATGTATAGCGGATGATAAATTGTCATCTATAGATTCACCATTATCACCCAAAATACTTTTGTACACGTACAAATATAAACTTATTAATTTTATAGAATTATAATTATTTACTTAGATCGCTCTTATATCTTAAGATTCCTAATAAATAAATGTCTTTCTCTCATAATTCTCATCATTTATTTGTAGTAAATCAAAATTCTCACATCCCATTTATAGGTTAACACCACAGAGGTCACTAGGCGATGATAAGCAACTACCAATTCGCGTCTATTAAAACTATAAACTAACGACGTGTGCTTCATATAGGGATGACAATGGATTGAATATGGATTGGGTGGAACCATATTCACATTCAATCCATATCCATTTAGTTCTAATTTAAAATCCATATCCATATCCGCCGGGTTAAGCGGGTTAATGGATCATCCATTGAATATCAATAAATATTTTGATAAATTAGTTTTTGAATGAAAATAAGTATAGTTATCACAAATATATGATCATAATAATAACACTAAACCATCATACGTAAAACTAACCGCTTATATTGAATACAAATTGAGAATTGCATTTGAATTTAGATGATTACATAATAGACAATGTTTAAAATCGATCAAATATTAATGTTAAAAGTATATTGTATTAGATAACTCGATCAAATATTAATGTTACAAGTATAATGTATTAGATAACTTTGTATTAGAAAGAATTTTTCATTATTAGTTAGTCATTATAAAACTAAACTAAGGCTTAAAATTCCATTTAATCCTAATAGTTTCATAAAATATTTTAAAAAATCTATTCAGGTGGTAAATGGATACTAATGTGGATGAAATATTGATATCCACCTTCATATCTGTTTATTTCATACATATTCACCACCAGTGGATCGGATTGGATTGGATATCTGTCGAATCGAGTGATGATTGTCATCCCTAATTTCATATCTTCAGAAATTATATTTTATCTGTATTTTGTAACAATTATGTTAAGATTACCGCTTCGTTTAAATTTTTTTAATACAATGACTAATTATTAACCTGCTTCATCCAACATATAGAGATGTAACTGACGATTTATAATTTTAATGGATATGGATACAAATATGAATAAAGAAAAATAAATAGATAAGGTTATGAATATAATAATGTACCGCTCTAATGCAATTTATAGTTGACACCCACTCTACTTCTAGGTGAGAAGTGTAATTCAAGTCCCAACATCTATACCTTTTTATTGTTCTACATTCTACATTTACTAACACTCTAATTATGTTAAAATTGTGTAATCAATTCAATAGTGAAAGTGAATTTAAATATGTATTGTACATTAATATATTCTTCCACGCATTTGATCTAAAATTAATTTAGTTGAAAATATAAATTTAAAATGGAAACACTCAACATATCATAATTATATAACTTTAAGAATTCAATTTCAAAAATGCTAGGATACTGTATTTTAAATTAAAGTAATAAATATCCTTTTTAATTGATTGAGTCCTTTTAACATACTTTATAACCAAATATATGAAGTATATTAGAGTTTTTTTACTTTATTATTTTACTTTTAGTAATTGAATTCATGTTGATTTGTTTTATAAAAGAATCCACTAATTTTAGAGAGGATTACAACTTACATTTTAACTATATTGATATTTTTTATAGTAACATATAACTATATAAGTTCTATCTAATACTATTTATAAAATTTAATTCCAAAAAGTTAATAATATTTTATTTTGAATATTATTAGACATCTATGGTTGTGTACTTGTGTTTTACAATTTTGTTTTCTTGTTACTACTATATTAAATTGCCAAGTCATATTATTACGTATAAAATTTAAATTCATCTACTCCACCCCTCTATTTATTAATATATCTATTACTCCTACATATAAAGAATCTCCAATTGTTGAAACTTAGTTCTTAATAATTAATTAAAATGATTTATTTACCCTTATTGTCTAAAAAGAAACTTACATTTGTATTAATTGCATCATTGTGTGTATATTCCAACCTACTGATTATATGAAATATTTATTTAAAGACAATATGATATTTAACGAACTTATTATTAAATGAAATGAAATTAAATAAATTAATGGACACCGCTGCATTGCGCGGGCAATGTGCTAGTTCTTTTTAATTGGAATGGTAGAAAATGAATTTGAATATGTAAGGAATTGTAACAATTACTTTGCTAATTGTATGTGCTAAAATGTCACAATGTTACATTTGGCAACTTGTGTGTTAGCTTCTAAACGTGTATTCTTAAACCATTTTTTATATATATCAAAAAAATATGTGTGGAATACAGTGTTAAGGCAATTATATATTTTCCTCTAACATTTAGCAAAATAACATATATACTCAAGCATGCATTAAAATCAGTGTACATCATGCACTAAAAATAATCTATGACTCAATTACTCATCTCCCAGTTTAACACTAGGCATAAAATACCTTTATACCTAATTCCGTTAAACTAATACTCTGATACCATTTGTGACGCCCTGCGCCTCAGGTACATTAAAATACATATTATAAAGTCATAGATACAACGAAAGTTAAATACGATAATTTATTTCAGATAACATTCGACTCGATACATAGTGTATTATGACAAACTATCCCTTTCGATAGCGTCAAATATTATATCATCGGTCCCAGTTTACTCGATTTATCAATCAGAGTCCTCTCTTGGTGACCTGAGATATGTACAATAGCATGCGTAAGCCTAACGGCTTAGTGAGGGTTGTGCGTTTTTCGTGCAAAGTACCAGACACAAGAATGCACAATTAATGTTTAAGATAACTATTAAAATTATAATAATAATTGAGATCTCCGTATTAACGCGTTTCGAGCCTTCAATCCACAATCCCATTATTCCCATAAACACCGGGTAATCATATTCTACCCGTGTGTCTCATTCTAATACCACCACCAGATTAAATTCATGGCTCGAAAGACGATAATACACATATAGTATATAAAAATCGTATGCAATGAAATGCTCGTAATTAAATACACACAGCTTGCATTTAAACAAGTAGCAATTAACACATAATAGCACATATCTCAGTTTCCTAAAATAACATGAGAATACTCACGTTACGATCTTCTCTAAGGATCATGGCGTGGATGCTTATAGCTCTAGCTTGATTTTCTTGTACTAAAACTTCACTATAGACTTACTTTTGTAGTGTGTAACTAAAGAGAAAAGAGAAGGCTGATTTAAAACAAATAAGGTGGCAACATATTTATACTACGTGTGGAAGTAGCTTATTCATCAAATTATCATCATCAATTTGTAAGTTGCATTTCGAGGTATCCTCCGTAGATTAAATCCTTCGAGCTAAGAAACTTGACTATATCACATTAAGTTGCTTAGTCACTAATTAGATAACAAGTATCATAAACGTCTAGATGCTTCTTGCATTAAATCATGACTTAGATATTGAGTTTTGTTATAGTATTATTCACATTAAATACTTAACTTAACTTAAGTATTGTAATTTACTTTTTAAAACCTACGAATTTTAATAGTCAAAATTTTAAGATGTTACACTTTCGAACATGAATAAAAATTTATACTTTTATCAAAATTCAAAGGGTCAAAATAAAATCGGAAGGAAATAAAAAATTCAAAGGGTCAAAATAAAGGACTTAACAAAAACCCTAAGATCTTCCGTTGTCGAATCCCTTTTCTAAAGGGCAATGATATTGGCACAGAGATTTTCACTATTTACACAGGTAGTTAATACTAAATCTTATCAAACTTACCGTGGATGAAACAATTCTCCCTATATAAATATCAAGACCCTTTTCTAAATCATAAAACCTTAACCAATCAAATAATATGGGCTACTATTGGCTAACACAAAAATTACAATTCAACCCGACCCATTTTCAACATAATATTTCGAACACTTCACAAACTCATATGGGCTACTAATAAACCCAAATTCCATCTAAAATGGTCCATGATCATAAAACCTCTCTTATCCACAAACCTTCATCTCCGACCATTTTCCCTCTTTCAATTTCCCTGTGAATTTCAACACTATATAATCCCTAAACCCGTTCCCCCTGTTCCCCTTTCAAGCTCCGTGTTCAGATAAAATTATGGCGATGTCATCGTTATCACCCGTTACATCATCTGTATACCAAAAACCCAAAATTAGCATAAAATGCATAAACCCCACAAAAACACTTCAAGGTTCCAATAAATTCTTATTCTTACATATATAATAATTATAATACCAGTATCTGGTTTTGATAACTTATTGTTTTATGAATTGCTATGTTTGTTTCAGGGAATTTGGTGTCTTGGAGTTCTTCTGTGAGTTATGTAAAACTGAAAGCGAAAAATGCTGTTGTTGTTAAAGGGTTGCCCCAAAAAAGGCAAGTTTTTTTTTCTTTTCTTTTTTCTCTCTTAATTTATCTATAATGAAGTTACATTGTTATATGTGCATTTAAATCTAGGTGTAGTTATATGCTTATAGTTAAGGGAGCTTAAAGGTAACTAGGTAAGTAATATAAATACTTTGGTGAGAGCACCCGCGCATTGCGGGATTTTGCGGGGGTGAAGATATTAACGATGCTCAAAAAGTATTTTATTTATGTTTGAATATTGTTTTTATATGAACACCTTATAAATTTACTTTATAAAGTCTTTTAAGTTTTGCTAATAATTATACGAGCATGTATTTTAAGACTAATTGTTATGTAATAATAAAGAAGTGGTGATTTTTAATCATTATTTATTATGGATGAATATATTGTTAGAAGTTTCTATAGTTAGGAAAGGTTAGTTTAGTCAATATTATCAAATATAGGGGTATTTATGTCATTAGAGTTTCTTGAAATTGTAAGGTAATGAAGAAAATGCTTAAACAAATTATAAGGGTGAATGAGAATGATACAGTAGAATTTATGTGCTGATAGCTGTATATTTGTTATCCTCGTGAATTGTTGATAACGGGATGCATAAATAAACATTTTTTTCAAGTAACCGAACCTTACATTCCCGTAACCTGACTGTCAAACCCATTTTCTTAGTGATTCTTGACTAAATGCCGTTTAGTTTATTTGGATATTATTTGTGTTGCTTGATTGCTTCGGTTTTTGGGAGTTGGTTTCTAGATGTGCTTAAGTTGGTCGCTGAGAGGTTGTAAGAAATTATCAGTGTTTGGCAAAGTGATTATGGGTGCTTGGATATAATAAAACTGGTTATTGATATGTAACTAGTCTCAACATTTGGCTAGAGTGATTATGATTAAGATTTTGTGACAGGTCAACCGATAAGATAACAAATAGAGTTCTGTTTCTGTTTATAAACTGATTACATGATTATCATGTTTTGAATTCAATCACTTTGTAGATGCACACCCAAACACCTCATGCAATTATGATTTTTAGTTTAATTATGTCAAAATAATAAGATTGTTCAAATGGAAAACGAGTATTCCTACGAAAAGTAATTTTGAGATTCTGATTCTTGCATTTAGTGTAATTTTCCCTAACTTAAATCAACTGATAACATGATTGTGGTTTTGATTGTTCATGTCACAATAATCACCTGTTAAAATAGAGTTCTGTTTATAAACTCATTTCCAAACATGCCACTTAGAACTGTCATGCCCATTGATATGGTCATTGAGTCATCTTGTTGCTCCGAGTTCTAGGAGTTAGCATATAACTTCATATGTTTTATTCCTTGTGTTATGTTTTTGGAGTTCAATGTGGTATGGTGTTCTGCATTATTTTCAGGAACGCAACCATTAAGTGTGCCACCCTAGAAGAAATTGAGGCTGAAAAAACTCTGATTGAAAAGAACGTTGTAAGTTGACTAACGACATCTATGTAATCATTTTAGCTTTTTAATTTTTAAGGATTTTTTCGAAATGCACGGTTTCATATGTTGGTATGAATTAGAAAGAAAGGATGGAGAAGGCTGTTGACAGCATGCTATCAAGTTTTAATTCTATAAGGACAGGACGGTCAAATCCCGCTATGCTTGATAAACTTGAGGTTAGAGCTGGGTGCCCTTTTGTTGTGAATGTCTCTTGTTAATTATGTGTGTATTCTGTTTCATAGACTTTGACTTTTCCTCTAGGTGGAGTACTACGGTTCACCTGTCAATTTGAAGACCATCGCGCAAATCAGCACTCCTGATTCAAGCTCTCTTCTAGTGCAACCTTATGACAAATCTAGGTACAAATTCTCTTCCTTAGCTTCCAATATTAATTGGATTAATTAGCAATATTGAAAGTTCGTAACTTTTACCATTTTAAGCTGAGGTGCCAAAATGGGCAGGTCAGGTAATGGGTCAAAACTGACATTATTTTTGGTTTGAGTGATGGGTTAGTTGACTAAAAACACCTTTTGCCCAAACTTATGTATATGTATCTAGTGTGTCACTCAGCAATTGATTATGTGACTTCACAGTAGCCAAAGTAGCCCCAAGAAGCATCAAACATATCCGATGAGACCCATGTACCAAGTTGAACCATTCATAAGTTAATGGGTCGATAATGCCTCCTCAAGTTTGTTGTCCTGTCGGGTGGTAAAAGTTACAAGCTTTGATCTATAGAAGCAGATTGATAGTTTGACCATCGGTTCAATGTTATGTTAAAACAGCTTGAAGGCTATTGAGAAGGCCATAGTTAGCTCTGATCTTGGTATGACTCCGAGTAACGATGGTGAAGTGATACGGTTATCTCTTCCTCAACTAACATCAGAAAGGAGAAAGGTGCTGTCATTGTAATATCCGTTAGAGATGGCAAGATGGGCAGGTTGGGTAACGTGTCAAAACGAGTTTGAGTTTAAAGAAGCCAACTGTTATTATGGCATGAAACATATTGGGTGGGGTTGGCTCACAAATACCTTTTTGTGCATTTTGTTTTTAAAAATTTATATAAACTATTCTGTTTGTGAATCTAGATTCCCGAACAGTAATATTTTAATAACGTTATAATACTTCTAATAAAATGATTTGGGTGGTTATATTCTTATAAATGGAGTTTGGGCGACTTTCAACTTGTTTGACACATTTGACTTGTTCCTTTTTTAGCTAAGATTTTTAATTTGACCCATTCAACCTTTTTGAGATGAACACAACAGACAATGGGTCGAAATTGCCTCCTCCAATTGCCTTAATCAACTGTCGTACTCATGACAATGCGATTCTTAAGCTTTGTAGTGTAACTATGGTTTCAATTTCAGGAGCTGTCAAAAGTTGTTGCAAAGCAGGCAGAGGAAGGGAAGGTACGTCATCAAATGGTTTGCACGTCTCATAAAGAATTATGTTTTAAGTATGTTTTATTGCATTATCTTCATGCATTACACAGGTAGCAATCAGAAATATAAGAAGAGATGCCATTAAATCGTATGATAAACTTGAGAAGGTTTGAACTTGAAACTTATATCTCAGTACGCTTCTTCTTTTTCCACCTTTCAACGATCATTGTTATGCTGTACAGGAGAAAAAGCTCTCCGAAGACAATGTAAAGGATTTATCTGCTGATTTGCAGGTATTGTAGTGAGTGTAACATATTTCCAAGTAAATGGCCAAAGTTCTTTTAGATTTGGGTATGCACTAAAATGTGGAAAAGGTAGTTAACAGCTTTTGCAATAGCATTTTCTTCCAGGGTATGGACATGCATACCCAATCTTGGCTATACGCATGTAAAGCCCACAACATCTCTTAGGCCACAAATCGTTAGTCATTACTATTGTGATACTGAAATAACTTCCAAATCATTAAAGGCTAGATGGAGAGTTACTTCACACCCACACATGATTCCCGTTGCAAACCTATTATTATTAATTCTCGTTTTTCTTTGCCAGAAAGTGACAGACGAGTACATGAAAAAGATCGACTCCATCTTTAAACAAAAGGAGAAGGTATGTTGCATACACCGTTACTCCTTTCTTGTGTTCATCGCTCTAGGCACGCCATTTTATTATGTCCATGATACTACTTTTCATTTGATTTTTAGGAGCTGCTTACCGTATAACGGCAATATGCTACACATTACGTGAGGTACCTAAATGATCAATCTAAATCGATTATTCCTTGACCTTTTGAAGCAGACATAGTACATGTAATCTTTTTTGCATTGAATAGTGAATGTTGTGTACATTTTGGTCATGGGTCAAAATGAAAGAACACCTGAATGTTTCCTCCTTTCTCGCTCAATGGCTTGATTATGATAAAATGATTGGTTGTGTAGGTGCTCACAATCTTCGTGGCATTTGTGTTCCTAACCGGTTAGGATATACTGGAACCAGATTTTTTTTTTTTTTTTCAAATAAAGAAAATCGACATACGTGACAAGCGTATGTTTCACGTTTTGTAAAAATATGTTTTAAAGATAGCATGTATGGCAAATAGGCCTGTAAATGAACCGAACGAACACGAACGAAGTCTGTTAGTGTTCGTTCATTAAGGTTTTGACGAATAAACGAACGAACACGAACGGATAAGCGAACGGATTTTGTTGTTTATGTTCGTTCATTAAGAAAATTTGTTTGTTCACGAACACAAACGAACAAACATACAATCTAACGCATTACTTCGTTAATACTTGAAACGAACATCAACAAGCATAAACGAACATCTATATACACATCTACACATGTATACAATCTAACGCATTACTTCGTTAATACTTGAAACGAACATCAACAAGCATAAACGAACATCTATATACACATCTACACATGTATACTATAGAACTTGAAACTTTTCAATGCATATTTAATATTACAAAACGATCACAATATGAAGATAAACTTATTTTCTTGGTCCGATCACAGGTAAGAGCAATAGATCTGAAATTAGTGGAGGTAAATATGAGAGGGAAATGTGAGGTAAAAATGTATAGATGTTTAATATTATTGAATGAAAGTATCTAAATATTTAATAATATTATATTTAGAATTTAGTTTAAATCAAAATAAGATATACAGATATGTATTAATTTAATTAAATTGTTAGTTAATAAATGAACATTTAACCGAACGTTCACGAATATGTTATTGAGCGTTCACGAACATAAATGAATGAACGAGACCCGTGTTCATGTTCGTTCATATAATTAAATGAATGAAAAAATTTGTTCATGTTCGTTCATAAAACGAAACGAACGAACGTAAACGTACTTTCCGCCGAAAGGTTCGTGAATAGTTCACTGAACGTTCAGTTCGCTTACAGACCTAATGGCAAACAAAAATTTTGGACCCATATTGAGTTGTGTATTCTGTCGATGATAAATTTAACACTATAGACTTTGAAGTTTTTAACCATGTTTCCAATCTTATCTAATTTATTGTTTACTACATATTTTTTTTAAATAAAAGAGAAATTCACACAGATAAAATTAGACTTTAATTCTCAAATTTCTCAACTAATATAATATAATAATAATGGGATAAGTCTCTGCAAATGCATACAACTTGAACCAAAAGTCTATTGTGTGTATCTTACTTACGGGTAGGGTTTTTAATGCATTCAACTTTCAAAAACAGGTGTTTTAGTGTATTTTGCTTACGTGTCATTGACGTGTCAAATCATCCGCAAGTCACGTGGCATCTCAACCGAGCGACACGCCAGCAAAATACACAAAAACACCTGTTTTTGAAAGTTGAATGCATTAAAAACCCTACCCGTAAGTAGGATACACACAATAGACTTTTAGTCCAAGTTGGATGCATTCGCAGAGACTTATCTCAATAATAATTTATAATTTTAAAAAAATATTATTACTCAATTTCAAACTTTCAATAATTTCATTTCATAAAATTTTCATTTCATTTTATTAGTTTATATCTAAAGTCAACAAGTTCATTATTTCTGAGTGATATATATATATATATATATATATATATATATATATATATATATATATATATATATATATATATATATATATATAGGATTGGGATAAAGGGAGAAAGGTTTTTAGGTGGAGAAAGGGGAATCCTGACCATTAGATGTATGATTCAAAGGTTGAGATTAGTTAAAGAAAAAATAGAAATTTTGAGCGGAAGATTGAAGGGTTGGGGGTATTAGTGTCAATTAAACCTCCTAAAACTATCTGACTTAAATGCAAAAAAAAAACCCGATCAAATTTCACTTTCTCTCCTTCATCAGCTCACAAACAACAATTGAAAACCCTAATTGTCGATTATAAATTACACACTAATACACACAATATCCAGTCTTGCTCGATGAAATTTTGTGGTTGTTGATTGCTGAATCAAGACCTTAAAGACGAACGCACAAGTTGGGGTTTGGTTAGCAAGATGTCGAAATCAAGAAATCGACAGCAATCGAGTCTCAAAGGTATCATAGTGTGTATTTTTTATTCAGATTCTATAATGAAAAGGTTGATTCTGTTTTGATTAAATCGGATTTATGTTAAAAATTGGTTTTGCTTCAATGGTGTGAAGTAGTTATATAATTTGATTAAATCGGATTTATCATAATTATATTCCGTTGCTTCAATGAAAAGGAATGTTTTTTTTATCATAATTATATTCCGTTACTTGTTTGTCGTTGATCAGGTATTCTTCCCGTTGCTGAACCGAGACCACTTCTGGTGTGTTGCCTTCAGCCTCGACACCGGGCATATTTTTGTGTTAGATAATCTCGCAGACGCTACCGCAACTTCTACCTACTACGAACGCACAAGTGGTCACTATCTGTTTAGTTTTTGTTGTCTTGGCTTGTACCCGAAAGCTGTCTTTTATGTGGTTGCATTCATTTTATGATGCAAGGAGTGACTGAATCAACGTGTTAATTTGCTTAATCTATCAGTCAAAACGACTGAATCATAATGTGGCGTAAATGGATCATTGTGCTGTATGCAATTGGTCGTGCTATGGATCTTTTTGATAGAATGTTAATTGTTTTTTTAATTTTTTTCAGGTTGTTTGAGCTTTGGAATCATAAATTTGTCAAATGCGCCTAAGTCATGTGTAATAAGAGTTATAATATATGACTAAATCAATTTTCTGCATTACTGAATCAAAATGTGAGAACTTCTGAATCAGAATGTTGTGTCACTGAATCTTTGTGCTGTGTCTATTTGTTTGTGTTATGGTAATGATTAAGTACAATATAGATAATGTGGTGGCATAGTTTATCTAAATGCTGAATCGTATTAAAACCACTACTGAACCATAGTAAATGAAGCATAGTTGGCATAGCTTGTGAGTTTGTTGGTGTAACTAAAAGTTTTGCTATTCTATACTGACTGCATCATTGTATAGATGTGTGAGCTATTAATGAAATAGTTACACGCCGCAACTAAATGGATATACTAGGTGAGCGAAAGAATAAAGTACCGGATTAAGGGGGACAACTTCTGCCGCTAATTTTTTAAAGTCTCTAATAAATATTAAGGAGAACAAACACCTAAATAATAAGGGTATGTTGTACGTGGCAAAAATAAAAGGTAGATTAAATTAACTTTGCAAAGCACACTCAAAGGTTTACACAGTAGATTGCACAAAGTAACACCTAAGTGTGTACACAAACAATTTCCTTGATCACCGTCCGCCATTCCGATTCACCATAAATCAAAGAGGAATACAATTACTTACAAATTGTTCCAAAAAACGACTCAGGCGCTTGTTCAATATAACTCACGAATACGATCACAACAATCGTTTTAGAGACTTTTTATGGTTTTACAATATGCAATGCATTCGAGTATGTATTGTAAAAATATATTTTGCAGCGATGAAATATATTTTGGTTAGAATTATAAACGAGATACATGGATCAATGGAATAATGTATATGAATTGTGAAGATATGTTTTGATACTTTCCTAAAATGATGGAGAATCAATCGTGAAAAAACATAACTGCTCACTTTAAATGCATATAATTCTAATAAATTAAATAAATAAGAAAGGACTAATATACCCTTTGACCTTAAATGAAATGATTGGTCAGGATTCTTTCTCCCCCTTCTCCATAGTTTTCTTCTTCTTTTTAGATCCCCCAATATATATATATATATATATATATATATATATATATATATATATATATATATATATATATATTGGGAGGTTCAAATGAAAACCACTCTAAAATTAAGAACTTTGAGAACCACAACGAATACATGTTTGTTCATATGTGATTGACTTCAATCATATGTGAACATTGATGTACGTCTAATTGAAAAAGAAAAAAGTAATAAAAAATCATAAATTTACGTCTTAAAATACATTTTAACTGATTTGTTCACATTATCGTTCACATGTGAACATATATTTGTTTTTTTTTGCGTTTTTCGATACAATTTTAGGATTTTTTTTGTCTTTTTTCTTTTTCAATTAAACATACATCAATGTTCACATATGATTGAAGTTAATCACATGTGAACAAACATATATTCTTTATGGTTCTCAAAGTTCTCAACTTTAAAGTGGTATATATATATATATATATATATATATATATATATTGGATCAAATGAGAACACTTCAAAAATAAGAACGGTGAGAACACCTCATATATGCACAACTAGCGAACATAATTCATTAGATTCACAGTCATACATCTCAAATATGCAAAGAAAAACAAATTCACACTTCTAAAAATGCACAAAAATCGAAAAAAGATTGATGCACGATTATCTCTATAATTGTGCATCAATCATTCTTTCGATTTTTGTGTATTTCTGAAAGTTCGCATCTATTCTAATCAATTTTTCTACACATATTTGAGTTGTATGAGTGTTAATCTAATGATTTTGTTGGCTAATTGTGCATTTATGAAATGTTCTTACCGTTTGAATTACAACTCCTCACATAATATAATATACTTTATTGGGAATTTTAAAAATCTTGAAACTTATAAGATGAGATTGTAAGAAAATTTAAAGACTTTTAAGGAAAAACCTTATTTTTGAAGTGTTCTTATTGGAACCTTATATATATATATATTTTTTAAATCTAATCTTAAGCTTCATGTCATAATCTTAATTATAATTTTAACATGAATGTAAAGATGATATCAACATCTTAAAAGTAATATATACATACTTTAATCACACATCATCAAGATTAATTAATTTTGAAATGGATCAAATTTTATTCAATTATTTAACAAAGTTTAATAGTGTCTTGAATATGAGTGAAAATTACCTTATAAGATCAACGCAAACTCTCAAATGTTACTGACTTATAACTTTATAGCGTGTCACATAAAGTCCTACACAATTCTATGGTAACACATATTAACTCATTATATAACCATTTAGAAATAACATTTACTTCTTCTTTTTGGCGTAATATAAGAGATATATTAACTTGAATTCACTAAGGGATGAAAGCTATTATTTCAGATCTTTCATAACAACATCAAACTTCATAGTATGAATCCAAAAGATAAACCTCTTGAACTTGCACTTAAAGATCGTCTGAATTTCAACCTTAAATATTCATAGTATGAACCCAAAAGATATCTTGAAACCTCTTGAACTTGCACTTAAAGATCGTCTGAATTTCAACCTTAAAAATCAAGTTGAGAGTGAACTACAACTTTAAAGGACATGTTAACTTCAACATGAAACCTTGAGATAACTTCAACCCTGTTAGGTTGGAAATCTTCTAACTCATTACTACTGCTGAGCTTAAAAGTTTATACTGCTAGTTACTGCTTGAAGATTAATACAGTGAGCTTACAAGAACTAATACTGCTATTCAAAGTTACTACTGCTAATACAAAGTTACAACTGCTAGAGTGGTTACTACTGCCAGAGTACAATATTACAATTGCTGAAGATTACTACTACCACAACAAAGTTACTACTGTTGTTTTTTATTAGTACTGGTAGGTATGTAATAGTTAGTACTGATTATGTAAATGACAGTTTTACTAGTGCTTATGTAATAGTTAATACCGTTAGTATAGATTTCAGTATTACTACTATTAGTGTTATTTACTTATGTCGGCTAAGTATTTGAGTTGTATATGGAATGTATTACCTCCATAATAGTAGGAGATTGTGCATGACTCTATACATATAAATAGAGATCCTTAGAATCTAGATCATGTTAATGTAGCTTCAAGGTTTTAACCCTAATACAACCGGTGTATTCGTCTTATTCTCATTAATTAAATTGAAGCTTTGATCAATAATTCGTATTCATCAAGTTATTATTGTTTGTGTTACAAGTAATATTTCTAAGGTTATTAAGTGCAATTCCGTCACTTCCTAATAACTTTTCAAAGCTAGTTTATTGATAGATTAATCGGGTTTGTCAAGTAATTTTTACAGCTGTTTGGGTCTGATTTCTACTGTTAGCGAATTTATTGGTTAGTGTTGCTGCAATATTTGGTGCTGCAGCAGCTTTAACCATATTAGCTTTGGCATTCATCTTCTTAGCAACACTAACATGATTAACTTTTACTTTAAAAATTTGATGGTTAATCCTGTTTGATGTTGTCCATGATGGTCTTACAATCCTTTGATTTCTTAGGTTATGATAGTAGTCATGTTGAGGATGATTACTTTTACCACAAATGAAACATGCCTTCACTTTCACCACTTAAATTTTTTGTCCCAATCTTAGTGAAACTATTTGATTCCAGTTTCTTAGGTTACCCCTGAGACTTGGTTTTGATTTGATTTATGATGATGAACTACTTGCTTTACAATTACAACTAGCACTGTTAACGGTTACAGATTTGTCATTTGCAGATTTGTTAACAAATTTACTAAATTGTTTTGTCTTCACTTTTACATAACCTAGACCACTCCTAGATTTTGTTATTTGTGGTGTTCAGTTGAATAACTCTCAATTTGGCCCTTTCCTAAAACAACTTTTTACCCTCTGCTTATTTATCTCATAAACTAGCCCATTATTAACTCTCCTTTCTTTCTCACAAGATGATTTAATTTTATCACTATCACTCTTGCGAGTTGTTTCAGATTTAACACTCTTCTCATTATCAGATTTAGACTCACTTTCATCATCTGATTCCCACTCAGTTACCTCAACCGTATCAAGATCCACATCCTTTTCTATGCTTTAAACATGATCTACCTTTTTAACCTCATCTGACACTTCCTCTTTCAGTTTATTGATTTCAATTTCAGATTTGGGAGGAAATTAGTTGTTGTTGTAGGGTGGGGTACACTATTATAACCTAATCATGTTTTAAATTTATCATGAATCTGTGCTTTTATTAGGTTTTGTATATTCTTTGAGGCATTTTCTAGATCACTTACCTTCAATTTTATGCTCTCCTTCTCACAAGTGACCTCAGCTAACTTTTTAGTCAACTCCTCAACCTTATCCTTCAACACATCTCTTTCCCACTGAGCATAGTTCATGTCGTAATCATATTGAGTTTCATTATCTTGGTATGCTTTGATCATTTTTTTCAAGATCTTCTATGGAAGTAGTTGTGTCTCTATTTCTAATGTTCCATTGTTTTACTTCCTCACATATTTTAGTGTTATGATCTCCTTAATGTTTAACAGTTTTCTTACATACAGTTAAACATAATTTAACTTGTACCTCATAAGGAACCTCATTTGACTTGTCTCCTTCACAAATGGCCATTAGAACTTGATTCTGCACCTCTAGTTCACCATGATCACTCCAGTCAAATCTCAGACCATCGTGAGACAACAATGCATTACAAGTTTCACCTTGAATTAGTACATTTCTTCTTTGTACCCATGCATAGCTTCCAGATCTTTGTCCATTGCCATCTTGCCTTCCCGTGCTTCTGCATTCCCTTGCAAAATGACCCATCTGGTGGTAGTTGTAGCACTCCACATTGCTTTTGTCAAAGCCAACATTATCTTCTCTCTTGAGAGCAAAATTATTTCTTCCAATTCTCCTTATATATCTCTTTGCTCTCATGGTAATCATGGCCATTGCCACATGATGCCCATCACTTTCAGATCATCAGGACTGCTCTAATTCTTCGTGGATGAGTTCACTGAATAGCAAAAAAAGATTCCAACACTTGATCATTAGATCTATCTTGTAATAATGATCCAGTGTGTGATGAAGTTGATCCATATGCATTCACTTGATCAACTTGTCCTGTACCCATAGACATAAAAGCAACATTATGTGTATACCCAGTTAATTGCTTCTTGCTCTCTATTTCTGCTTCAAGTGATCTTAGATCATTATACAAATCATCTAACTCCTTATCATCCATATCATTTCCTTGCCTAAGAGCAACTGTGTACATGGTCCACTCTTCACCAAGTGACCTTAAAACTTCATGTTAAGATCATTATTGTCAGTCTTAACACTATGATTTTCAAGATCACCAACTAACTTAGAAAATCCATCAAAAGTTTGAGTCAAAGTTTCTGACTTTACAAAGTTGAAATTCTCAAACTGTTGCTTCAACATAAACCTCTTGATTATCTTGGTTCTTTCATTCTCACCAAATACTTTGGCTATGGCTTCCCACAATACCTTTGCATCTTCATAGTTCTCAAATATTCTATGGTATTCATTTGGAATTGCCAATAGAAGAGTGCTAAGAGATTTAAGCTTTGTAGCTCTCTCCTATCTTGCTACATCAGTGGTTGGTGCTGTTCTAGGAACCCTGTTTCCATCATTATCAACTGGATACTTTGGACCATTCACAACTGTAACACCCCGCAATTTCAACATAATTATAAACGTTAATTGCACGCATTTTAGGCTAATTCCCTAACTTTGAGTGAAATCACAATGCATTTTAGAGATAAGTCTAGTAAAGCCCAACCAGTTAATACGCGTAGTATTACTTATTTGTAATTAGTTGTAATTACATATGAAACAATTGGAACAAACGCGACAAAATATACGACTGTTGGTGAACCTAATTATTTAATAAAACGAAATTTTTAAATAACATTTACGTTTACTAAATATTATGTTGATAATATTTAGAAAGTATTTTATAACATATAACGTTTATTTCGTAAAATGAAACAACTCAAAACAGATTCGTAAAAATAAAATAAAACAAAGTTATAATATTAATTGATTTAACTAAATTAATCTATAAAATATGTCAACTAAAAATATATTCGGAAACGTAATTAAAAGATTTACCAATTTAAAATATTTTAACATTTAATGATCGGGTAAACAAACACGGAGCAAAAATACTGTGAGATGAGACAAGATCCACAAAAGTGGATCTTGCCTCTAAAATGGTTTCATTTCATCATCACCCATATTTTTCTTCCTCCATTTCTCTCTTTCAACTAATCACTGCCACCACCTAAGAACCACCACAAAAACGCCACCAAAACTACCACAAAAACGCATCAAATCACATAACTCCTTTACAGAAAACAATCACGACAAAGAGGGCTACGCAACCACCTTTTCGGATTTCTTTCGCGACAACTTTGTAAGATTCCGACAATCCCGCAAACTCTTAAATCTTGCAATTTTCTTTGATATCTCATGTTTATAATACTTAATATACCATGTTTTAGTGTTTTTATCAACTGATTATGTCCAAATCGAAGCTTAAATCTCGTTTTTACAAACTGATCTACGAACAGTTCTAAGTGACGCATGGGGACTCAAAACAGTATAGCGACACTTAAGTGATGCATTAAGTGTAGCATAAAACCCTCTTTTTGCGTCACTTGCTCGAGTGCCGCATAAAACCCTCTTTTCTCGACACTTCGTTAAGTGTCGGTAACAAAGCCTTACCCGACACTCCATGCGTCACTCACTCAAGTGTCGCCCACTACTCTGAGCGTCACTCTATGAGACACTAACCTAAGTGTCACTACCCCAAGGCAAGTGACGCCTTCTAGTGTCGCTAAAAACAGAAGACTCATAACATTTTTCCACTAAGTGTTGAACTTAACCGGAAACGAATATTTACATACGATATGATACACGAACTTTACAAACATTACAAACACTCTTATATTATCGAAATGTTGATTTCAAACCAACACCAACGAGTCGTATACATTTTCACGACTACGAAATACAAATACAAACATACATATTTAATAAATGCTTTGAACATAACTTGGTTGTACGAACACTAGCATGGATGGTTAAACTTAGACCTCCACATACTTATTAAATCTCATACGTTTAGGGTGTTAGGAGGTTTCGACTAGACTTCTTGGGCTTTAGGCTTTGCTAGCACTCGAACATACTTAACTCAACAGGTGAGTTCACAGCCCCTACTTTTACTGTTTTAACTGCTTTTGAATAGGGGTGGAAAACATAGTCAACGCTTTTGCTACGTGAGCAAACTTTTATATAACTGTTGTGATATACATTGTGCTAAATATTTGTGACTGCGGTCAAATGATTATAACTATTATTTATGAAATGGGATTTCATACGAAAACTAAATTGGGAATTCATTGGAGAACGACCAGCCACACACGCTTTTACAAACTGACTTTTATGAAACAACATTTTCATAAACATCTGAAAAGTCCCTACTTTTTGGGCACAAACACACAGAAAGTCCCTACGTCTTGGGCACCCACACAGAAAGTCTCTACGTCTTGGGCACACGCACAACAAGTCCCTACTTCTTGGGCACATTTATACAAGTCTCTACGTCTTGGGCAAACAGAAAGTCCCTACTTCTTGGACAAGGTGCTATCCTACGTCTTGGATGAGGGCTCTAGTTCTTGAGCAGATGGGTCCTATGTCTTGGATGCCAGTCCTACCTCTTGGACACATACAAGTCCCTACGTCTTGGGCAAATAGAAAGTCCCTACTTCTTGGGCAAGGTGCCATCCTACGTCTTGGATGAGGGCTCTACTTCTTGAGCAGATGGGTCCTACGTCTTGGATGCCAGTCCTACTTCTTGGACACAACTTATACAAGTCCCTACGTCTTGGGCATATAGAAAGTCCCTACTTTTTGGGCAGCTATTGTTAGGTCCTGCTTCTTGGACAAACTGTTTAGACTACTACGGGCAACATCCCACGTTAATTGCATTTTGGGCAACATCCCACGTAAACCGTACCTTGGGTAACATCCCAAACTAAACTTTACTTTTGGATAACATTCCAACAAATGTTATTCAACTATTATGGAAAAATGCTACAAACACATATAGTTACCAAACTTTACACGCAAACATAGAACCTGTGAATTCACTCAACCTCATTGTTGACTTTTACTATATTTTTCAGGGAATTAGCTGCATGTAAGACATCCTACACACATGGAATGTAGGCGACCCCCGAAGGAATAGGATGCCAACTTTTGACAACTGGATTTCTTTTATATAACTAAGCTGTTTAGTCATATTTACGAAATCTACTTTTGTAACTTAATTACTTTTCAACTTATATGATTCGATGAATCATAAACTTTGTAACTATTACTTTTGGCATCTTAATATATTATGTTCTGGTGTAATCATAAGCTCTGATACGTAAGCATGTACTGTGTATTGTGGCATTCCCCATACTTAACTAAATGCTTCCGCTAAACTCAATCAACGAATTTTGGGGGTGTTACAACAACAATATTCAACATTTGATAATCCGAGCAGCATGTACTGCTTGATTCTATTTTTTCACATATCATACTCATGTGGTTTGAGTATGGGGATCTTTGTAACATGTACACAATCTACTACCTCAGAAGACATTTTCACTTAAAACTTTGTGACCTTTGTTTACAATATTTTAGGATTTGTCATATTCATGTCTTTTGTATCGAGACGTACACGTCTTATTTCACATTTCTTATCAAATACTATACTTTCACTATTACAGTTTATATTTAGCATTTGCTTTTTAAATTTTTTGAACTTCTTTCAATTTTTTCATATTCATTCTATTTTTTTTTGCTTTCTCAATGTGTTTGTTGGGATCAGAGCCACTGCTAAAGTCTAAGTGTTGAAGATTGATCTCAGCCACTGCTAGAAGAAAAGCTTGCTGCCACTGTAGAGAAGATTGAAGGCTAGCCACTGCTAGTGCTTTTGTAATAGCTAGCCACTGTTGGTAGATTACTTAGTTGATTTTGTAATATACATTCACTACCAGTGTTTGTATAAATATAGTTACTACCACTGTTGGTATGTTTATTAGTAAGTCGGTTAAACAGTTAGAGTTATATATGGAATCAAATTGTTTCTATAATAACTGAAGATTGTATAGGACTCTATGTATTATAAATAGAGATCCTTAGACCTAGAATAGGTTAATGATTTTGCGCAGCTTCAAGGTTTACTGTAACCTTAATACATTAAGTGTATTCGTCTTATATCATTAATAAGATTGAAGCTTTTGGTATTAATCGTGTTCTACAAGTTATTCATAATATTCTTGATCTTCTTAATATTATTGAATGTGATTCCACAACTTCTCAATAATAATTCAAAGCTTATCTTTATCAAATTATTTAATTAGATTATTCTGGGTTTAACAGTGTTTTTGGCATAATAAAAATACAATATAAGTCAATTAGAACATTTATAATGTAAGATGTCTTTAGAAGGTTCTTGTTACACCAAAGTCAAAAGACTTTTTTCACTTAATGTTATAAATGAGATTCAAGATCTATTAAATAAGGTTTTTGAAAGTGTTTGATGTATTTTGTTTTGTCATGCTTGGCAATTGTGGAGAAGAAGACACAAATGTTTCTTTTTCCGTTTTGATTAAGCTCGAATTTTGAAGACAATATTCATATTAAAGTTGTAAAAATTCGACATTAACCTTTCGGAGTGTGGGCCATTAATCGCACGGCCTTGTGTTTGACTAGTAATAATAATATATAAGGAAAGCCTCATGCTTTCTCAAAGTGACACATCATCTAACTCATTTATTTTTCTCTCATTTTTATTACTTTTTATATAATAATAATAATAATAATAATAATAATAATAATAATAATAATAATAATAATAATATATCTTAGCCTCAAGCTTTTCCCAAATGACACATTATCATCTCAATTTTTTTTTCTTTTACATCTTTTGGTTATTTTTTATATAAAAAAGATAATGATAATTGTAATAATATTAATATCTTTATATATCTATCTATCTTAAATATATAATATAAGATTCACCTTTATGAAATCATCATTTAAATAAGATTAAATTAATCATTTAAACTCAATTCATTTAATCAATTAGGTCTCCCAATCTACTTACCGTTTTTATTATTAAAAGGTTTATTTGACTTGAATGAAGTAAGGAAATACATACTTAAACATGAATAAATCTTATTTTTTTTAGAGAAAGTAAGATATTATTATTAAAACTAAACACAAAACTTACACAACTTACAAAACTTACAACCACTAGCTGTATGTATATACACCACCTAGCTATAAACACACTATAGGACTTCGAAGACAGATACCTACCATGTTTTAGATCAGTTACTTCTTTTCATCCAATCATCTTCAAATATTTACAACAACACATACATCACATGATTGACCAACATTCAGTAACACCAGATTGTCGGGTGACCCGAACTACATCCCTTCCGTATCCGTGATTGCCTGAGGTTTAAATACCCACTGATCCCACTTCAGTTCTTTTAACGTAAGACTAGTTTTTATCTAGTTGAAGCTTCTTGTTTGTACTTCTTGAAATAATCCATCACCACGTAAAACTTTCTTCCCGAATACTTTATCATTCATGTTTTTCCAGACTAAGTATGCCGTAACCCAACCCACCCCTTCCCAAATATCCTTTAGCAGCTTATTATTAGGCCCACAAACATCCGAATCAAACAACTCCCCAACTTCTAGCATCCCACATCTACCACCACCCCACCAGTTAAACACCCTATCCCACACACTTATGGCTTCCGGACACAATAAGAGACAGTGATTTATTGATTCAACACACTCTTCACACCATGGACAAAGTACAGAATCTAAATCGATACCTCGCTTGTCGAGCTCCACTCTAGTTTGTAACCGATTCCTTCTCGCTCTCCATGCAAAAATATTCACTTTTCTTGGAACATACCTATTCCTTTTAGTTTGTTGGCCACTCAGTCCGCCACCAAGCACAATTCCATCTATCTGTTCCGCAACCTTGCTGACTTTATACTCTTGTGCACCATCTGCAACCCACTGCCACTTATCTCTTTCTTCTTGAATTAACTCCACCTGATTTAGGACAACAACTAGTTCTTCCAGTTCACCACCTGTTCGCCCGCGTGGTTCCCGAAACCAATCCCAAACCCAAAACCAAATATTATCCACCCATACACCCTTGTCTTTAATCATTACCCCTTTGTCTCTTTCCAAGTTATACAACCTGTTAAATCTATCTTTTAAGATCATGTCCCCAACCCATCTTTCTTCCCAAAATAAAGTTTGAGACCCATCCCCGATCTTCTTACAGAAGAATGAATAAAAGCCCCCTCCCTTTTCATTTATATCCTTCCCAACCCGAATTATACCCCCCCAAGTACATCCCAAACCCCCCACTGCTCCATCATTTAGACCCCCATCCCCCCCATAAATGCTTTTTATTACTTTGACCCATAGTGTGTTACTTTCCGTTTTAAACCGCCACCACCACTTTCCAACTAATGCCCAATTTTTTGCTTTCAAGGATCCAATATTTAATCCCCCACCCTCATATGAGTTTAGTACCTCATCCCATTTTACCCAACCCATTTTTGACCCTTCCCCAAACCCTCCCCCAAAAAAATTATTACGTATACACTCAAGCTGTTTTATAACACATGACGGAGCACGAAAGATAGAGAAGTAGTATAGGGCCAAACTCGCAAGGACTGATTTGATCAAGGTTAATCTTCCACCAAATGACAACATTCTAGCTTTCCATTCCGATAACCTTCTCCTAAATTTATCAACAACTAGTTTCCAATCACATTCTCTCTTCATGCTTCTCCCAATAGGAAGACCCAAATATGTGAACGGTACCTCTCCGACCCTACATTTTAACCATTGAGCCATCTCTTTAACTTCACCCTCCGGAACTCCCACACCATATAGCCCACTCTTCCCAACATTTATCTTCAATCCCGAAACTGCCTCGAATGATTTTAAAACTACCATCAAATTTCCAGCATTTCTTCTATCCCACTCCCCAAAGAATACCGTATCATCAGCGTACTGCAAATGAGAAATCTTTATATTATCTTCTCCTACAATTGAACCCTTATACATCCCATTAGAAACCGCCTCCTTCATCATAGCATTTAGACCTTCTGCCGCCAAAATGAACAAAAATTGTGAAATGGGATCACCTTGTCTAACCCCTCTCCCCATCCTAAATTCACTTGTTGGAGACCCATTAGCTAATACTGAAACGGAAGCTGAGTTCAAGCAAACTCTCATCCATTTTCTCCATTTACTACCGAAGCCCATACATACTAACACCTCATCCAAATATTCCCAATTTAAACTATCGTACGCTTTCTCAAAATTGACCTTGAAAATTAAACATTTTTCTTCTTCCGTCTCATAAAATCAACAGTTTCGTTAGCAATCAACTCACCATCCAAAATGTATCTTCCCGCGATAAAAGCATTTTGTACATCACCAACAATCTTACCTACCACCTTTTTAAACCGATTTGCCAACAACTTGGCCAACACCTTGTAGTAACTCCCAATTAAATTTATTGGCCTAAACTCACCCAAACCAATCGGGTTCTCAACCTTATGAATCAATGTTACAAATGACGCGTTACATCCCGACGAAATATCACACGACTCATGACACCACTTAATAGCTCGCACTAAATCCTCCTTTATGATCACCCAAAACCGCTTGATGAACTTAAAATTCACCCCGTCTGGCCCAGGTGCTTTCGAGCTACCACAATCCTTGACCGCTTCCCAAATTTCTTGTTCAGTAAATGGAGCTTCTAGTTTTTCCGCATCTGCACAGTCCAATTTACTGATTCTCCCACTTATGAATTTGGGTCTCATGTGTTTACGTTCCTCGAATATAGTTTTATAGAAATTAACCATCTCTTGTTTTATCTCCCCCGGATCTTCACTCCACTCCCCATTTATCATCATCCCACATATGTTATTCTGATTATTTTTACGCTTTATTATTGAGTGAAAGTATCGTGTATTTTCGTCACCTTCAAGATTCCACTTAACTCTCGCTCTTTGCTTTAACATTTCTGTCAGTTCATTTTCTTTATCTAACCATGTCTGCCTATTATCCATCCACTACTTTAACTCATCTTCATTTAATACCCTTTGCTCTGCCCGTTCCTCCCATTTCATCGCATTTTCTTTTAATCTCGAGATCTCCTCTTCAACCTTCCCAAATTTTTCCTTGCTCCACTCTCTGATTTCTGCTCTCACATTTTTTATTTTGTCTCTGTATACACAATCTGGTCTTTTACTTCTCACCATCTTCTCCCATCCCCTTTTTACCACACTTTCTATCTCATCATCCTCTAACCACACATCAAAGACCCTAAAAGGCTTTGGTCCATAATCAATATTTTTTTCCCGCAACATGATAGGGCAATGATCCGATCTTTTACGCTCTAAGGATACAACTGACAAATCCCTCCAATGTTGCCTGAACTCCATCGACACCAAGAATCTATCTATTTTACTAAATTTAAACCCGTCATCGCTTACCTGAGTAAACTTTCTCCCCACCAGTGGTATTTCAATTAGGCCCACTTTGTTTACAAACTCATTAAACTCATCTGCACCCCTTTTATTAAAGATACAATTAAATCTTTCATCTTGCTCCCTAACTTCGTTGAAATCACCACACAACACCCAAGCCGCTGAAATTGAGTTGATTAATTGTTCTAACTTGGACCACATGATTTTCTTGTGTTCTTCTGACTGTGGACCATAAACATTTATTACCACAACATCGTTGTGGAACCCTTTCCATTTCCCTCTAACTGCTACATAATTATCCCCGCCCACTGCTTCCGTTGATGTGAAAACACTCCCATCCCAAATTGATATAATCCCACCCGACCTACCAATAGCTTCCTTTTGCGCAAAACCGAACCCATTACCCCCCCCCCCTCTACCCAGCTTTCAGACACTTCCCTACTCTTGGTTTCCTGTAATGCTAGAAAACACGGCTTCTCTATTCTACAAATTTTTTTAACCCACTCCTTCTTCCCATCCCTCTTAAACCCTCTAATATTCAATGAGACAATCTTCATATTTTATATTTTAATCAACACACAAACAAAAAACATACCTTTTACCTTTCTTGATTACCATCCTCCTGATTACCTCCCCAATCGATACCCAGTTTTACTCCAAAATCTTTTATATATTCCACATTATCAAAGTTAGCTGACAACTCCCCACCTTTCTCATGATTCATCTTTTTCTTGAGCTTCCCTTCCTCCTGCTTACTCTTTGAGCACTATTTACCAGGATCCCTTTTACCCTTATTTCTAGCCTTCGATTTTATTCTCAAAATTTGTGATCCTTGCACTCTACACCCATCTTCATTATTACCTGTTCCTGTGCCCTTCTGATCATTTAGTTGATTAATCGTAACGTATTTTCCATCTTCACCCACTCGTCTCTTCTTTGACCCTGTCGCAATAAATTGATCCGCTATCATCCCCGCTTCGTTTGAAACCCGCATATCTTGCTTGTATGATTTATCAGATGTTGTTGCACCAGATTGAAACTTGAAGCAATTATTGTTGTTTCCCGTCACACCATCATTCTTTATCGCATTATCTCCATTCTTTGTTTCCAGAAGGTCGTCATTTGTTGCTACACTCGGCCCAAAATTAATATTCCTGCTCTCATGGGTCTTATCTTCATTATGAACACCCACTTAACCTTCTCCGATATATTCATTAAGCCCAATCTGAGATGCCCAACTTTCAACATTAATATTAGTAGTCACCCCAATAAGCCCACAAGCAGTCCCATTTGGCCCATCATACTCTTTTGACTCTAGCCCAATCGTATCCCCACTATCATGGACAGACTTTTCCTTCTCATATTCACTCGGCCCAATAAACTCCTCAACGTTCACTTGTTCTTTGAATTGGTCCCCATGCTCACCCGCCGCCATGTATTGCTCCTGTTCCCCATTACCAATCTTCTTGGAATATGAGAATACGCCATTGGAAACCCTCACCTCTGACTGACCATTGACAGCATGTGACTCCTCATCTACTATCTTATTCCGATCAAAATCCGGCCACCTATCAAATTCCGACCACCTATCTTCACTATCATTTTCTGACTGATTTTTAGATCGGTTGTCATCACCATCCTCCATCATTGTATCATCATCATCATCATCATCATCATCATCATCATCATCATCATCATCATCATCATCTGACTCCGTTTCACCCTCCACATCTTCCTGCATCATGACAATATCTCTTACCTCTTCAATGATCTTCATATAAAACAGGTTACTTCCAACCTTCAGTTTCACATTTTCATCAATCAAATCAGCACCCCATGTTTTAATCATGACCTTCGCAACTACTAACGATTGGTTACCATCGAGTTTACAATTTTTCATCTCTATGACCTCACCCCACCATTTTGCCAACCCTTGTAAACGTTTTCTCATTCCAACAAGATACCGGCACTCCGATGATATTTATCCATGTCAATCTACCCGGTGGCCTGTGAGTGCCCTATGCGATGGATCTAAGTGATGATCGACAACAATTGAATGGCGGAAATAATCAATTACACAAATCACTAATAAACCTAAACCGAAACGATCAATTGAACAAAGTAAACGAGTTTATTAGATTGAATAACGTATTGGAACTTGTATACAGATGAGTTTAGTCGACAAATGGTGCTAGGGTTTCGTCAACCCTAGCCAAAAACCCGTAGGTTCTATTTATACTAAAACACAATCGGCAGACATGCGTCACTTGGCCAATGACACATGTGGCCGCCTTCATGCGTCACTTACCTAAGTGTCGCTATGCGTCACTAAGGAAAGTGTCACCTAAACTAAAACTTAAGTGTCGCATCATACAAAATCTATATTTCTATTAAACGACTAACGACACTTTTACAACTCAATAGACCAACTGACAGATAAACTGATATGCATCAACAAACGCCCCCGTGTCTTCAGCTTGGTCTTCAAAATCTTTAAACTTCAAAACTTTAATCAGCACCAACCTTCTGGGAATGTTCCTCCAGCATGTATTCCCACTTTCAAACAAATCTCAACCACCCTTGTAAACTTTGAAGCTTCCTCTAAATCAACTTGATTATACTGAAGTTTATTCTTGTAGAGAGCTTTCAAATCTTTCTTCGTCAGATTTATTAGGCTGATCGGATCAAAAACTCGAACAGACTTTCCTACAAACTCCTTGATTGGCCATTCTCCCCATTTATCCTGTGTTTGTACCACAACAGTCTTGGTAGAATATTCAATTACAACTTCTTAAGTGACAGAGTCAAACCACCAATACTTTAAATCTCGTAAGAAATCCAGTGGTAACTCTTGTAGGGGAACAGTCTTGAGACTAGCAGCTGGTGGATAATGATATTTCACAATCGGTTGTTGAGTTCTCAGATCAATCTTTTTCTTGTACGAATACCGAACTCCCAGCTCTGGTCTAATCCACATATATTTCTTGCTGTAGATTTCTTTTCTCAAAATTTTCTGAAAGAGAACTCCTCGAGTAACTTCAGAATGATTTACAATATTCAATTGAGCAAGATGATTAAGTTCGACATTTTGGCAATGTGCTTATATGATTGAATCTAGGCTTGAAGTATTGCACACCATCGCTTCTCTTGATCAAAATAAGAAAGTTATCAACATCAAATTTCCAGCTTCTGATCAAACCATTCAATTCACCTTTAACTAGATAAGTTTTACAAATCTTCAAATCCGATGCAATTGATTTGTATACCACTTGTGGTTTTGAACTTCCTGAAGATGTAGACACAGGAACTGATTCATCAGTAGGTTGTTCCATTGCAGGTTCCGCCTCATCCTCAGAAGAATCTGTCTCAATAACCGGAGCATCAAAATTATATGCTTGAGCAGGTTGTCGTAACACTGGCTCCGGTTCACGTTCAGGCGCCGGTTCTTGATTTGGATTATCCTATGGGACTCCTATCGAACTTAATCACAATCTTAGACTTGCTGAAGATGAGGAAGATTGCAAAGAAAAGGACTATCGATCAATGATAGGTTCTTTGATGTATTTGACCGCTTCTCGACCGGATATTGTGTTTGCGGTATCCGTCTGCTCATGCTTTCAAGCCAAACCCAAGGTGTCTCACATGAAGGCGGTAAAGCGAATTTTTGGTTATCTCAAACATAGACCCAATCTTGGTCTATGGTATTCAAATGAGAAATCATTCGCTCTTTCTGCCTATTCGGATTCGGATCATGGCGGCTGCAGCATAGACAAGAAATCTACCACTGGTGGATGCCAAATACCTAGGATCTCGATTGGTCTCATGGCAATGCAAGAAACAGAGTACAGTTTCTCTTTCAACTGCAGAAGCTGAGTACGTTGCTTCTCTCAGGTTCTATGGATTCATCATCAACTGCGTGATTACGGGTTACTTCTTTCTATGACTCCTATTCACATAGATAATACTGCTGCTATTTCTATCACACGCAATCCCGTACAACACTCTAAGACTAAACACATTGAACTTAGGTTCCACTTTATACGGGATTGCTATGAAAAACACCTGATAGACCTTGTCCACATAGACACCCTAAAGCAGAATGCCGACCTTTTCACAAAAGCTTTTTCGCGTACTTGATTTGATGAACTAATCAACATGATTGGTTTAAGATTCTTTATAGCCAAAAAGTAATTTGTAACTTGGAACGTAATTTATTTCCTTGAGTGTGTGTTAAAATTTAAAAAAATAAAAACAAAAACGCAACAGCTACTCTTTATACTTTTTAGTATTAAAGAAATGCACCGTTGCTACATTTTAAATTAGACATTGAAGTTGTGTCTGTAAACAACTTGGGATATGATAGTACATCGGGTGACATGCATAAAATGGAATTTTTAAGATTTATCTTGGATGTGTCAGTAGATTTATCTGACGTGTTAACAACAGTTTTTATAAACATTGTCTTCATCATACGATATATTAGTAGGCATGTTATGCAAAACTCTTTGAGATCTCTTAAGAAGCTTAATAGTTAATTGTCTATTTCAAGTGGTACAACATCATTAGATGTATGACAAAAGTCTTAATTTCTTACTTATACTAGACATGTTTTAGTTGAAAGAAGTTTATTTGATATCATTAGGGGGTATATATTGACAGTTTCCTCTGTTATACGTAAGTATAGACCTGGTTTCTGTTAATATATACTTAAAAATTAAGCAAACACAAGTCAAAGTACTTGCAAAGTCTTTAAAATTAAGATACCTTACAAGGTCGCCAAAATGGTTTGACTAAGTCTGGTTTTGCTTAAACCTGAATCAAGCTATGTCGCTCTGTTGTACGTAAGTACAGACCTGTCACCGCTGACTTGATTCTTAAATTTGATTTTCTTATATTCTCTCTGTTAATGGAAACATGGTCTATGTCTTAAGTTAAGATGTATATCTATGGTGGGGATCACAGCGAAATGCACATACCAATAATAATAAAATTACCTCCTAGATGTGAGTGTAACATGTTTAAAGTGGACAAATATACTAATAATCGTTTTGAAATAATTTTTATAAAAAAGTATTCTTAGCATGTCAAGTAAATTTAAAGTGGACAAATATACTGATGATCGAAATAACACTTACTGTTCCTAATAAATACATGTTATTCCGATATGATTTCTAACCAGATTATATCAACTCCGTCACCAAAAAGAATGTGTTAATTTTCTATTTGTAAATTTGTATTCCTTTATGTGTTCTTATATTTTCTCTAGGTTAGTTTAATTTTTGATTTTATCCAAGTTACAGTTATTTTTTTCAAATTTGAGTACCGAAATCACAACGCAAAAATCGATAACATCGCAAACTTTTCACTAAACGTGACCTGTTGCGTCACTTCATAAGTGACGCTACTAGTGACGCATACGATATTGCGTCACTCATTCACACGACTAGTTTGGTACTAATTTTAACCTCTATCTTTCTGTATTCATGTTTTAATTACGAATTAGGGTTACGGGATTTGGGTTTCTTCGAAATCTCACGATTTGGGGTTTAATTTGTTAATGTTTTTCGTTAATACTTGGTGTGTTACACTCGTTTTTATCATGGGTACATTGTGGTAACTTCGATTTTCAAAACCCCCAAATTTGGTTTTTGGGTATGAACAGTGACACGATGATCTTCATCGTTGCGTCACTTCATGCGTCACTTACCTCAAGTGACGCTACTTGGTAATTTAGAACCCATACCGTCACTTCATCAGTGACGCTTACTATTGCGTCACTTCTTAAGTGACTCTCTTAGTGACGCACATACTTTTATTATTCATTAGACCGTCACTCATTTAAGTGACGCTCATTTATGCGTCACTCTCTTAAGTGACTCACTTAGTGACGCTTGTGTCTTTAACGTCACTTATACCTTCACTTCTTAAGTGACTCACTTAGGATACCGTCACTCTGTTAAATGCCGCATACTGTTGACCCGACACTTCTTTAGTGTCGTATATAATGACGCATGATTTGGCAACGTCACTTACACCAGTGACGCATGATAGCGTCACTTACCATAAGTGACGCTATACTTAATTTCTGATTTTGAGCACTGTTTTCTGCGACACTTCCCAAGTGTCGGTAGTGGTTATACGTCACTTCCTAAGTGACGCCTAAATCAGAATTTCATTTTTTAGGTTATGCGTGTTCGTGCTAATTCTATAACGTTTGTTGTTATTTTTGTTTCGTATTTTAGCTTACAGATGGCTGATTTACAAAACTATTACCGCCACACCAACACCCGTCACAATATTACAGCGTTCTTGGAGTCCACACATGCCAACTCGGCTCCTTTTTGGCCTATGATCGAGTTCCTCCGCAGATCGAGGATTCATTATGCTATTACTGCATCTACTCCGGTTTATATGAATCAGGTTGAAGAATTCTACGATCATGCTTTCATTCGGACTCAGGGTGATGTCCCGCGGATTGTCTCAAAGATGTTTGGTGAGGAAATTGAGATCACCGAGAACTCTATTCGAAGGGTTCTTCAGTTCAATGACAACGACACCATGCCGACTATGTTCCCAACAACGTTTATCTACGGGGGACTTCAACATATGGGCTATCCGGCGAATCAGCTTTCTGATTTTCGCAAGCAATATCTCTGCAGGGTTTGGAGGTATTTATGTCATATTGTGATTGTTTGCCTATCTCCGAGGAAGGGAGGATACGCCGCCGCAAGTCATTTGACTTTAACTCTGATGTTGGCCTTAATCTACAAACCGTATAACTTCAGCGGTTATATTTTTGGCAACATGGTTGAGAATATCCGAGCTGGTAAGGATAAGTGGCTGCAATATCCAAGGTTTGTGCAGCTATTATTAAATGATTTGAATCTCGAGATTGCCCTGATTAACATTCCCTCTTGGTGCCAACACCAATGCTTCTTCGAGTCTTCAACGACTGCAAACTAGCGCCAAAGGGTGAACAAATTTTTGGCTGACCGTGAACTATTCGGGCACATAGTTAATGAAAACTATGTTGCGCCGATCAATGATGGTTTTGAGGATGATGTTATTCCTCCGGTCAATGAGGATGACCTGGTTGACACTGAGATAGCTCAGGATTTGGACGACATTGATCGTGTTGACCGGGTTGATGATGATTCTGATGATGGTGGGCCCACTCCACCCGATTCTGAGGGTGATGTGCCGTCACAAACTGCTTTGGACGGGATTCAACTTGCTGATCCTCGACGCTTTAAGCGTATCTTGAGATGGATTTCTGCTGGCAGGGTCCACATCCCGAGGAATCCAGGAAAACGTCCTGCTGGGTCTTCTCCTTCGTATGCTGATTTACCTCTTCGAAGACGCCAGAGGACCACTGTTGTGATCGAGGAACCAACTCCACATACTTCTCTCCACCTTTAGCGTCTCCTATATACGGACCAGGAGCAGCATCATACGTGGATGCTGTTAGTGATACAACTTCCCAGTCAGCTCCTCGAGGGGCTATTTCCTCCCCTTCCTCTTTATCAGCCATCTACGAAAAAATAGTTTCCTGAACCTTTACACCTAATATTCCACGTTAGTCAAACGAACAAAACACGCATCAAACATAATGATGACATACATCACCACAGATTTCATACGATGAGCATCTCCAATGAGGTTTTTTATAAAGCTTTTTTCAAAGCTTTTTACTATTTGAAAAAGCTTTATAAATTGCTTTTGGAAAAGCTTTTCATTTTGTAGTGCAATTTTGTTTGGAAGGCTTGAGATTTCTCAAGTCATTGGTACCCCAAATACTCTTTCTTTGTATTGTTTAATATTGATTTATTAGAGTTCATGTACTATAAAGCTTTTTATCATTGGGCTAAAAGTTTTTTTAAAGCTTTATATAAAAAACTATGACACATTTTGATAAAAAAGCTTTGAGAAAAGCTTTAAAAAAAACCTCATTAAAAATAAAATCACATTTTGATAACAATCAGTATCGTCAATTCATTTCTACTTCATCAAATTTCTATTGAAATATTCACATAATGATCAGCCACATAGTTGTGAGTGCCCTATGCGATGGATCTAAGTGATGATCGACAGCAATTGAATGGCGGAAACAATCAATTACACAAATCACTAATAAACCTAAACCGAAACGATCAATTGAACAAAGTAAACGAGTTTATTAGATTGAATAACGTATTGGAACTTGTTTACAGATGAGTTTAGTCGATAAATGGTGCTAGGGTTTCGTCAACCCTAGCCAAAAACCCGTAGGTTCTATTTATACTAAAACACAATCGGCAGACATGCGTCACTTGGACAGTAACGCATGTGGCCGCCTTCATGCGTCACTTACCGAAACGACTAACGACACTTTTACAACTCAACAGACAAACTGATATGCATCAACATGGCCAATACTTATCATCCAGTGACACCCCACAAAATTTGAGTACAATTAAGTACAGTAAACTCATTAATTTTACGCTAATTTCCTGGCAAAAGTTTTGATGTGAAATAAGTCTAGTGAGCCCAAAATAATAATACGAAAAGTATTACAAAATTTGTAATTTATATAATTACATACTAAATACTTGAATAGACAGTGAAACGCAAGTCCGAAAAACATCTCGAAAATCTTTCCAAAATCATTTCGAAATATTGTTTAACTAAAATAATATGGGGGATAATTTTTAAAACGGAATAATATTGCGTATTAAATACATATTGGGCACGCAGAACAGTAATGATGTACAAATCATACAACAGCCAAAAATAATGAAAATATCATTATTCAAATTTTAGATAACGAACCTGGAGAACATCTACAAAATAAAAATATTATATATTAAATTTTATATTGCAATAATTATACATGTACCCGGAATTAACGGGTTAAATACCTACAATATAACCCCCAACAAAATATCTATGAGACATGTTACTGTAAACCCACGTCTCACTTGAAAAACTTAATCAACATCATTTTAATATATAATACATACTCACATCCACAATGATACACCCACTTCAATAATTTAGTACACCAACCATCCTTTCTCTGTGTTTTCTTCGATTGGGAACAAGCAGGAAGATCAAAGGAAGGAACTCCAAAATCATCTCCATTCACAAACAAACACATATATATTACACCATAATCATGATCACATAATTCTCATCTCGTCATCTTCATCATCTCACTCGATCATCATCGTCATTTTTCTTCACTATGAGGTTCAAAATCTCTATAAATTTTATATATTCTTAGATTTTATTATGTTATAACTTGCTTATAATGAGTATAAATTGTTTGATTTTGTAACTTATACTTTTGGAGATGATTGAAATAACAAAATGGACAATAATTATGATAATTATTTTGAATAAAATTTATGCTCTGTACACATCATTGGCATATATATGTGTGTAACAATGGGTAAAATTTGTGGATAAAACTTGTAGTATGTTAAGCTAAACATCTGTGAAAATTATAACTCGAAATGATAATAAAATATGGGTTGATTTCGGACTAAAACAGAGCACAGAACTGATCTGCGAAGGGGAACCGATCGGCTAGGAAAACATAGCCGATTGGCTAGTTGTCCCAACCGATAGGTTGAGTGTGTGAAGAGCCGATCGGCTCAAATGATTGATAGCCGAAAGGTTATGTCATGGTCACGTACACATAGTATAACATAGTTAGTATGGTCATTTCTATATATAGACATTTCTATATATAGAAAGTATCTACTAAATTATGTCATAAATCAATTATGATTAAATTTAAGTTAATTTCATTTAATTAAGTTGAGTAGGATATACCTTGTACGATTTTATATTTTCAAAATATACGACACGTAATTTGGTTCTAAAATTTTACATGACTGCGGAACATTATTTTATACAAATAAGTATTGGTAATACTACAAATTGGACACGAAAAATACTAACCCTTAAAACTTTTGGGCCAAACGGGTTAATTATATAATGGGTCAAAGCTATTATTTTTATAAATGGGCCAGACACTTGGGCCAAGCCCACTTGGGCCGAGAGTGTTAACCTCAAAATGTTATTGGGCCAAAACAAATCAATTGGGATGTGCTAATTGGGTCGTGCTAGTGGGCCGAACGAATTGGGCCAAGCCCAATGGGCTTTGTTACTATAAAACATAAATGTAAACGAGACTATGGGACGAGTAAATGAAATGAACACAACATTTAATACCAACTATAAACGGATTATATATATATACAACGACTATTTTTATATATATAGACGGAAGATGACAAACTTATAATTATATATATATGTGTATATACGAAATCTTGACAAGTGTATATTTATAAATATACAATGGACACACCGAAATATATTTTCGTAACAATTGAAATTATGTTTTCAAACATAAATGACGACGAAAAATTATACGAATGCATATATATTCAACTAATAAGTATATATATATACACACACACACACACACTTACACACGACGAACCATTCGACGACTAATATAACTAGAAATATAATAGTTATTTTTCAACACAATTATCACCAACTATATTGTACAAACTCTTAAAAACCTAACGAGTAGTCGAATACTTATGTTAAGTATGTTTATTGCGTCTAGGAAATTGAGGGACGCTGTTGGACTACTACTACTACTAGCTGTTATTGCTCACGCATTTGCTACCAGTGAGTTCACATTCCCACTTTTAACTATTTACTGCTTTCTAAATTTGGGGTGGAAAACATAGAACAGTTTTTGCTATAACATGCAAAATCTGTTGTTGATTGCTTTGGTGCTTTTGTGTTATTGATTATATAAATGGTTTCATGTTATGATTGCGAACTATGTGGAAATACTTATAGGACTTGTTACTAATATGATTAGGAATTACGTGTTTTCCTATAATCTTTTGCGAGTGGAGTTTATTTGACTCTCATGACAAACTATAAATGAACTTGGTTTAACAAACCATGCATATATAAAAAAAACCCTGTGAATTCACTCAACCATGTGTTGACGTTTTACTATGTTTTTCAGGTAACTAGCAGCACAGATAAGACTGCATGCATATGGAGTTAGGCGACCCAAGACTAATTAGGATGCCACATTTTGGGACACTTAAGAGTTCTTTGTATAACTGATTTACATTAATCATACTTATGAAATCTTCTTTCGGGAACTGTATATTTTATAACAGATTGTGTTTTATAATACTATTCTACGACTTTAACGAGTTGTAGTTCTTTTTGTTACAAACTAACTTCATAAATGGCATCTTAGTTTATTGTTCAGCAATAATCATAAGCTCTGATCTGACATGAGTGTCAAATGTTGACGTCAGCACCCCCACTTACTCTAATGCTTCCGCAAATCGCGTGTTGACCACACTGACCGAATTTGGGGGTGTCATAGTTTGGTATCAGAGCCATTGGTTATAGCGAACTAGAGTTCTTTAAGTGACCTGAAAGCCTTAGATACCTAGACTATAGCCTTGGCTAGAACACTCATGCATTCATACATTGCCTAACTTTATTTCACTATGGAAAAACTACATATATTACTAGTGTGTCATACGAACATACTATCTACGTGATTAATTCCGACGAGGAACTATCCGAGCACAACTATGATGATGATGCTACGTCTACCTACGAAAATTTAACAAACATGCCTGCTCCAAAGTCTAATGTGGCACCTGGAATAGATGAAACAACGAACATGTTGGTGGAACCACTGGAGGATACTTGAGAGTATTCCTATCACCTTAAAGATCGAGGAGTCTACTCGTACACCGCCGCCTTTTACTCTTATCGGCGAACCTATAGAACTGACTGTTCCTTCCTTTGTTGCCGTACTCCAGACACTATTCAGGGAACTCCCTGACACACACAAAATGACTTCTTAGAAAGCGGTACCTCCCAACTGGATTGAGACATGATCTCCACATACAAAATTCCTCGAGCCTGTTGAAGGCCACATGAACTTGGATAATGAGAATGCCCATGCTACTTGTGCCCGAGTACATATGCTAGAGGAGCATGCTCGAGTGGCAGAGAGTGTAGCTGGGATCAGCATGATGATGACTATATGATGGCAGAAGTGGGAATGTACTTATCATATCTGCATTAAATCTATGTACGGTGGACTGTGCCCCTACTATGCTGTACTAAAACTTCTATTCAACGAATACCCACAAATTCCGTCACATCTTATACGAACACGATCGTACGAACGTTATTTTGACGACTTCTCGGTCATAATTGACTACTACGCAAACAAACTCTTACCTTCTAGTGGATCGAACAAATCCTCTCTAAACATTTAATGATTAGAACCGACAAACTTATCAATCGAATGGATGGAGAGAACAAATGAAAGTCATGATACGTATCGGGGTAACGAGCCTCTTAAGTACTACACGAACAAAACATAGGAAGGTGTCGTAATACACCAATCAAGAAGGAGCCTCAAACAACAATTAGGGTAGTCAGACCCAAATCTACAAAACAAATGTCCCCATTAAACTCTATTTTGGTCAATGTCTTAACAAATATGTGAAACTATTATTTTGGGAAGCCCCCAACGATTAACAAAACTGTATGTTTAGGAAGCCTCCAAGAAACAAAACTTAAATACGATTTGATGTGTTTACATTACGAAAATGTTTTAGTCAAAACTTGACTACTATGTTAACATCTACTATTGGACAACGAAACATTTGGATAATCTTTCCAACGAGTAACGAAAACTATATTTTGGATAACATTCCAACGAAAACCATATTTTGGATAACATCCAAACAAAAACTACAAATTTTGGAATAACATTTCAACAAACACTTTGGATAGGAAATCGGAAAACATACCGATGATGTTTAATACTGGAGAATGTACCGGTACGTGTATATTGACCGGAGAACGCACCGGTAGTAAATTGAGACAACCGGAAAACATATTGGTGCTGTTTATACTGGAAAACGTACCAGTACACATTTAATGACCGGAGAATGACCGGTAGATAAACGGGAGAACGTACTAGTACACATTTAATGACCGGAGAACGACCGGTAGATAAAATGGAGAACGACCAGTATTACGATTTGCTAGAGAACGACTAGCAGCGTGTTAAACCGGAGAATGACCGGTAGACTTTTGAAAATCTGGAGAACAACCAGCAAAGTGTTTTAAACTATATTCTTGGGTGACATCCCAACGTAACTATATTTTGGGGAAATAACTAAACTAAATTATGTTTTAGGTAACGGTCCCAACAGAAGCTATATATTTTGAATAGTGATCCAACGAAACTATATTATGGGCAGACATCCCATTTAAGTTGTGAATTGGGCAGACATCCCAACTAAACTGTAATTTGGACAATATCCCAATGAAATTGTACTCTTGAATGACATACCAACAAAACGAAATTGATTAAATCCTAACATCATCACCGAGATGTCGTGGAAAAAGGATGACTCAACTTTTAGTAGTCAACCCTTGTAAACTAGAAGACAAATACTGATAGAACTAACCGATAGTAAGTTCATTGAATCAAGATAAATAGTATCGGGATATGCCTGAACGTTAGAGGGACATTCCTTCGATGTAGACTTGCTACCGGTAGAGTTGGGGAGTTTCGACATCATAGTCGTTAGGGATTGTGTTTGTCGAGAAATTGAGATAAGATTGAATGTTCTGATAAGTCGGTACGAGTACCTCTACTCACTATCTATTATCTCTAATGGAGATAGATGATTTACATTCTGTATCTGGCAATCTTTGCAACACGCAGTGGGTAATTGTCTCGATATGAGAACTGCCTACCACTCACTAAACTGACAGCCAAAACAAATGAACGATGCAAACGCTTGAGGACTCATTAAGAGCCTGCGAAATTAATTTTGATGGAAATTGGGATATTCATCTCCCACTAACCGAATCTTTCTACAACAACATTTACCACACTAGGGTACAAATGGCGCCATTGAGGCATTGTATGAACAAAAATGCTGATCACCACTCTATTGGGTAGAGTGGGTGACAGACAACTATCAGGTCCCTAGAATTGTTTAGGAAACTATGGGAAATATATCATAGGTATGTAACTGACTAAAAACAGTACGAGATCAACAAGAGGGCTACGTTGATAACCGCTGTAAACTTTGGGGAACTTAGACAAATTTGAACGCCACGATGGCAACTGATGCTGTGTAATAGAGTTAAGTTTTATAAATGGGAGTACCTGCTTACTATACACAACACAAGCAAGAATACCTGGTCGTAATATATTATAGCCTAATGAATCAGAGTCGAACACGAGGAACGGATATCAATATTAAATAAATTAGAAATTGTTGTAAATAAAAACAGTAAATAATGAGGGCGTTTTAGTTCCGATCGAACAATTGGCAAACAATTATGAAAAATGGTTTATTAAATAAAACTTAATAAAAAAAATAAAGAAATGATAAAATAATTAATTAAATAAAATATTCTATTCAAATGATAAAAGAAATGCATTTGCTTGGATTACTTTCCTTAGAGTCCGGAAATCATTTTATTGAATTGCTACACATGGATTTATTGGTGATTTGACAAATATTACCAATCTTCCTTACAAGATAGATTGATATAAACACAATTAAGAAAGACACAAAGTTGTTTTCAACACGCTAACAGTTCAATTTAACGTTGACCACCAAATTGTATTATAAATTAAACCAACACCGTTTATGTGATTTATTTTCTTGACTTGAATCAACAAAGTCTATAACTAATCAAAGTTATCTTGTTCATCAATAACCAGTACCAATTATTAACCCTAACCTGTCAAACTCAATATATTCATCAACAATCGTCAATTGAAATCAACGATTATCAATAATCTTATAATTAAACGGAAATCAATCTCAATTAATCATAAAATCACGTTAGGTTATTACTAATAATCATTCAATAACCAAGGATCATCAAATAAACACATAAACTTTCAATAAATCCAATTAAATCCGCAAATCAATAATCAATCCATAATCTAAGTATCATTATCCAAGCAAATACATAAAAGATTTAGCCAATCATATTATTACAGAAAATCAGATTCGAGAACGAATTCATAATCATAATCAAATGAAAGGAATAAGTGTATTCGAACCGAAAAATCGAAATAAGGATTGAACGAATGAAAGCCTTCAATTCTCTTGATCTTTTCCCTTCAAAAATCTTTGGAATTAGGGTTTTAGGAAGTAAAAATCGGCTGGAGAGAAAAGTAGAGTGATAACCCTCAAAATGAAAGCAAATGAGCTATTTAGGGTTTCTGTCGAATCAATCCATACGCCGTATGGATTTCCATACGCTGTATGGATTGAATAAGCCCATGGATCAGACCCGCGTAATCTGGCGGCCCGGCTCACACCATCCATACGCCATATGGATGCAATGTTTCAACTTTTTAGCCACTCGACTTCAGTTCTTCAAGCTTCAATCATTTTAGCTTCTTTTCTTCAATACTAGCTCGTTTTCTGCTTCTTTTCCGTATCAAGCTCCAAATAAATCCTAAATGCAAATATGAACAAAATGAGTACCAAATTCAAATAAAATGCATAAAAATTCTATTGAACAAGGGGGTAATTAGTACTATAATTTAGTACATTTTGGCGTTCATCAAACATCCCCCACTTGAATCCTACTTGCCCTTAAGTAGAGTATCGATTAAGCCCTTAAAAAACATTCAATATGAACAGCAAATAAAAGTACAAAAGGACTTACATACCGCCTAGCATTTCACAAACCAAATTCTTATCCTAAAATTGCTTCTACTATACAGCTTAGTAATCAAGAAACTCTTCTAGGAAAACAAGTTCTCATATATTATTAGGTATAAAAGATAACTCACAATGATTATCGATATTGTTGTCCACCTAAACAATCTATAATTAAGAAATTGAGCTCAACTTATTATTATTCTAGCAGGCTTTTTCCCTTAATTTTCAATAGCAAAATACCCTCATACAACTAACGTGCCACAATTCTCCACATAATGAATATCCAAATAAATCAATCATTTTTCAAACCAAGACATTGATGACAGGTCTGTACCTTAGTACAATAGAGCGACATAACTCGGCTTTAGTTTTTCAGTTCATGAGTCCTTTGTACTCTTTTTTATATCAAATATACTGACGGAAACCAGGTCTGTACTTACGTACAACAGAGGAGACAACACCCAATATATTCCCAAATGATGATAATCAGGATCCCAAAATTATGGATTATAACACGCTATTATATAAGGATTAAGACTAAGGTCATACCTTGCTAAAAGATTCTCTTGGGATAAATCCTACTTTATGCATTAAATTTATTAAAAGCTCAATAACCTTCATATCGATTGCCTATCGATGCATCATATGATGAACTGTCTAATATTTAAAGTTAAATTTATAGTTAAGTTCATTTCATCCCTTGAATTCCCAAAGTGTGTTACAAGATTTGCTAAACTTTACACTAGAAAACAATTTTAAAAGAAAAATTTTGGGCTTGAAAATTGACTAACATAGAATACCCTTTAGCTCAATATTTACCATTCATATCCTAAGGACAAACAAACTTCTTTTCCCCCATCCTCCACTTTAAAAATATGCAATGTCCTCATTGCAAAGTAAACAATAACATAGGGACTAGAAAAGAAGTTAACAGAAACTCCCCTGAGCTATCTTCAATATACAAGCTAGACTGCCACTTTCAAATAACCAGCATCCTCTTCCACGAGCTTTATTAACACAAAACAAAACAAAATAAATAATTAAGAAAAACAACGGGTTGTCTCCCGAAAGCGCTTTTGTTTATCACATCGGTAAGCTCGATACTTTGCTCCATGACTTAAGTGAAATTCATCTCCAAATCCCTTTTGGAGTCCCTTGCGTCACCATAATACTTCTTCAAACGACTTCCATTCACCTTGAATGTCGTACCAGAATGACCTTTCAAATCAACAGCAACCTTTTCAACTACGAAAGGTCCTGTCCAACGAGTCTTCAACTTCCCAGAAAACAAATGCAAATGAGAACTGTATAAGAGCACTTTGTCACGTTGCTCAAATGAGTTTTTTGATCTAAGACGTGCATCGTGCCATTTCTTGGTGCATTCCTTATACAGTCGAGCATTATCATATGCATTTGTCCTTAACTCTTCTAGTTCCTGTAACTGAGCCAATCGCTCTTTCCCAGCTGCATCATCATCGAGATTGCATTGCTTCAATGCCCAATACGCTTTGTGTTCCAACTCAAACGGTAGGTGACAAGCTTTCCCATAAATGAGTCGGTACGGCGTGGTTCCAATGGACGTTTTGAAAGCAGTCCTTGCGGCCCATAATGCATCATCCAGTTTATTCGATCAATCCTTCAGATTTTCATCAATTGAACGTTCTAAAATGCGCTTCAAACCGCGATTAGTCACTTCTACTTGTCCACTAGTCTGTGGGTGATAAGCAGTGGAGAACTTGTGATTGACTCCATATCTCTTCAAAACTTTCTCCAATTGCGCATTTGCAAAATGCATTCCACGATCACTAATCAACGCCTTAGGAGTTCCAAATCGCGAAAACAGCTGCTTGAGGAACTTAATCACCACTTGTGCGTCATTAGTCAGTAATGCTTTTACTTCAGCCCACTTTGAAACAAATTCAACAACCACAACTATATAATTATTTCCGTCGCTCGGTGGAAATGGTCCCATAAAGTCGATTCCCCAGACATCGAAAATTTCACTAACCATAATAGGATTTTGTGGCATCTCATCTCTTTTAGAGATCCTTCCCGTTCGTTGTCAAGCATCGCATTCCTTCAAAACTCATATGCATCTTTGTATACTGTTGGCCAATAAAATCCTGCCTCAAACACCTTCCTAGCTGTGTATGATGGCCCATGATGTCCTCCCGTAGGACCGTTGTGACACTGACTTAGAATCTTTATGCATTTTTCTCCATGAACGCACCTCCTCACCATACCATCAGCGCATTCCCTAAACAAAAACGGGTCTTCCCAAAAGTATTATCACAAAGCCGAGAAAAATCTCTTCCTTTCGTTGTACTTCATTTCGGTGGGAAGAGTTTTTGTAACTAGAAAATTTGCGTAATCAGCAAACCATGGCAGTCCATTCATAATAACCTTCAGTAGACTCTCATCAGGGAATGTATCCTTAATCTCCGCTTCTTCCAACTTATCTAACTCGGGATTTTCCAACCTTTAAAGGTGATCAGCGGCTAAATTCTCAGATCCCTTCTTATCACGAATCTCGATATCGAATTCTTGTAGTAGAAGAATCCATCGTAGCAATCTTGGCTTCACATCTTGTTTGCTAAATAAGTACCTCAACGCCGAATGATCGGTAAACACTACAGTCTTTGATAGAATCAAATAAGACCGAAACTTATCAAAAGCAAACACAACTGCAAGCAGTTCCTTTTCGGTTGTAGTGTAATTCTCTTGCGCGTTTGTTAAGGTTTTACTAACATAATAAATAGGTTGAAACTTCTTATCAATCCTTTGCCCTAACACTGCTCCTACAGCATAATCACTAGCATCGCACTTTAGTTCAAATGGGAGATCCCAATTTGGACTAATCATGATGGGTGCTGATACTAACCTTTCTCTCAAAAGATTGAATGCATCAAGACATTCCTTGGAAAACTTAAACTTAGCATCTTTTTCCAACAGTTTGTTCATCGGATGAGCTATCTTGGAAAAATCCTTAATGAATCGTCTATAGAACCCAGCATGTCCTAAGAAACTTCGTATTCCCTTGACATTTGTTGGGGGTGGCAGCTTTGCTATTGCCTCAATTTTGGCTTGGTCTACTTCAATCCCAACACTTGAAATCTTGTGTCCTAATATGATTCCTTCACGTACCATAAAATGGCACTTCTCCCAATTTAGAACAAGATTCAAACTCTCGCACCTTTGCAACATCTTTTTCAGATTTGCTAAACACTTGTCAAAAGAATCTCCGAAAACGGAGAAATCATCCATGAATATCTCCATGCTATCCTCCACCATGTCATCAAAAATCGCCATCATGCACCGCTGAAATGTTGTGGGCGCATTGCACAAACCGAAAGGCATTCTCCGATAATCAAAAGTCCCGAATGGGCATATGAACGTGGTCTTGTCTTGATCATGTGCATCTATCGGAATTTGGAAGTAACCAGAAAATCCATCAAAAAAGCAATAGTATTCTTTTCCGGCTAAATGCTCGAGCATTTGATCGATGAACGGTAAAGGAAAGTGATCCTTGCGTGTAGCATCATTCAACTTCCTATAATCGATACAGACTCTCCATCCGGTGACAGTTCTCGTGGGGATTAATTCATTCTTCTCGTTAGCTACCACGGTCATTCCTCCCTTCTTTGGCACAACATGTATGGGGCTTATCCAGGGGCTATCGGAAATTGAGTAAATTAACCCAGCGTCAAGTAACTTAATGATCTCCTTCCTTACCACATCAGTCACTTTAGGATTTAAGCGCCTCAACAGTTACACCACAGGTTTGAAATCAGATTCCATGAGAATCTTGTGCGTGTAGTAGGAGGGGCTTATTCCCTTGATATCGTTAATCGTCCAAGCGATAGCATGCTTGTGCTCCTTAAGAACCTTCAATAAACTTTCTTTCTCGTTGGCTGACATCCGAGATGAAATAATTACTGGTAGGTCCGACTTTCCTTGCAAGTATGCATATTCCAAATGGTTCGGAAAATCTTTCAATTCTAACTTCGGTGGTTCTTCGAATGAAGATTTGACCATCGACACCTCTTCCCTCAAACAAGGAATACCATACATAGCAATTTGTGTCTCTGTGATGATCGACACTCCTTTCTCCAAAATGGACTTTTTACTCTCCTTCAGTTTGACTCCCTCAATCTCTAATTCATCTTCACATGTAGTCTCACTCTCTTCCTCGAGCAACTTATCGATTTCTTGAATCTCTCGAATAGCTTCAAGACTTCCTGTCCAACCTTCCAGAATCATTGGATCAATATCTTCATCTTCCATGAGACCTTGTAGAAATTCCTCATCATCTGTCATTTCTTTAGCACTCACGAAGTAACAGGTATCATCTATTGATGCAGGGTATTGCATTGATTTGTTAATATCAAACACCACTTCTTCATCGCCTACCCTGAATGTGATCCTTCGGTCAAAAACATCAATCAATGCCCTTGTAGTGGCTAGAAAAGGTCTTCCCAAAATGATAGGTACTTTTGAATCTTCTACCATGTCAAGAATCACAAAATCGCACGGGAAGACAAACTTATCTACTTTAACCAGAACATTCTCGACCACACCCTTAGGATATTGAATTGAACGATCTGCTAACTCAATGCACATTCTGATTGGTTTAGGTTCTCCTAACTTGAGTCTAGCATACATAGTGTAAGGCATTATTGTTATGCTTGCTCCCAAATCAGCCAGTGCATTAGTGATGTCTAAACTTCCAATAAGACAAGGAAGGGTAATACTTCCAGGGTCTTTCATCTTCGGTGGTAGTTTATTCTGCATCACCACTGAGCATCTCTCGTTCATTGTCACCGTGGTTGCCTCCATCAGCTTGCTATTGTTGGTTAACAATTCTTTCAAGTATTTTGCATATTTAGGCATTTGAGCAATGGCCTCCACAAATGGAATGTTGATGTGGAGTTGCTTCAAGTTTTCGAGAAACTGGTGATAATGAGCTTCATCCTTGCCTCTTCTCAAAGCCGCTGGATAAGGTGGTGGAGGCGCATGATCCTTCGCATATTGCTTATCCCTAGCACTTTGATCATCCTCAGTGTCCACCTTCGGGCTTTTAATAGCTTCTACCTCCTTCTCTTTTTCAGGCAGAGGCTGAGATACAGGCTTCTTCCTTACAAGTGGATCTTCATGAACCTTTCCACTTCGGGTAATAACGGTTTTAGCCTGATCACGTGGATTGGTTTCGGTGAATCCCGGAAGAGTTCCAGGAAATCTCTCTTGGAGAACTTTAGCAATGTTCGAGATACTTGACGCGCCCCCAACGGTCGATCGGGTTTTCACCCTGTCGTCGGACCGTCCGTCAGCGGCGGCGTCAGTGAGAGTTGTTTTAAAATTTGTTTTATGCTGGGCCTAAGTATACTAAAGCTATGGATAAGTATAGCGATAGGTATGACCTAGGGTCGTTCTTCAAACTACAACGGGCATGGGATCTAGGACTTTAGTTATCTACGGGAATTTAGCTAGGGTTTTTAAAAGAGGTTTTTTTGGTTTGTTTTGGTTTTAACTAACTACTAATTATCTAAAAATAAACTAAATTAAAGTAAAGTGGAGTGGAGGTGGCAACGAGAACTTATAGGTGAAGCGAGTGTTTACTATGATAATTACTCATGCTATTTAGGGGTAGTTAATGAGATAAAGCCTTAGTTAAGATGACATTAATATTTCCTAATGAGCCATAACTACTAGCCTATTATCTATCTAACGTAGAGTTGTCCGCAATCAGATAAATAATATGTCACATGGATAACAGTTATGGAATGTAAACTACACCGGAAGTTGTCCCAAATGTAGCAACCAATTTAACCAACAACCATCCTCGAGTCTTGTCCCCCAATCTCGGACATTTGAGATATCTGAATCATGGCATGAATTGTTGAATAAACAAAAACATGAACAGGGGTTTCCCACCGGGACAAGTTGGGATGGTCTGGTCTGACGGCTGATTAAATTGTTCATCATTATTTCATATAAATCATTTTAACTATTCTATGCATGTTAAACTGGTATATGCAATTGATAAATATTCGAAAACCTAATCATGTAACTAATCAGCATAACAGATACTAGCATGCAAACCCTAAGCAACAATCAAACAAGAACATGCAGAAAGGCAGCATAGCAGGGATCAATTTATGCAGAGTGACGGGGTACATGGTTAAGTCACAAGTGTCCCAAAAGTTCTCTCTAAGATACTTGTTAAATGGCCTGAATCTAATCTATCTCTAATCCTACGCTCCGTGTCTCCCTCCGGTAATATTTCAACCAGGAGAACACCGGCCATGTCGAGTTCAACGATCATCAGACACAGAATAATTACTGGCATACAACTAGCAATTGGCCAAGCCTAGAAGGATGTCACTAACCACATCATAAGTTGGATAGATAAACATATGAGATTCAATTCATAGATTCAAACATAATTCAACAACATATAAACAGAGTAACAGCATGATTTAAGTATAACTACCCTAGCATGACAACTATCATAGCAAACACAGATTTGTCTAGCTAAGCATGGCAATAATCCTAGCAAGTAATTCTAAACAAGTATAGCAACATCACAACATTATTTAAAATAACAAGATAGAGATTAAAATAAAACCTGACAAAGCGTTATTACAAATCGTGCGACACCGTAGTCTCGGAGCACCTCCGTTACAATTAAGCTACTAATCTACTAGCTTAACTAATCTAATTAACTAACTAACTAATTTAGAGAGAGAGTAGTGAGAGAAAGTGTGTGTAGAAGTGTCAAAAAATGAGAAGGTGTGAGATGTTTTGAAATGATGAAATGAGGCTTGTATTTATAGAGATCGCACAACCGTATCCGTAGACCGTATCCAAACCTCAAAATGCACAACTGTATCGCAAAGGCGAATAAAAATCACATTTTTATCACCCAACACACGATACGGCTGAGCTGGACCGTATACGGCTGAACTGGACCGTATACGGCTGTGCATAGGGTGAATACGGCTGAACTGGACCGTATACGGCTGTGCATGGGCCGTATACGGCCTGCACAGACCGTATACGGTCTAGGTCCAGCCGTATACGGCCTGGACCAGCCGTATACGGCCTGGTTCAGCCGTATGCTGGTTCCTCGGTTCTTCGTTTCTTCGTTCGGGCGTAACTTCTTCGTCGTTTATCCGTTTTAAGCGTTCTTTATATCCACGCGTTCGTATTTTCCTAACGAAGAAAATGACATAAGTTAGAGGTCATAATTCTTTGTGTTGCTCAAAAAGTGCTAGAACGAGTGAACGAGAATGCTTATGATCGTATTCGTTAGATTTATCGTGTTTTTCGACCATTTTAGTTGACTTTTGAAACATTGTCTATATTTTGGCCCATGTGACGAGTTTTAATGATAAAGTATCTATTTTGATTAGTTTCGTCAAATATTGGGCTAAAAAGGTGAGATTAATGCACGCAAAAACATGACTTTTTGCGTGTTATCAAATATCCCACACTTAGACATTTGCTTGTCCTCAAACAAACTTACCCTCTTAGAATTTGCCATAAAAACAGTTTTTGATTTATACCGACAATGAAGAATTCACACAGATTGGAAACAAGGATTTGCCTGTTAGATAAATAATGGGCGTTCACATGACGTATCTAAGAGTTGTTCAAGATGATTCACTTAGGCAAACTTTCAATTCTCAAATTTGTGGAATATACACGACTGGGCGATCTCACTGGTGGTCACTCAATTCACTCAAAGTGTATCGGGGTTCCTATTATCCTAAGCCAAATGAAAAATCGCTCAAATACCAGTCGTGCAGCACTCGTCGTCATAGGCTTGCCTGAGGATCAAATCTTCATCACTTAGACAGGAACGGTACTGATTATCCCAGGACATTCGAATGGGTTGTAGTGTTTGGTGTGGGTTTAAAAGGGTATGGATAGATTGGGGGTATCTAGGTTTCTAAGGGTGTTTGCTTATCTTGGGACTTTCGAAAAAAAATTCTATTTAGATATCCTTTTTAATGAAAACGGAAACGGATGACACTTTTGGGGGATAAGATAGCTATTTTGGCTTCTATCTTTTGAAAACACATGGAATGATATTTCTTTTGAAGAGTCGAGTTTTCGAGAGAATCGAAGCACTTAGCTTTATTTCAGCTATTTTCTTTTCTTTTTTTCTTTTACTTTTCTATTTCTATTTCTATTTTTGGGCTTAGATTTTTCTTGCCAAGAAATTTCTAAGGGATTTTCTTTTATTTCCCTTTTTGAGATCCTTTCTTATTTTCATTTTTTCAATCCTTTGATGATTTTTGAATTTACTTTGGTGCCAATTTTTCGCACCACATGACTCTCGATTTTTTCTATATATATCAATAAAACGCACACGAGAAGTTTTAGTAAACATTATTTATGATTTTTGGAGTGAAAGCAAAAAGGAATACCTAAATATCTCTTTTTCAAAAAAATACTAAGATAAGTTTTCTGGTGGGTAGGGGAATAAGGGGTTTAAAAATTTGGGTGAATGAAAGAAAAATAGGCTAAGGCTCAACAGGGTTTTCTAAACGGATAATCAACACTAAGATTGAGTGTTGGAAGGGTTTTTGGCTTGAAAAGATATGTGAAAAGGGGTTTAAATCCTAAGGAATGTCAAGGTCCTCTAATCGTACCTATGTCACGTATGACACCTGTCAATGTGATCTCGAAATGTATACCTGGGGCAAGTTCTAATTCAGAAATGCGTGCACCGGTCACACACAACAAACGAACAGTGAAGCATTTAAAATGAATGCTTATAAGGCTCAAATTCCTCACCGCAAAAATGGGTTATATGTGTCCAGTCGTGCGATGCCCCTCTTAGATCCTCATCTTGTTTAGAATCTGACATGATTTCGACCTTATATTTACCAACTTTTGAAATACTTGTAAAAAAAATCTGTATTCATTCTTGAAAAACTCATTGGTCAACTGAATGAGTGACAATTTCACTGTCGAAGTAAAACTGTTTAGGTTTTATTGAATGAATGACAATTTCACTGTCGAAGTTTTTAACCAATTTACTTTTATTGTGACTAGAAAGAGTTTAAAATTTTTGAAAATTTTGGCAAAATAAGGGTTTGAAAATTTATTTTGAGGACTAGCATGTTTCTAGATCAACTTAAACAGATATTTTGACAGACGAGAGATATACCGCTATCCCACACTTAGAAATAAACATTGTCCCCAATGTTTCTACACTAAGTAGGGCGAACATCCCACACTTAGGGTTTTGGTTTAGGAAAAATGTGAATTTAAAAGTTGTAAGCGAGGGGGATCCCACACTTAGAGATTTAAGTGGTCAATAGGCATATCGAAGTTATATTAAAGTAGGAAGAACGGGTTTAGGAGAGATACTTCCCTACGGACAGTGGGCACTGGATGTAGGACCATATTTGTGTAGGGTTGGTGTAAATAATTTGCTGGATTGTGAGGACCAGACTCTTTTCAAAGCTCATCCAATTCCTACGAAGATAAGGTCTGCAATGTCACAAAATACCATCATAATCATCAGTTCAACAACATAATAGGTCTAATGATAAAGATAACTAAAGATAAAATAAGCTAGAAATCGTCTAGTAAATCATCCATGTCTGGATCAAATGCTGCAAGTGCGTCAGGATCTGGATCTGAAGTGCGTGATAAGGCAGCAGTGTGATCAGACACCATGGGTGCATCAGTGGGAATCTGAGGTGGCCTAGAATAAGCAACAGCAGTGGGAGTAACAGTCTGTGGTGGGGCAGCTGGGAAGAAGGACAACGGTGTGAGAGCTGGCCTGAGACCCTGACCAAGCTGATACGGCTGGTCGGTGAGTTTCGGCAGTCCCATCGCTTCTCTGATCTCGGACTGAGAGCTACGCTGAATCGAAAGCTCACTGAGCATCGCCCAAGTCACTATCAGATCTGAAGTGGTAACTCCGAAATCAAAAAGTGGGGCAGATACAGGAGCAGCCTGAGCATGCTCATCAGTCGTGGTGGTCGTCTTCTTTCTTTTTCCTCTGCGGGTCCTCTTTTTCTGTTGTTTTTGAATAGCTTGTCCTGAGGTCTCAGCTGAAGCGTCCATCCTGAAACATAAAGATAAACAGGTAATGCTATAGTTTTAAAAATGGGTATACAAATGCAAAATAATCAGATGACTTCGAGAAATGTTTTTTTAGATGTTAAAGCTTTGCGAGGTCATCTGTTCATTCGTGTTTGTATACTATGAATAAAACTTATCTGATGTATATGTAGGAGTGTAGTATTGTCAGATACTTGGGTTATCCTGCATCGTTAGTTTAGGGATGATAATACTAAAGCAAAAATAACTAAGAAATAAAATAAGATAAGCAATGGGGTGCCTCCCAAGAGCGCTTGTTTAGAGAGTCTCTAGCTTGACTCCTTGTACCTACTAGTCGGCTCAAGGTGGTTCAAAGATATAGACTTCCTCACCCGGGGGGAAATCTTCGATGTAGTGCTTTAAGCGATGGCCATTGACTTTAAAATTACCGTCCGGGGCTTCTAGTTTGACTGCTCCGAAGGTAAATACTTTTGATATAACAAATGGTCCGCTCCACCTTGATCTGAATTTGCCGGAGAATTTCTTGAAGCGCGAATTGAAGAGAAGAACTTTGTCTCCGGGCTTGAACTTAGAATATTTGAGTTTTGCATCATGAGTATTCTTTATTCGTTCTTTGAAGTGCAGAGAGCTATCATATGCTTGGTCTCTTAATTCGGCTAGTTCATTCAGTTGCATTTTTCGATGTGATCCAACTGCAGAAGGGTCTAAATTACAACCTCTTAGCGCCCAGTGAGCTTTATACTCCAACTCTATCGGTAGATGACACGCTTTTCCGTAGACTAGTCTGTAGGGCGTGGTTCCTAGTGGTGATTTATATGCGGTTCTGAACGCCCACAGAGCATCGTCTAATTTTTCAACCCATCTTTCCCTATGATTAACCACGGTTCGTTCTAAAATTCTCTTGAGCGCTCGATTCGTCACTTCGGCTTGCCTATTCGTCTGCGGGTGGTAAGCCGTAGAGGTCTTATGGGTGACACCATAATATTGTAATGTCCTCATAAACTGAGCATTACAGAAGTGCGTGCCTCGATCACTAATGATCGCTTTTGGAGTACCGAAATGTGAGAAGAGCTGCTTTAAGAATTTTACTACTACTCGGGAATCATTTGTAGTAAATGCTTGGGCTTCGGCCCATCTGGAGACGTAGTCGAAAGCAACCAGAATATACTCTTTCCCATATGATTTTGGGAATGGTCCCATAAAATCCAACCCCCATATATCAAAGATCTCGCAAGCTTGGATGTTAGTAAGTGGCATTTCACTTCTCGATGAAATACTTCCAAACCTTTGGCAAGCATCGCAGTGTTTCACCAAGTCGTGAGCATCTCTGAATATAGTAGGCCAGTAGAAGCCAGAGTCATATACCTTTCTTGCAGTCATATTTGCTCCGTGATGTCCTCCAGTTGGTCCGTGATGACTTTGGTGAAGAATGTTCCTTGCCTCCCTCTCGTCTGCGCATCTTCTGATGATTTGGTCCGGGCATACTTTAAATAAGTATGGATCGTCCCAATAGTAGTTCTTTACGTCTCTAAAGAATTTGCGCTTTCTAGAGGTGGGCAATCCTTTTGGCACAATTCCTCCAACCAGATAATTTGCGTAGTCTGCATACCAAGGGTTGTAAGTGAATTGAGATCCCTTTTGGTATCTTCCGATATTCATGAGTTTTTCTTTAGGAAACTGGTCTTGAATCTCTCTCTCATCAAGCTTTTCCATCGACGGATTTTCCAGTCGACTAAGATGATCTGCTGCGACATTCTCGACTCCCTTTTTATCCTTGATTTCTATGTCAAATTCTTGGAGGAGGAGAATCCATCTAAGCAGTCTTGGCTTAGCGTCTTGCTTTTTGAAGAGATACTTCAAGGCTGAGTGATCTGTATAGACAATAGTTTTGGACAATATTAAATAAGAACGAAATTTATCAAAAGCGAATACTACCGCAAGAAGCTCTTTCTCTGTCGTGGTGTAATTCTCTTGTGCATCAGTGAGTGTCTTGCTGGCGTAGTAGATTGGCTGAAACTGCTTCTCCTTCCTTTGCCCTAAGACAGCTCCAACAGCGAAGTCACTAGCATCGCACATGATTTCAAACGGAAGACTCCAATCGGGGGCGACCATGATCGGTGCATGTATGAGCTGATCCTTTAAAATGTCGAAAGCTTTAAGACAATCATCTGAAAAGACAAACGGAGTGTCCTTCTCGAGAAGGTGCATCATAGGTCGAGAGATCTTAGAGAAATCCTTGATAAAGCGACGGTAGAATCCGACGTGACCTAGAAAACTGCGAATGGCTTTAACAGAAGTAGGTGGCGAAAGTTTGGCAATAGTCTCAACTTTGGCTTTGTCAACTTCGATTCCATATTTTGATATTCGATGTCCTAAAACTATTCCTTCTTTCACCATAAAGTGGCACTTTTCCCAGTTTAAGACAAGATTTGATTCTTCGCATCGGGTTAGCATCCTTTCAAGGTTGGAAAGACAAGATGTGAAGGAATCACCGAAGACTGAGAAGTCGTCCATGAATACCTCCATACACTGCTCAATCATGTCATGGAATATTGCCACCATACATCTTTGGAATGTTGCAGGCGCATTGCATAAACCGAATGGCATGCGGCGGTAGGCAAATGTACCATATGGGCATGTGAATGTCATCTTTTCCTGGTCCTTTGGATCGAGAGAAATTTGAAAATAGCCGGAGAAACCATCGAGGAAGCAGTAATATTCATTCCCCGATAATCTTTCCAACATCTGATCGATGAACGGCAGAGGGAAGTGATCTTTCCGGGTGGCTTCGTTTAATTTCCGGTAGTTGATACACACCCTCCAGCCGGTGACGGTTTGTGTAGGAATCAATTCATTGTTTTCGTTAGCGATAACCGTCATTCCTCCTTTCTTTGGGACAACCTGAACTGGGCTGACCCATGGGGAATCTGAGATAGGATAGATCAAACCAGCATCCTATCTCTTTCTTGACCTCTTTCTTGACCACGTCTTAAATCTTCGGGTTTACTCTCCTCTGTCTCTGTATGGAAGGTTAGAAGTCGTTTTCCATGAGTATCTTGTGCGTGCAGTAGTTTGGACTGATCCCTTGTATATCATAAATCTTCCATGCAATCGCCTTCTTGTGTGACTTCAAGACCTGGATAAGTCTTGCTTTCTCTTTTGGTGAAAGACCTTTGGCAATTATGACGGGTAGGTGTGAGGTTCCTTCGAGAAAAGCATATTCCAAGTGAGAGGGTAATTCCTTCAGCTCCAATTCTGGTGGTTCTTCGATAGAGGGTTTCATTCGAGCGATCTCGTCTCTTTGTAACTCGTCATACTCCTTTTGGAACTCTAATTCTTCTGGAGATGAGTCGGCTGTAGTGGCTGATGCTATTTCTACTAGTTCTGTCTCATTGGAAAGCACGTTCTTGGTGATTTCTGGATTTACTTTTGCACAACTTTCAGATAGTTGTGGCAAGGTACCGGAATCCATCTCCTCGAAAGATTTGAGGATTTCAGCTACAGACGGAGATGATTCGGGTATCGGAAAAAACTGATTTCTTCTTAAAAGTGGGATAGGGATGCCTTCGCCTAAAGGAACAGCAACAACAGAGTTATTCGTGGAAGAGTAGTTAGGCGGTGCTAAAGGATTCTTCATTTCAGGTAAGGGAAATAGCAGCTCTCCGGAAGGTGCTGATTTGTCGGAGATAGCCGAGCAGAGTCCGATGTCGTCCGGGCAAAGTCTTCTTTTGGTGATGACAGTTCTGGAGAAAGGTTCGTAACTGCTGATTGCTAGAATCTCCTCCAAATGCTCATCATATATTTCCTGCATGGCGTCCACAAGACCAAGATCTTCTCCCATAGGGTGCTTCATCAACTTATCGATATTAAAGGTGACTTCCTCCGCTCCGACCCTCAGTTTTAAAGATTTCTCGTTTACATCTATCACAGCCTTGGCAGTGTTTAGGAAAGGTCTACCAAGGATGAGGGGAACGTGGGCATCTTCCTCAATATCCATAATGATAAAGTCAACCGGGAAGATAAATTTACCGACTCGGACCATTATATCTTCAGCAATTCCTCGAGGGAGTTTAACTGATCTATCAGCTAATTGGATGGTCATTTGAGTTGGTAGCAGTTCACCTAATCCTAGTTTCTTATAGAGAGAGTAAGGCATAAGATTGACACTAGCTCCTAGGTCAGCTAAGGCGTTACTAACTTGGGTATTTTGAAGAAAACAGGGAATAGTGAAACGGCCAGTATCTCCTAGTTTAGGTGGAAGGCCATGTAACATGATTGCTGAGCATTCAGCATCTAAGGGTAAACTAACTATTTGTCTTAATTTTTCTTTATTTGAAATGAGTTCTTTGAAAAACTTAGCACAACTAGGCATCTCTACTAAAGTGTCTAATAGTCTAACGTTTAAGTGCAGACTTTTAAACATTTCTAGATATTTCCCAAATTGTGCTTCCTGTTTCTCTTTCTTAAGCCTACCAGGGAAGGGTATCCTAGTGCGTGGAATGATTTCTGGGGCTTTAGGTGATACTGGATCTGGTGCAGTGACAGGGGTGTCAATAGGCACTGGATCAGTGGTCGGTTCAGAGATAGGAGGTTGATTTGAAGAATTATCCGAAGACCTCTCATTTTTGGTTTCTTTACCTCCTCTAGTGATGACCATGATTCCTCCTTGGTTCTCAACTTTTAAAAACAGTTGTTTAAGACTGACTTCCAGGTTTTTGATCAAATCTTCTGATATTTTAAGTAAAGCATCAATTTTATCTTGAAAATCTATTACTTGTTTGTTTATGTTCATTTGATCAACCATGAAATTAGTCAAAGTTTCATTATAGTGTTGTTGAGAATTTACGGTGGAATCTGACATATTAGAGGATAAAGGTTGCAGAAACTGAGTATGTGGGTTATTGGTTGGCCGCTGAATGAAAGGTTTAGAATGAAAGTTCGATTCAGGGTTTTTAACAGTAGTGACAAGAATTTCTTCCGTACCTTTACAAGGCTGAGGTGTAGAAGATTGAAGATCCTTGAAGACTCTGGAGAGATTGTCCACTTGAGCTTGCAGAGCTTCAAAAGATAGGCTTGAAGTACTAGTTACTTCCTTAGCCGATTCGCCAAACTCCCAGTCATGTTGATGTATTGCTATCGTCTCAACTAGCTCCCAGGCTTCTTCAGAAGTATGTGACATGAAATTTCCTTGAGAAGCAGTATCGAGGGTTGACTTGTGCTGAGGAGTCAGACCATTGTAGAATACGCAGATTAGGTTCGTCCTACCCATTTGATGATTCGGACATCTGTTAAGCATCTTCTTAAATCGTTCCCATGCTAGATAGAATGACTCATTGGTTTCCTGTTGGAAACTAACGATATCATCCTTGAGCTTGGTTTGCTTGGAAAGAGGGAAAAACTTAGCCATAAACTTAGTAGCCAACTCTTCCCAAGTATGAATCGAATTGGGTTCGAGTTCATCAAACCAGGTTCGAGCACACGAAGATAAAGAATAGGGAAAAAGATATAGTCGGGAGACTTCTCTTGAAATCCCTGATTGCTCACAGGAATCAGAAAGATTGACGAATCTATCCAAATGTGAATTTGGATCATCGAGCGGAAAACCGTGAAATTGGCAGAAGGTTTTGAGTAACTTGAAAATGCTAGGCTTAATTTCGAAGTTTTCGTCGGGCAGTACGATAGGTCCTCCTCTTCCCTCCAGTAGTGGCACACAGGTTGAGGCGAGAGTAATACGATTCGTCATAGCTGATGAAGTTCGGGTTTGGTAGAAAAGAGAGTTTTGGAAAGGAAAGAACAGAAAAGGAACTTTCGGATGATATTGATCCTCCGAAAGGATCGCTAAATAACTAAGACAACTAAATTCCTAAATCGGTCATTGTAGTCCCCGGCAGCGGCGCCAAAAACTTGACGCGCCCCCAACGGTCGATCGGGTTTTCACCCTGTCGTCGGACCGTCCGTCAGCGGCGGCGTCAGTGAGAGTTGTTTTAAAATTTGTTTTATGCTGGGCCTAAGTATACTAAAGCTATGGATAAGTATAGCGATAGGTATGACCTAGGGTCGTTCTTCAAACTACAACGGGCATGGGATCTAGGACTTTAGTTATCTACGGGAATTTAGCTAGGGTTTTTAAAAGAGGTTTTTTTGGTTTGTTTTGGCTTTAACTAACTACTAATTATCTAAAAATAAACTAAATTAAAGTAAAGTGGAGTGGAGGTGGCAACGAGAACTTATAGGTGAAGCGAGTGTTTACTATGATAATTACTCATGCTATTTAGGGGTAGTTAATGAGATAAAGCCTTAGTTAAGATGACATTAATATTTCCTAATGAGCCATAACTACTAGCCTATTATCTATCTAACGTAGAGTTGTCCGCAATCAGATAAATAATATGTCACATGGATAACAGTTATGGAATGTAAACTACACCGGAAGTTGTCCCAAATGTAGCAACCAATTTAACCAACAACCATCCTCGAGTCTTGTCCCCCAATCTCGGACATTTGAGATATCTGAATCATGGCATGAATTGTTGAATAAACAAAAACATGAACAGGGGTTTCCCACCGGGACAAGTTGGGATGGTCTGGTCTGACGGCTGATTAAATTGTTCATCATTATTTCATATAAATCATTTTAACTATTCTATGCATGTTAAACTGGTATATGCAATTGATAAATATTCGAAAACCTAATCATGTAACTAATCAGCATAACAGATACTAGCATGCAAACCCTAAGCAACAATCAAACAAGAACATGCAGAAAGGCAGCATAGCAGGGATCAATTTATGCAGAGTGACGGGGTACATGGTTAAGTCACAAGTGTCCCAAAAGTTCTCTCTAAGATACTTGTTAAATGGCCTGAATCTAATCTATCTCTAATCCTACGCTCCGTGTCTCCCTCCGGTAATATTTCAACCAGGAGAACACCGGCCATGTCGAGTTCAACGATCATCAGACACAGAATAATTACTGGCATACAACTAGCAATTGGCCAAGCCTAGAAGGATGTCACTAACCACATCATAAGTTGGATAGATAAACATATGAGATTCAATTCATAGATTCAAACATAATTCAACAACATATAAACAGAGTAACAGCATGATTTAAGTATAACTACCCTAGCATGACAACTATCATAGCAAACACAGATTTGTCTAGCTAAGCATGGCAATAATCCTAGCAAGTAATTCTAAACAAGTATAGCAACATCACAACATTATTTAAAATAACAAGATAGAGATTAAAATAAAACCTGACAAAGCGTTATTACAAATCGTGCGACACCGTAGTCTCGGAGCACCTCCGTTACAATTAAGCTACTAATCTACTAGCTTAACTAATCTAATTAACTAACTAACTAATTTAGAGAGAGAGTAGTGAGAGAAAGTGTGTGTAGAAGTGTCAAAAAATGAGAAGGTGTGAGATGTTTTGAAATGATGAAATGAGGCTTGTATTTATAGAGATCGCACAACCGTATCCGTAGACCGTATCCAAACCTCAAAATGCACAACTGTATCGCAAAGGCGAATAAAAATCACATTTTTATCACCCAACACACGATACGGCTGAGCTGGACCGTATACGGCTGAACTGGACCGTATACGGCTGTGCATAGGGTGAATACGGCTGAACTGGACCGTATACGGCTGTGCATGGGCCGTATACGGCCTGCACAGACCGTATACGGTCTAGGTCCAGCCGTATACGGCCTGGACCAGCCGTATACGGCCTGGTTCAGCCGTATGCTGGTTCCTCGGTTCTTCGTTTCTTCGTTCGGGCGTAACTTCTTCGTCGTTTATCCGTTTTAAGCGTTCTTTATATCCACGCGTTCGTATTTTCCTAACGAAGAAAATGACATAAGTTAGAGGTCATAATTCTTTGTGTTGCTCAAAAAGTGCTAGAACGAGTGAACGAGAATGCTTATGATCGTATTCGTTAGATTTATCGTGTTTTTCGACCATTTTAGTCGACTTTTGAAACATTGTCTATATTTTGGCCCATGTGACGAGTTTTAATAATAAAGTATCTATTTTGATTAGTTTCGTCAAATATTGGGCTAAAAAGGTGATATTAATGCACGTAAAAACATGACTTTTTGCGTGTTATCAATACTTCCTTCAATCTGTTTAATAATAGCACCTGGATTTCTCACTAATGCTTCAGTCGTGTGCATACATTGTCCAGAACTAGCAATAAATTGCTCATTAGTGGTCAAGAACTTTCCCATCATTTTTTCAAGGTTGGTCTTCTTCTCGGGAAAAGGTGTTGCAGGTTGCTCCTTGGTGTAAAGTCCCGACTGAGCTTGGCGAAACTGGCGATTTCCTTCCTTATAAGGTCGTTGGAAAAAGGTCCCTCCGCCTTGGCGGTAGTTTCCCTGACCTTCGCCAAACTTGACTTCTTCTTTCACTTCTCCAGATTCAATCTCAGGATAATCCTTGACTAGATGCGATCCTCCACAGTTATCACATCCGACTTGGATTGGATGAACTGTTTCGGTTACCTTCCTTAGATCTCTTCCCATGCTGTCAAGCTTAGCAGTGATGGCGGCGAGTCCATCCTCATTGCTAACCGACCTTCTTCTCCGACTGGTTCCATCGTCCCAAAGCTGAGAATGTTTTGCTTGGTCACGCATTGCTTCTAACGCGTCTCTTGGAATCTTCTTCGGTAGAGATCCTTGAGCATCCAACTGCTGTCTTGTTGCACGATCCACTCTTTTGTAGAACACCATCACTATTTGTTGATCATTCAGGTCGTGCTATGGGAACCTATGCATCAAATCCTTGTATCTTTCCTACGCTTGGTGAAGTGATTCGTCGACGTCCTGCTTGAAATTCCTAATCTCATCGATCATCTTCGATGATTTGGATGGTGGGCAATACATCTTCAAGAATTTCGTGCGCAGATCTTCCCACGTGGTGATGGATCCAGCTGGTTCGTTTGAAATCCATCTCTTAGCGGCTCCCTTTAGTGTTATTGGGAACACTTGGAGCATGACTTGATCGTGCGTAACGTTGGGAACGTTGAACATGTTAGCGATTTCCAGGATCTTCTCGACGTGCTCGTTAGCATCCTCCCTTTCTTCGCCAAGGAAAGGGTTCTCTCTAAGTTCCTTGAGGAACTGTCCCTTGATTTCGAATTCCACTTCTCGCGCAATGGTGGGCCTCACTACTCCGGGCCCAAGATCGGTGCGCATTAGGCTTGAATATTGCTCTAGAGTTATGTTGGCAATGTCGTCCGCCATGTCGTGGTCTGGTTCCGATTGATCGCTGGGATACTCGGTTGGAGGGATTTCGCGACACTCTCTTTGTTCGTCCTCAAAATCCGACTTGTAGTTGGAGGCCAGTGGTGTGTGAAGATTGCAGTCTAATATCCCGTCCGCCTTGTTCAGGAATGGGTTGATTATCGGTGAATGGGGCGTTTCGGAATGTGCACGTATTCTTTGATGAAACGTGCATTCGGGTTCTTCAAATGGAATGGCAGGATTAGGATCCGACGTCCGGGTCATTAACGTCCTGCAATTAAACTTACCAAGTCAGTAGAACAGGTTACTTAGGTAACACAACGTAATACTAACTATCCCGCTCTTAGTTAAAAGAAAAAGTATGAACATACAGAATTTTAAACTAAAGAACACCTTATAACCGACAAACTAAAGGTAAATCACAACTATACAACTAAAACAATTTCCAAATTATTGAATTGAATCAAACCGCTCCCCGGCATCGGCACCAAAAACTTGATGCTGTATAACAGAGTTAAGTTTTATAAATGGGAGTACCTGCTTACTATACACAACACAGGCAAGAATACCTGGTCGTAATATAGTATAGCCTAATAAGTCCGAGTCGCACACGAGGAACGGATGTCAATATTAAATAAATTGGAAATTGTTGTAAATAAAAACAATAAATAATGAGGGCGTTTTAGTTCCGATCGAACAATTGGCAAACAATTATGAAAAATGGTTTATTAAATAAAACTTAATAAAAAAAATAAAGAAATGATAAAATAATTAATTAAATAAAATATTTAATTCAAATGATAAAAGAAATGCATTTGCTTGGATTACTTTCCTTAGATTCCGGAAATCATTTTATTGAATTGCTACACATGGATTTATTGGTGATTTTACAAATATTACCAATCTTCCTTACAAGATATATTGATATAAACACAATTAAGAAAGACACAAAGTTGTTTTCAACACGCTAACAGTTCAATTTAACGTTGACCATCAAATTGTATTCTAAATTAAACCAACACCGTTTATGTGATTTATTTTCTTGACTTGAATCAACAAAGTCTATAACTAATCAAAGTTATCTTGTTCATCATTAACCAGTACCAATTATTAACCATAACCTGTCAAACTCAATATATTCAGCAACAATCGTCAATTGAAATCAACGATTTTCAATAATCTTATAATTAAACGGAAATCAATCTCAATTAATCATAAAATCATGTTAGGTAATTACTAATAATCATTCAATAACCAAGGATCATCAAATAAACACATAAACTTTCAATAAATCCAATTAAAACCGAAAATCAATAATCAATCCATAATCTAAGTATCATTATCCAAGCAAATACATAAAAGATTTAGCCAATCATATTATTACAGAAAATCAGATTCGAGAACGAATTCATAATCATAATTAAATGAAAGGAATAAGTGTATTCGAACCGAAAAATAGAAATTAGGATTGAACGAATGAAAGCCTTCAATTCTCTTGATCTTTTCCCTTCAAAAATCTTTGGAATTAGGGTTTTAGGAAGTAAAAATCGGCTGGAGAGAAAAGTAGAGTGATAACCCTCAAAATGAAAGCAAATGAGCTATTTAGGGTTTCTGTCTAATCAATCCATACGCCGTATGGATTTTCATACGCCGTATAGATTGAATATGCCCATGGATCAGAACCGCGTAATCTGACGGCCCGGATCACACCATCCATATGCCGTATGGATGCAATTTTTCAACTTTTTAGCCACTCGACTTCAGTTCTTCAAGCTTCAATCATTTTAGCTTCTTTTCTTCAATACTAGCTCGTTTTCTGCTTCTTTTCCGATTCAAGCTCCAAATAAATCCTAAATGCAAATATGAACAAAATGAGTACCAAATTCAAATAAAATGCATAAAAATTCTATTGAACAAGGGGTAATTAATACTATAAGTTAGTACATTTTGGTGTTCATTAGCAACCGGGAAATTTCTCAAAAACGCTACTCCATCATGTTAGTGGACACTAGACACATGTTATAAGTTCCTCAATACCACTTCTTCTAAAATTGAAGTTGAGAGGGTCATAAGCATGGCTTAATCAAGACAACGGTAGAAACCCAGAGTTAGTAAATAACAGATGAGTCAATTACTGTGTTGACGACAGCTTAGTCATGATATGACTACATCATAAACAATTATCACATAACAACTGTTTACTCACGCGCAAACTACTATGTAAATAGTTATCTCTTAACCACGATATAACTTCATTTGAACGAGGGAAATTTACTTCTTAGTCACGTGATCGACGATAACAGGATCTACGTGACTCACCCAAAATTGATGAAATCAAAAGCTGGAGAAACCTTGGCGATACGAGTGGTAAAACATAACCTCCACTACGTAGGACTGTTCGAAAAACCTTACGAGAAATCCTTGTTGCGTACAATTTTGAACTAGTAAGATTTCTCAACAATGTTCACGACATTCTTACGATATTAACTTGAAAAGGGTGCTCTATAATGAGGCCTTAAATCATTTCGCCGATGAAGTCTTCGTTGACACGAAACTTAACTCGTTGAAGAAACTTGTCAAAACTTCTGATCAGAAAACGTAAACAATTCCGACATAGTTGGAACAAACTTTTAAAGATCATTGAAACTTGAAGCACAGCCCATAACCTACTTGAGAGCACAAAGATGGAACATGCAGAAAATACCATATGTCTTTTGAACATGCGTAAACAACTCATAACATAACTTAAATTTCGATGACGAATTTTCTTTAACAAGGGGAGAATGTGATACCCCGCAAAATTTGAGTACAATTAAGTACAGTAAACTCGTGAATTTTACGCTAATTTCCTGGCAAAAGTTTTGATGTGAAATAAGTCTAGCGAGCCCAAAATAATAATACGGAAAGTATTACAAAATTTGTAATTTATATAATTACATACTAAATACATGAATAGATAGTGAAACGCGAGTCCGAAAAACATCTCGGAAATGTTTCCAAAATCATTTCGAAATATTGTTTAACTAAAATAATATGGGGAAAAATTTTTAAAACGGAATAATATTGAGTTTTAAATACATATTGGGCACGCAGAACAGTAATGATGTACAAATCATACAACAGCAAAAAATAATGAAAATATCATTATTCAAATTTTAGATAACGAACCTAGAGAACATCTACAAAATAAAAATATTAAATATTAAATTTTATATTGCAATAATTATACCCGTACCCGGAATTACCGGGTTAAATACCTATAATATAACCCCCAACAAAATATCTATGAGACATGTTACTGTAAACCCACGTCTCACTTGAAAAACTTAACCAACATCATTTTAATATATACTACATACTCACATCCACAATGATACACCCACTTCAATAATATAGTACACCAACCATCCTTTCTCTGTGTTTTCATCGATTGAGAACAAGCAGGAAGATCAAAGGCAGGAACCCCAAAATCATCTCCATTCACAAACAAACACATATATATTACACCATAATCATGATCACATAATTCTCATCTCGTCATCTTCATCATCTCACTTGATCATCATCGTCATTTTTCTTCACTGTGAGGTTCAAAATCTATATAAATTTTATATATTCTTAGATTTTATTATGTTATAACTTGTTTATAATGTATATAAATTGTTTGATTTTGTAACTTATACTTTTGGAGATGATTGAAATAACAAAATGGAAAATAATTATGATAATTATTTTGAATAAAATTTATGCTCTGTACACATCATTGGCATATATATGTGTGTAACAACGGGTAAAATTTGTGGATAAAACTTGTAGTATGTTAAGCTAAATATTTGTGAAAATTATAACTCGAAATGATAATAAAATATGGGTTGATTTCGGACTAAAACAGAGCACAGAACTGATTTGCGAAGGGGAACCGATCGGCTAGGAAAACATAACCGATCGGCTAGTTGTCCCAACTGATCGGTTAGGTGTGTGTAGAGTCGATCGGCTCAAATGATTGATAGCCGAAAGGCTATGTCATGATCACGTACACATAGTATAACATAGTTAGTATGGTCATTTCTATATATAGACATTTCTATATATAGAAAGTATCTACTAAATTATGTCATAAATCGATTATGATTAAATTTAAGTTAATTTCATTTAATTAAGTTGAGTAGGATATACCTCGTACGATTTTATATTTTCAAAATATACGACACGTAATTTGGTTCTAAAATTTTACACGACCGCGGAACATTATTTTATACAAATAAGTATTGGGTAATACTACGAATTGGACACGAAAAATACTAACCCTTAAAACTTTTGGGCCAAACGGGTTAATTATATAATGGGCCAAAGCTATTATTTTTATAAATGGGCTAGACATTTGGGCCAAGCCCACTTGGGCCGAGAGTGTTAACCTCAAAATGTTGTTGGGCCAAAATAAATCAATTGGGTTGTGCTAATTGGGTCGTGCTAGTGGGCTGAACGAATTGGGCCAAGCCCAATGGGCTTTGTTACTATAAAACACAAATGTAAACGAGACTACGGGACGAGTAAATGAAATGAACACAACGTTTAATACCAACTAACGGATTATATATATATATATATATATATATATATATATATATATATATACAACGACTATTTATATATATATATATATATATATATAGACGGACGATGACAAACTTATAATTATACATATGTGTATATACGAAATCTTGACAAGTGTATATTTATAAATATACAATGGACACAACGAAATATATTTTCGTAACAATTGAAATTATGTTTTCAAACATAAACGACAATGACAAATTATACGAATGCATATATATATATATATATATATATATATATATATATATATATACGCGACGAACTATTCGACGACTAATATAACTAGAAAAATAATAATTATTTTTCAACACAATTATCATCAACTATATTGTACAAACTCTTAAAAACCTAACGAGTAGTCGAATACTTATGTTAAGTATGTTTATTGCGTCTAGGACATTGAGGGACGCTGTTGGACTACTACTACTAGCTGTTATCACTCACGCATTTGCTACCAGTGAGTTCACAGCCCCGCTTTTAACTGTTTACTACTTTCTAAATTTGGGGTGGAAAAGATAGAACAGTTTTTGCTATAACATGCAATATCTGTTATTGATTGCTTTGGTGCTTTTGTGTTATTGATTATATAAATGGTTTCATGTTATGATTGCGAACTATGTGGAAATACTTATAGGACTTGTTACTAATATGATTAGGAATTACGTGTTTTCCTATAATCTTTTGCGAGTGGAGTTTATTTGACTCTCATGACAAACTATAAATGAACTTGGTTTAACAAACCATGCATATATAAAAAAAACCCTGTGAATTCACTCAACCATGTGTTGACGTTTTACTATGTTTTTCAGGTAACTAGCAGCACAGATAAGACTGTATGCATATGGAGTTAGGCGACCCAAGACTAATTAGGATGCCACATTTTGGGACACTTAAGAGTTCTTTGTATAACTGATTTACATTAATCATACTTACGAAATCTTCTTTCGGGAACTGTGTATTTTATAACAGATTGTGTTTTATAATACTATTCTACGACTTTAACGAGTTGTAGTTCTTTTTGTTACAAACTAATTTCATAAATGGCATCTTAATTTATTGTTCAGCAATAATCATAAGCTCTGATCTGACATGAGTGTCAAATGTTAACGTCAGCACCCCCACTTACTCTAATGCTTCCGCAAATCGCGCATTGACCGCGCTGACCGAATTTGGGGTGTCACACATCCCAAAATTGAAATTTCGTTAGCCATCTTCTACAGCTATGATCTTCATTCATCACTACTCTTTCCACTGTTTCTCGGTTCTTTGCCACTAACATTACTTCTAACCCGCCAAGATATTTGATTTCCACGTCCAACAGACCGTCTTCTTTACACAAAGATTGGGCTTGCACTAAGTACTCCTTTTTCTTCACTTGACCTAATATTACTTCTTAAGCTCTTCCTTATTCATCTCCTCATCTTGTACCTGAATCCATCTCTCCTTCTCCGATTTACCTTTTCTTACCCCCATATTATCATTGACCATATGATCGCTAAACATTCCTCCCTGTTGTTGATGGCCTCTATTACCCACTACTTTCGTATTCTTTTCCTCTCTAACAACATCAGCATATCTCCTGTAATCCTTTTCTTTTCCATCTACTCTCACATCAAACCTACGAGCACTCTCACCTTTTTCGTGCATGAACCATTTTACATCGGTCGCCACCTTCGATTTTCTATCTCTAGCCTTCAACACAGTGAGTTGCATTCCACCAAGTCTAATCATATTCAGTCTTCTTAACAACCATTCTTCATCATCCACCTGTTGGAAGTGTATAAAACCAAATCTCCTTCCGTCCTTGAGTGTTTATGAGCCATATAAATATCGACGGTTTTTCCCCATTGTCGGAAGGTACTCCATAACACCTCCACACTGCAGTTACTCGGAAAGTTGGAAAACATGAAAGAAGTCACCCGTTGTTGATTACCCTTGATCCCATTTGTCCTTGAAGCTTGTCCACTAGACACTCTCATCCTCTCCCTATACTCCGTCGTCCACTCTCTAGGCCTCACCGAAAAGTTTCTCGTGCGTGTTTGGAAATTTCTCTCTACCTCTCATTCTCTCAAGATATGATGAATAAATCTTATACTCACATATATATAACATACGTTAAATTAAAAATTGAAGTAATATCAATTTATTAATGTAGGCATATTAATAATACAATACAGTGATACACCAATCAAAGTTAAAACATCATCAATCAAAATTAGATTAAAATAAAAATCAAACTAATCAATTAGGTCCTTCTAGTTTAATTAGATTAAAATTACGACCTCTATTTGAATTAAAGAATTCACATCCCGTGTTTATACACGGGTTTAATGAAACGCCCCAAAACTTTAGATTTTTTTTTCGGGTCCTACAACTTGGTCCCACATCTCGTACATTTAATACCGTATATTCATCTTTGACCCAAAACAAGACAACGGGGTATGCAAGTTACCAGCCATATAGTACAGGGATGTCAAAGAACCTTGTTTTAGGCTAGAACAAGCTTGTTTTAGGCTAGAACAAGCTTGTTCTAGTGGTAACACTGACTAAGGTTTTTAGAACTAAATTCAAACACGCATAGTTTTTAAACCGCAAAGACTTAGACCATGAAAGATTGCAGACACCTTTGTTTGACCATACTAAAGGTTTCCTTTTTTGTACTTTTTCAATTTACTCAAAAACGCCAAATCTGTACTTATCACCATTTTAGACCCAAAACGCCACTTTTACTTAGCGTACCAAAATTCACACCACTTCAAATCTGACTTCAACCATTTGTACACTTAATTAATATGCCAAAATATATCACCCCACTTCTAGCTCAATATATTATATTTATATACTTTGAAAGCGAGTCCCAAACATACAATCTATATTTACATGTACCAAAATCTTTAACCCTTTTTTAAAACATCACAATTATAAACATATAATTACAACATCATTTACTGAAAACCAGGTGTTATATTAATTCACAAAACATAACTTTTAAATCCCAAAAAGATCAGAGTAGCTGCAGCAGTAGGCAAACATCCCATCCAGAATCCCAATACCCGTTCCAAATCCCAATCATAATCTGCAAAATGTTAAATATCGTGGGATTAACTCACAGCTAAGTGAATGGAACTGTATCTGACAGTTCAATTCAGAAATAACAAGCCTTACAACAAATAAACACAACAAGATATGTTTACAGCATAAAGCTTCGCAAACATATAAACACATAGCGTCAAATAGGACCGGCGATTCCTGGTTAGCCAACCAAAGAACCCTTAAACCACTGCCGGCCAAAACAGTGATTTACCGATAGTTTGAAGCTATCTTCACTGACTAGGGTTCATCCATCTACGATATGTATCGGAAACCCCGCCAGCCAAACAATAGCTACAAACCCAACCAGCGTTGACCTCTGAATCCAAATATGCCCAATGGCCCAAGAAACACATAGTGCATAATCGTCATGCCAAACAATAACCCATAATACAAGACAGTCAATAATCAGCAATAACAATAACCCAAACTAACAATAATCAACCCAGTTCAACAATATCAATAATCATATCAATAACCCCAAAACCAATATAAACCAAACAGTCAATAATAATAACTAATAACCAGAATGTTCACCCGTTGTAACCAAACCTGTTACAACTGAGTTGAACCGAGGACTACAGATCTACTCACCAATATACCCGCTTCACCACTCACTAGTCTTATGTCACTGAGTGTCTTCTACCCAATCTGGAATTACAACAAAAAATCCACAAATCAGTACTTATCCCGATATCCATATAACATATTTCAAATAGACTTAAATATACAACATTAATAAGTTGCAACATATTATACTAGCCCACATGTTATCATCATAACCTGTTTCAAATTACAATATCAATCAAATAAAAGTAAAGTGTTGGACACGCCAAAGAACCCGCCGGTTAGGGTCTAAGACCCGCCGGCTTCAGGTCACCACCCGGGGTTCCCATCACTCAGCCGCTGGGTACAAATGATTTTGAGGGAACAGAACAAAGTTGATACAACCTACATCTCTTATATACATATATGAAATTCAATCCAATTGCAATAAACGAGTTTTAAGTATCACTCATACTATTTAACTAATAATCATTTTTATTAGCTAGTTTAAAACTCACTAACCTCATTACTTAATCCCAAATCATCATCATATATATATCAAGCTAGAATATAAATACTAAGTCATCATTATAACACACTAATACTACCATTACTACTACTAGTTATCAATGAAATAGGCCTAATCAAAGATGGAGGCCTCTTTCTAGACACAACACCTGATTGTTGATTTTAAGGTCTTGATTGCTGATTTTCATAACCATGTTGTTGATTTCTAGACCTGAATGCTGATAAGCCTTTTTCTAGACAAAAGCCTAAACAAAGACAGAAGCCTAGTGCCAGACAGAGACCTGATTGCAGATTTTGAAGACCTTATTGCTGATTCACAATACCTAATGAATGATTTTGAAGTCTTAGTGCAGATTTTGTCAAATCTCTATTATTTGATTCTTTGATTCAAGGATTTCTATCAAATTATTTGCCCCAAACAATAACATCCTTCATTATAATCATCAATAAACATACAAGAATATTAAGAATCCTAAAATTTCATACTATCAATCAAAACCCACTTTAAAGCTTTCACAAAGTTCTTCACTTTCCTCCATTAATGGAGTTTCTTGAGTTCATAATCAAAATCAATGATTCTCATAAAATTAGATTATCAAACATGTTACAAACTTGGTTTTAAACCTCTACAAATACAAAAGAATCATTAAATAACAAGAATTTGGTTATATCATCAAAACCCATTTCATCAAAATAAGTTCATAAACACAAGAATACACTTACTAATTGAAAGGAATAAGGATGATGATGATGATGATGTTAATTTGATGTAGACTTTAATTGCTTCCTTTCTTTTGATTTCTTGCTAGGTTTAATTGAAGTGTTTTTGAAGTTAATAAGAGAGTAAAGCAAATTGGAGAAAAGTAGGTGAAGAAAATGAGTCGGTCACACAACCGACTTTAATATATTGCAGTGCAATTTGTATCCCCTTCGAAGCCTATTGTCTGGAACCTAAAATACTCGCGAGACAAAATATTTTATTTTACCGTCAACTCTATTATTTTAAAACAAGTACCATTTTATTAATCACAATAAGTCATGTGACTCATTTACCTATTTATTTCCAAGAAATCAAATAAATTATTTCCCATTACTTTAAATAATCATTTTAAAACTTAATAAAATACCATTTATTTCTAGACCCTAAAACAGGGTGTTACACAAAAACAAACTTGAAATACTAAACCAAAGTACCACAACCCATTTTATTCAAAAATAGCACTTACACGCTTCTTGACCCAAATAGACACCATTTGACTCGTTTGAATAAATGATCAAATTCTGACCAAAACTCTAGCCAATACCATTCATGTTTGAGACTTCCATTAACTAATGCTATAAGACTTTGACTTCTAAACTTTGACCCTTGGGCGATTTACACAAGCTATATTCAAAACGATAATTAAAGAAGAGAGACTTGCAACTCACTACTAGCAAGTCATCCACACTAATCCTTTTCCTTTCTCCGTGATCTGATTTACCTAAAAGCATGAAACATGAAAGGGGTAAGCAACCACCGCTTAGTGAGCATATAAGAAACTAATTAAGCCTTCAACCACATATCATCAACATTAAACACAAATAATCAACAACATAGATAATATTACTCCACATCTTCATATTACCACATAAGAGACAAGCACATAACGGATCCGGACCCTAAGAAACAAGGCATCGTGAGAAACAAGGCTTGGTGGTATCAAATCACGTCGAAATGAATACCACTTTAAGAAATAAGGCTTCATGATTCCAAATCACGTCGAAATGGATATCATATTCAAGAAACAAGGCTAGATACAAGTCATATTTCTCTTGATCGTATGATCCTCTTGCTCGTAAGCAATCCAAAAACACATACGATCATTCATACTCTTTATCATAATCATCATCGTATAATCCACATGTAAAAACAAGTCATGATACAAGTATCTTGAAACAAGGCTAATAAAACATATACAAGAAACAAGTAATCTTTCGCATTAACACTTATCCAAATAAAACACATAAATACAATTAACTTCCACATGGTTGTATGTTCCTCTTGCTCGAAAGCAATCCGGAAACACATACAACCCTACTCAATTAGCCCCCATATACTCACCTTAACCTTCACTCGATGATTTACTGAACATGATCAACGACGATACATCCAACTCTTTGCCACCTATCACATAACACATAATCACATACACATAATTAAAATCCACTAATCATCATAATCAAGCATCTATCAACATTAATCCTTCCCCACTTAGGATTATTCTTATTCATAAACATTTATTCCATCATTATACTCATACTCATAGTCATAATCATCTTTTATTAACATACTTACTTTTGAATAATTGATTACATAAAATCCTTAATAAAACATCATAGTAATACTCTCTTAACATCACTAACCATATCTTTACTCCAATTACATGATTAATCAATCAACATAATCACTAACTCTATTATCATAATCATAATCATAATCATAAATCAAAACCTTTATATATAATTACTTAAATTCTTAATAATTCATCTTAACAACGCTCTTTAACATCATTAATCACAATTCTATTCCAATTACATCATTACTTCAAGATTTAACCAAACCCTAGAATTTAATCAAGAACATAACTAATGATTTCATCACTTTTAGGTTGTATTACAATCACTAATAAACTTAATAACACTAATAAACACTAGCTTCATCAAATTATAACCCTAATTTCGTATTATAATCATCCATTTTACTAAACCCATGAAAACCCCAAAAAGCTAGGTTAAAGTTGAAGAAATCTTACTTACAATCATAGAAGATGATGAAAGATAATGATTATCCAAAGATTAAAGCTTAAATCAATGATTTAATTTGATGTTTGAAGATGATATTGAGCTTCTGCGATTTTTCTTCAATGTTAGGAAAGCTTTTAGAAGTTGATAGAACAAATGAGAAGTCCTCAAACTCATCCACGTATCTATCTGACTTATTTTCTTAATCCCTTTATTTCTTACAGTCTGGAACTGATAACACTGTTTACGTTTTCTATTATTTATTATCTTAATCCCTTTATTTCTTACAGTCTGGAACTGATAAAATTGTTTACGTTTTCTATTATATCTTATTATTTAAATAACCATACTTCATAATAAAAACATATTCGCGTACGAAAATACTTTCCTGATATTTGAGGAGTTACAATTAAGCTCTATTTAGTTTTTATATAAGAAATACGTATACTTTATAATATCACAATAAGTTGCCAATTGTCATTAACATTAATTAATTATTTTTTTACTCTAAATTTCTTTGTATAATGTTATACATTATTAATATTAGCGTCAATATATAAATATATAATTTAATCTTTACTTAAAAATGAATACATTCTAATGGTTTTTGTTTAATATCTTTTACATTTTACACTTCCGATTAATAGTAATATGTATTTTTTAACCTTAAAAGTTAGCTTTCAACCTTTAAAGAAAACATAATCTTTAAATGTTCATTATATTAATAAGTACTTTAAAGAAAGCATAATCTTTAAATGTTCATACTAAGTACTTTAAACAAAACATAATCTTTAAAGTTTCATATTAAGTACTCATTTAGAATGAGGTTCAAATGGGAATGGAAAATTTGATGAGAATTAAGGAACCAATAAGAATGTGTCACGTGTCATAAAACCTATTTTGTTCATAGTTTTGAAAATAAATATCTCACAAACGGTAAGTTGAAAAATTATAGAAATTGCACCATGAAAATCAACATTTTTTACTCTTCAATTTTTCATATCACAAGATATACTTTCAACGACTTTTTTTTTTGGTTGTACCTAACTGGTAACATATGTGTTACTCGTTGGTAACAAATGTGTTAGTTGTATTCAAAACCCAGTAGAAAAACGAAAAAAAGTTCGTCGAAAGTATACCTTGTCAAATCTCTAATCGAAGAGAATAAAACATTGTTTTATTTGGTGCAATTTTTGTGAACTTTCAACTTACCGTTTGGAGATATTTAATTTTTCAAACATTGCTAAGGGAAAGAGCGTTTAATGATATGTGGCACACCTATTGGTTCCCCCTTCTCAGAAAAATTTGTTGTAATGATATGAACCTTACTCTAACTAGAGTATTTAATAATCTTCACTTATGAAATAGTTTTTCAATAATCGTATATACGTACTAATTAGTACAACCCTATAATTTCAAATTAATTTAAAATATCATTAATGATATATTTTGCTGAATTTATTTATTATATACTTCATACATATAATTATATCACATTAAATTTAAGGTGATTTTATCTTTTGTTTCTAAATTTCTATAATATAATTGCAAAATCATTTTTTTCATAAACATTTCAACGTATTATCGTTTGTAAATTATTATTTGATCATTAAATTTAATAATTTTTTTCTATTTTTCTGTTTCATTAACTTTATGACTATTAATCAAACATCAATCTAAAACATAATATACACATAACATTAGAGAAATTAAAATTAATGTTGTTGGATGGAGGTTGTGCATCGCATAACCCATATATATATATATATATATAACCCTAATAAGTAAGACCATTTGTATTTGTGAATGAAATGTCATACATTACTGACCCACATAACAAAAAATTGTTCTCACTCCGGGTGGAGCTCAAAATTTGGGAGAAAATGCACATTGATTTATTTCCTATCATTGTTCTCACTACGTATTAGATTTCTTAGGGGCCATGTCCTCTAGATACAACCCTCTTCACACACATCACAAATTCACAATACTACAATAAGCTACAAAAACTAAAAGTAACCACTACAAAAAAATATCATTATATGACACTTTGTTCTCCACTCTTTTAGAATGTGTAAAGCTTTATTAAAAAAGATAAAAGTTTTAATACTTATGTATATAAGAAAGAAAAGTTCACACTTGTAAGTTTAGAGAACTTACAATTTTTCAACACTTAAAACTGTGAACTTTTTTCTGTAACACATGATTTTTCCACGCAAGAGAAAGTGTTATAAATTGGGTGTTACAAAATTTTTTTCCCACACCTTTAAGTGTTGACATGTAATTTCTCCACACTTTTATGTGTAGATTTTTATAAACAGTTATATATGTGAAGATTGTGGTGATTTTCATACTTATTGGTGTAACAATTTTTTATAATTATAAGTATGAATAATTTTACATAATTTCACACATTTATAGTGTTGATTAATAAAATATTACGTTTATTTCTATTTTGTTTGATTGGTTGTGTGGTATGATATTGGCCGCACTATAAAAGAATGTCATAATCACGTAATTTTCTCCACGCTTCTAGTAAGTATAGAATTTTTTACGAAAGTTAAGATTTTTCACACCTATATATGTGAAACGAAAAGCTCATACTTTTAAGTGTGAAGAAACTATAACTTGTCAACATTTAAAAGTGTATTAATAATTTGTAACATATAATTTTTCGATGTAAGAGAAATTGTGGATAAATTGGGTGTTACAAATTGAAGTTCATACTTATAAATGTGGATACATTTAGATTTTCCACACTTAAAGTGTGCACTTTTTTTTCCCTGTACATTTATATATGTGAAAATTGTGATAATTGTTTATATATCTTCACACTTAATGATGTAATTATTTTTAACATAATTATAAATGTAAATAATTCAACAAAATCTCACATTATTTTTTAAACGTGCGGATAAATGATGTATTTATTTTTTAAACATGGAGACCCGAAACGAGCCAAAAGTTGACAACGAAAAAGAAAGACAGGAAACATGAACGATAGAAATAGGACATTGACTCATTTATTATTCATATATGTAAACAAGGTTTTTTAAAAAAATATTAACTATGACACATCAAATTGTTACCTTATATAATTACATGCTAATATTTTTTTTAATGCCACATCAATTCTTACCTTAATTTTTATATTTTCTTTTATATTAATCGTTTTAATCAAATGCTCTAATACATAAAATGCCCCATTTTTTATATAGACTTGCACGATCCTTGAAAGTGGGTTGGATCGCGTATCATAACACAAAGGTGCACTGTGACTGATCCACGCTTTACACGATCCTAGGAACAAGGTGGAATCGCGTATTAACAAAGGAAAATACACTGTGACATAATTTCACTAAAGTACGCGATCCTAGGAATAAGATGGGATCACGTATTTGCTCTTGGATTTCGACAGTGACCAAACTCCCTTATGTTACACGATCCTAGAAATACTCCAGTATCACGTAATAACACATGACAACAACTTACAACTTATACCAAACTCAGATTTTGAGCCAAATTCGGAAGTGCGTAACTTTTAACTCGTTAGGAGTTAAGACCTGAAATTTTGCGGACACCTTCACTATACCAAAATGAAGGTCTCCCCTTTTACACTTTTTCAAATTTTTTAACAATGAAAATTTAGACGTATGACTAATGTGTGATCATTTTGACAACTTTTGGTGACAACCAAATTCCCAAACTACTCACATTCAGACCAAGACCTTTTTCACACATCTATAATACACCAAAACAAGTTTAAAACCTACAACAAATAAACCATAATGCTAATCCATCCTAGATTAGCACACATGCACTATTTGAGCACTTTTTGACCCATACACACCAAAATAACTACACTAGTACTAATTAACCTTTAAAGTCAACTTTCAAGTTACAACAATACTATTATTAATAAACTTATTATGTACATATCATTAAATTCTCAAAACGACAAGTTTACATTCACTTTTATTTTGAACTCATAAGTTCAAGCCACATTTCTATTCTAATGACAACTTTCACCTTTAAACCAACGTTAATGACAAAAGATATTATTTCCGGGCGAATTACACAAGTTAATATTCATAACGACAATTATAAAGAGAAAGGACTCTTTTTTAATTGCGTTTCCCTCTACAACACTTAAAAGAATAAGCATATTGCTTAGTGAGCATATAGGTAATCAACTAAGTAATTCACCAAATCAATTAACAACTAGAAACAAGCCAGAAGAAACAAAATAATCTTAAGCAAACAACTACTTGAACATTATGTAGAGATTAAAACACAATGCGGATCTGCGACTAATAAAAACAAGCATGCTTAGTACCATATCACGTCGATATGCATACTAAGCTCCACTACTATATGCTAACAAAGTTAGTCAATCTCTACAAAGTTGTTCATCCCACATAACTCACAACATTAATTCACAATTAGAAACAAGAAAAGAAACAAGCTAAATACCAATTGATTGTGCAAACCTCTTGCTCAAAAGTAATTCCGAAATACACAACCATTACTTAATTATTCCCTATAATACTCACCTTGATGTTTAAGTGATGAATTACAACAACTGACCACAAATGTTCCCATGCTTTTAACACCTAAATATACAACACATAATAATATAACAACATATTTAGAATTTGGTAATCATCAAGATTCAAACAACAACTACATTCAACCCTCCCCCACTATGAATCTACTTCCATTTTCATAACCAAAATCACCACTATCTTTTAGTTACCCAAATCTTTACTTAGCATCTTGTTCATTCATTTTATTAACACTCTAATACACCACTAGACATACTTTTAATTGATTACTAACAACCCACAAAAGTTTTTGCAAAAGTCAGGAAATCACTAAAGAACACTAATTGTGATTCTATGACCTTCATCATGTTATATGGTTATCAATCATAACTAAGATACTAACTAACACTAATTATACATACATAAATCCCGATTTTGAATTAAAATAACTAGTTATACAAAAACCTACTAAAACTCAATTTCTAGGTTAGAGAAATGAAGAAATTACTCACTTGGGATTATAATGATTCAAGAGAATGATGAAGAAGATGATAAATTGATTCTCTAGCTTGAATTGGAAGATTGGAATGGAGGTTGAGACTTGAATATGTTTCCTGCAATTTCTTCCTTGTTCTTCCCCTTTCTAGAACGATTTTTGGAATGGAAGAATAGATGAGTATGAGTTTGTACACACGTGTATGTATGTTTTAATTAATTGTGTTCCCCTCGATTTCTATTGTCTGAAATTGATACGATTTCTAGTATTTTATTTCACTTATAATAATAATACTTTAAAATATTATATTTTCGTGTATTAAAATAATACCTCAAAATTTGAGGTGTTACAGTACAAATATGAATTAACAACGCTGTTATAACAACTTTTGTCCCACGAATGTTAATATGTTCTTCCGACATTTTTAAATTGTTTAAGTTATCCGTTCGCAGTATGTTAATAGTTAATGACTAGTAACTCGAGCTAGTGACAATCATTGTGACACCTGGTCAAAAAGTACAATTTTCACGCCCAATTTAAAAATGTGTTTCACTAAACTGAAACCGTGCGAAAACAAGTTATAAAATGTTAACACAAACACTTTAATTTTATAAAATGTTTCGACCCGAAAATATTTCGAAAGAATATTAATAAATGTTAGAAATCGAAATAATACGAAGCGGAGACCCAAATGAGTCGGCCCGGGTTCGGTCTGCAAAACCCGAACCGACCCACCCCTTTCCCCTGTTTTTACTTCATTTTCTTCTTCATTTTTGCACACACACATACACTCACATCTTCTCATCTCTCTCTCTCTACACCTCGATCTCTCTCTCACTACAACATCACGGCGGCAGCAGCCACCACCACTACCAAAATCGTTCATTAACATCATCAAGAACAAGCAAAAGGATCATCATCATCTCATCTCATTTTTGGTTCTAGATTCGTCACTTTTAGTAAGAAATCCTTACTTCCTTGTTAGTTTTGCTTGAAATTGTATGCATCTACCAATTTTGGAACCACTTAACGTTTACGCCCAAAACCCCCACTGAAAATGCTTTAAAAATCGAAACCCACCTCAAAACTCGCATCAGTTCATCCTGCGAACTGAGATTTCAGTTGCGGTTCGTCTTGTGAAGCGAACCGAAACCTGTGAACCGAACCGACTTGTGAAGTCAATCTGCAAACCGAACTGACCTGCGAACCGACCCGAATTGCGAGTCGACTATGACTTTCGAGTCGAGATTTTTGCGAGTTGACTCTTGACTTGCAAACCGAACCTTATGCAGCGAACCAAACTCGGTTCGCAGCCTAGCTTGCCTTGCGAGCCCAATCTCATCTCGCACCGCAAACTCGGTTCGCACCGCAGTCTCAACCCTCGGCTAGACTTAGTCAATTTTTCCAATTTTGAATTTCAGATGCGTTTTTCACAAAGCAATGTAGTAGAAATAAAAATTGTGATTCTATGACCTGGCAGCTCGACCCCAGCCAGGGGCTCTGCCCCTTGGACCCTGCCAGGAGTTGCCACCCCTTGGACCCCGCTACCAGGGACGCTGCCCCCAGACCCTCGTCACCAATGGGCCATACACTTTTACAAACTTCAAATATCGACTTACACATTTATAATCTCGTGTGTTTAGGACACTAGGAGATTATAGTTTGAGACAATCAGTACGTTTTGAGACGACTAGCTCCCACATGGGAGTTCATAGCCCCACTCTTTCAACTGTTTTACTATTTTTGGGGTTAGACGCATGCTCAATTACTCTTTTTGAATTATAATGATAAACTTCTATAATTCACACTTAACTATATGACTGTTTTGTAATATAAACCGTGTAATACTTATGAATTACACCCATTATATTGTTGTAGAACAATGTCACTGCTCAACCTAGATAGGTTACCGTTATATACTACCATATTGTTGAAAGACAATTATCATTATATAACTTGATTAAGTTATCACTATACATTGGCCATATTGTCACGGGATAATATTATCGAATATATTGGAACTAGTTAGTTTTACCTACGCTGGACAACATCTAGACTTTTTACAGAATTAATTTTCCTTTTAGGAACTAAGACTGTCTATACACTCCATAATTACTATAATGGATTTATACTTAAGTGAACATTTCCTAGAGACCTCAATATACTTGCTAGGATGGAGGCTAGGAGAATACGATAGTAACATACGTTAGTAAAGTTCCTTATACTAATACCAAATCACTAGGTGATGATTATTCATACCTAGGCTTCTTGTGCTACACCCAATTTCTAAGTATTGTATATACATATTTATATACAATAAATCACTATCATGTGTTACATGATACCCTGTTAGATGCGTTTGTTGACTAAGACTTACACACACACACACACACACACACATATATATATATATACATACATATATATATATATATATATATATATATATATATATATATATATATTTATACATATACTTGTACACTATCTCAAGCACCTGGTGCTATCAACGATTTATTTATGTATATTGATATACATACACTTATACAAACACGATTACTCTTGTCGGGCATGTCGTAGTACTGCCGGCTCTCAATTACTCTAATCGGGCATGTCGTAGTTTGCCGGCTCTCAATTACACACATTGTTTGTGAGCAACACCGTTCGAGATCAAGGTAAAGTGATTCAAAACGATATCACAGTTAGAGTGATACAAAACGAGATCAAGGTAAAGTGATTCAAAACGATATCGTGGTAAAGCGATACAAAACACGGATAAACATACGAGTTGATACTCACACTCATTAACGGATCGGTGAGCTTACACCCGAGGTTGTTAATTCAGTATTTGGCTAAATACTCAATTATAGTTCTGCGGGACTACACTTACATGTTGCTTAGAGGCAACACACTGTGCCAGGTGGCATACTAGTATTTTACTACTGGATAAGTAATACTATTACTTGTTATCATATGACGTGGTCATACACTTACTCGATAGTACTTAGGCAGACACTGACTCACATTAGTAGACTTACTCATACCTGATTGGTATTTAGGCATGGATTGCCACTTCCTCGATATGACTCGGTCATACACATACTTGATTAGTACTTAGGCATGTAATGCCTCACTTATGTAGACATACTTATATCTGATAGGTAACTAGGCATGGAATGCCATCTTCCTCGATGTACTTAGGTACACAACACAACTATATAATATTACAAATCTAAATCGTAGTCTTGAACTACTTTTCAAATATACGCAACTTATACTCCATGTTTTTAACTAACAAACCTATGAACTCACCAGCTCTATAGCTGACTCGTTTTAGCATGTGTTCTCAGGTGTCCAGCAGGATTAGGATTGCTACAAGAGATGCTAGCTCGAGTCGCATAATTTCAAACACTTGGATTTTTCCTTGCATAACTTTTGTACTATAATTTATGTATTAGAATTATTTTCGCGAACTCGCAACAATGTAAACATTTATTTTGGAAATGTAACAACTGCTTTTCAAACGTCCCATTTAGAGGTCGTTTGCTATGTATCTTATGATTTGATTATTGATTAGTCACGTCTCGACCGGACCGCTTCCGCAACCTGAATTTGGGGGTGTGACAATCATTATCTCATGTCAATTTATTTCTTAAACATCCGATTTGTACTCATATCAAAGTATATGATGCATTTAAATAGTTAAGTGTAAAAGTGGATTAAAAGTGATAATTTTAACAAAAACATGAAAATCATCAACACCTGTTTGTTTTACAAAGAATTGATGCAACATTTAAAATTTGTTTCACAAGTACTGTATCATATATAACTTTTCAACTCCAATAGTTCATTGTTTATTTCATTAATAACTTTTCAACTCCAATAGTTTATAGTTAATGGTACCAATTATATTTATTTTCAATATATGATAATTACACATGTAAGTTAACAAAATTAATATATAGAAATACTTATAAATTAATAATATATCTATATATTTAATTGGTCGTGCGATAAATGATCGTGCATCAAAAAATTGGAAATGACCGTCATCGCAAAATTGGAAGTAAGTTAATAGAAAAATCTTCCTAATTATATATTATATATTAAATTATAACTGTCAATGTATGAGGTAGCAAAAATGATCCCATGCACTCAGTCTTGAGCATCTCTTGGGAACTCCTTTCTGGCTTCTTCCCCCTAACCCAAGTGATGTAATATGTTAAATAATATATACATTTAAATATTAATATACATGCCAATATCAATTGAAGTCCATCCAACATACATGTATCAAAAAAATAAAATACTTCAAGGAGCTTATAAATTGCTGTTGTTGACACACTCATTCTCTGCAAAAAGCTTGGATAAAAAAAAGTCCAAAAAACCTTTCAATCCAATTTCCATGAAGACAAAGATCTTCTCTCCCGCCACCGCCTTCCACCTCCGCTCTTCTCCAGCAGCGGCCGCTTCTCACCGCCTTCCTCGCCTCTTTCTTCCCTCCACAGGTGTGTGTGTATATATATATATATATTATATATATATATATATATTCTTTCAACTGTATCTTTTTGCATGTCATTTTTTGTGTTTCACTTAACTAATTGAATCATTTATATATCCATTATATTTTACATAATGCATATGGAATAAATCTCATTGATAACTATTTTATAAATTACTATCAATCAATCAAAGTATGTGTATGTGTATATATGACCCATATGTCTAATACAATGTATAAAAGTATATGTTGTTGTTTGAAACCGTACATTTTGTCTTATTTTCTGACTCGCTTCGATATCCGTATTCTTGATCTATACATTAATATAAAACTAATTTTAGGTTAAAACATTTATAGGATCGAATTGAAGATACAAGAACAAATGGACAAATTTCTTTCAACTTTTTTAGTAGTAAATCTGTTTGGTATTTTTCTTGTGCGCATGCGTTGGATTCCATTGTTTACTTGAATGAGTTAAAATGATGATCATGATAATAACTTTATTCCTTTCTGCTTTGATTTCAAGCACTTGTGCATGTTAGTTGCATTTAAATAGTAATAGTACTCATTGTGGCTCTTCATTATAGTTTGTTTCTTTTTCTTTTAATAAACTTATTCTTTATAAATGACTAACATAAAGTTGATGATGATCATATTGTAGGAGATATTCTTAATTTAATGTAATTAATTAATAATTAATCATTACTTATTGTGTTATTGGTTCACAGAAACTGTGGTTCTTAAGAGCATTAATTTCGAGCGCAAAGCTGTATCAAGACCTCGAACGGAAGGTATACTCACCAAAACCAAGTATATATATTAATTCATGTTGAGGGACGAGAATTTCGAGGAGAAGAAGAGGCGAGTCATTCGTTCTCAATCTTGATTTATGTGATCAACGAATCAGATTCATAATATTTCATTTTACGTATACATTAATATGGGATATTACAAAATCAACGGATAAAATTGTCTATGTATCCTTTTATTAAAGTACTGTTATCTTTCAGAACCTTAGCCTTTTAGTTTATCAACAACATCATAATTCATAACACTCGGTCACTCGCTTTACCTTTTTATTTACTGATGATTAATTAATGATTGTTATGTGATCCATTTTAAGTAATTAAATATAGCAAGTATTACTAGTTTACTACTCATTCCCCCCCTTTATTTATGGAAGGGATCCCATTTAAAAATGATATTTCTGACTGTTGGGAACATAAGTTAGTTAAAAAATAACTTTGCGTAAAATTATGGACTCCACACCTTTAGTAAGGGAGATGGTATATAAAACAATTTTTTTATAGTTATAAATTACAATGTGTACTGCACTATATAGTAATGTATAAATTTGGTGTAGGTATCATTTAAATTTGTTATATTTATCAATATCCCTTCAATAAATGTGTTCATATAATACACGGTAGTTTATTCACTTATTTTTAAAAGGTAGGGTATAATTAAGGGAGATATGATCTAATCCATTGGTCTTTGTGATTAACCGTTTAAATTTCGATGCTTTTTAATAACACTACGTTTCATGTAAAATATAGTGTCATGAATCTAGATTTTTGACCTCAGATGTCGACGACTTAGATGTAGGATTCTCCTTCTCTTCAAAATGCAGATGACCCTTTGATTTCACACCGGATTCAATTTATCAAATTATTTAAAGTAATGGTAAATTGAGTAAGTCTCATGAATTCTTGTGCGCGGTTAATTTGGTGTAGAGTACCTTAATCTTCTTCAAGAAAATGGTTTGCCGTTTATAAACTGGCACGAAGAAAACGAGGAGGATCATGTGGAAACAAATAAGGTATTATTTTATCTACTTGAATTTTATACTACTTTACCATACATGCACAAAATTGACATTTTTTTTATCTACTACTAACATTTAATTATCATCATTTCCTTTGAAAAGATTTTGTATCCTAGTGATGAAATTAAGGGGTTTGTGGAGACCATTAAAGCGATGTTGGGTTCGATGGATGACGGAAACATAAATGCATCCGCTTATGATACAGCTTGGGTTGCACTGGTGCGAGATGTTAATGGTCGTCCACAGTTTCCGTCAAGTTTGGAGTGGATTGTCAACAATCAACTACTTGACGGGTCTTGGGGCGACCATTTGTTATTTTCGGCTCACGATAGGATCATCAATACGTTAGCATGTGTTATTGCGCTAACTTCTTGGAATGTTCATCCAAGTAAATGCCAAAAAGGTAGTTGTTCGGTATATGTTTGTTACATTTGTCTCTATATGTATTACAATGACACATCTACATCGATCTATCCCACCTATATATGACACTTTTTTTTGTTTGACACTAAACTATGATTCTTGACTAATTAGTGTCCAAATATATATATACAGGATTGAAATTTCTAAAAGAAAACATAAGCAAACTTGAAGATGAGAATGCGGAACACATGCCGATTGGATTTGAAGTAGCATTTCCTTCGCTGATCGACATAGCAAGGAAGTTAGATATCGAAGTCCCTGATGACACTCCGGCATTGAAAGAAATCTATGCGAGAAGAAACCTGAAACTCACAAAGTAAGCACGTACTTTATAACCCGGTTCAACCCAGTTACAATTATATACGGAGTATTATTTTAAATCAATAAAATATTTAAAAATAATGAAATTTATTAATAAATACAATAAAAAGTCTAGAAAATTCTAAAATAGCCTTTTTGACCAGTCAGCTTTGACCTACTTATTACTCAATACTAATATGAACGCTAAACAATCAAGTTTAACATCAAAGAATAAATTATAAAATCTACTCTCCGGGTATTAATGTAAATCTGAATTTGTTTGGGGAGCTATAAAAAACGATTTAGGGTGAAAACTGGTGATTCGATCCCTAGATTCAAGGATTTTTTCCTGGACTTCTCAGATTTTTTTTAATCTATTTTAACTTCATCGCAGTTAAGATCTGGATATCTGATGTTTAATCATAGTTATGCATTTCGTGTATGTGTAATGTACTCTTGAGGCTATTTAGCAACTTGCTAAATGCTAATAGCGGTGGTTAATGAAATTCTTTTTGCCTTTCAAAATTTTTTTTTTATTAAATCTAATCAAACTCGGTGTTTGGTTCCAATGCGCCGATACAACCACTAAAAACCGGCTGGTTCACACTGGAAAATAGAAAATAAACCCGTAGCCGGCTAGCCGCTCCAGGTCTCGGTTCGACGGCTGCTCGAATATGTTTTAATTTTATAAAATTGTTACTTCGTAAGATCAGCTTATGTCAAACATTGTAAAAACGTAAGTGAAAAATTTAGCAAATCATCAATGCTTTAAGTTTGCAAATTTAAGTATCATTCATATGTAATTATATATGACGGGTTATTTTTTCCTTGTTGCGACGAAAAGGATACCAAAGAACATAATGCACAAAGTGCCCACAACTTTACTTCATAGCTTGGAAGGAATGCCAGATTTGGATTGGGAAAAGCTTCTAAAGTTGCAGTGCAAAGATGGATCATTTCTGTTTTCTCCATCATCAACTGCTTTTGCACTTATGCAAACAAAAGATGAAAAGTGTCTTCAATATCTTACAAATGCTGTTACCAAATTCAATGGTGGAGGTATGTTAAATGCCACGGTGGTCATGTTATGGGACCTTTATATATATATATATATATATATATATATATATTTTCAATAAAATAAAAATATAAATAAAGCAATATAATGCCTCTAATTATATATGGAGTTTATCTAACTCTTTTTTACATGATCAATCATGCATGTTTTAGTTCCAAATGTCTACCCCGTGGATCTTTTCGAACATATTTGGGTCGTTGATCGCCTTCAACGACTTGGAATTTCTCGTTATTTCAACTCTGAGATCGAGGAATGTGTTGAGTATATCCACAGGTATAAAAACACATTATGAATGAAGATTGCATATGCTTAGTTAATAATCTTTTATGTATTATTAGACTTTTAACCCGTGTCTATACATGGGACGTTGTTTTTTATTACTACGTATTAAATTTTATATTTTGTATTTAGTTTCTAATAATAAAGTGTAAGTTAATATATATATATATATATATATATATTAGGAGGTTCAAATGAGAACCACTCTAAAGTTGAAAATTTTGAGAACCACATCAAATACGTGTTTGTTCACATGTGATTAACTTCAATCATATGTGAACATTGATGTACGTTTGATTGAAAAAGAAAAAAGTAAAAAAAAAATTCTCAACTTATATCGAAAAACACATTTTAACCGATTTGTTCACTTTATCGTTCACATGTGAACATATATTTGTTTTTTTGCGTTTTTTTGATATAAATTTAGAATTTTTTTGACTTTTTCTTTTTCAATTAAACGTACATTAATGTTCACATATGATTGAAATTAATCATATATGAACAAACACGTATTAATTATATATATATATATATATATATATATATATATATATATATATATATATATATATTATATAGAGTTTGGATCAAATGAGAACACTTCAAAAATAAGAACGGTGAGAACACCTCATAAATGCACAACTAACCAACAAAAATCATTAGATTCACAGTCATACATGCAAAGAAAAACAAATGCACACTTCTAAAAATGCACAAAAATCGAAAAAATGATTGATGCACGATTATCTGTATAATTGTGCATCACTCGTTTTTTCGATTTTTGTGTATTTTCGAAAGTCCGCATCTATTCTAATCAATTTTTCTACACATATTTGAGATGTATGAGTGTGAATCTAATGATTTTGTTGGCTAATTGTGCATTTTTGAAGTGTTCTTACCGTTCTTATTTTTGAAGTGTTCTCATTGGAACCTTGAGAACATTCTTTACCGTTCTCATTTTTGAAGTGTGAATCTTAGTTATATATATATATATATGTTGATTAGGTAAAAAATCTTTTTAATTAGTTAGAGATCTTAATTTGTACTCTCTCCGTCCCATTTAAAATATATTTTGACTTTCTACGTAATTTTAAGATTTTTCACCAATCAAATATTAAATACACCTACTAAAGTCTTTTTTTATTGGATAAATAATAAATTGGACACTTATAATAGGACATTTAAAAATAGGAATGTTGACATTTTAAATGAGACGAAGGGATTAATTTACTAAAATTAAAGGATTTAATTGGTAAATTAAAAGTTAAGTTAAATGATGCCATTATAAAGGTGTTTCTTATATATAATTTAAGATAATATAATGAATGGCGATCACTTGTTTACTGACATCAGGTATTGGACAAAGGACGGGATCTGTTGGGCAAGAAACTCTAACGTACAAGATATTGATGATACGGCAATGGCATTTAGGCTTCTTAGAATGCATGGTTACGATATTTCTCCAGGTTGGTTTTCAGGTTCTATTTTATAGTACGTGATGATGCCTTTAGCGACGGATTCTAGCATAACAACGAGTATTTTTTCCTTTTTTTGACAGATGTTTTCAGCCAATTCAAGAAAGATGGTAAGTTTTTGTGCTTCGCCGGTCAATCAACACAAGCTGTCACTGGAATGTTCAATTTGTATAGGGCGTCACAAATGCTCTTTCCGGGCGAGACAATTCTAGACGATGCCAAGAAATATTCATATGAATATTTAAAGGAAAAACAATCGACAAACGAGGTTCTTGATAAATGGATCATTGCCAAGGACTTGCCTGGCGAGGTACACTACTAGTATTACAACTTTATATAAAACTAAAAGGATTTCTTTGAGAGGCCTTTTAATTTTGTGACATGTATAGTATATATATGAAACTAATGGTCACATATTTGTATAACAAATATACAGGTTGGATACGCGCTAGATGTGCCATGGTATGCGAGCTTGCCCCGACTCGAGACAAGATGTTATTTGGAGCAATATGGTGGCGAGGACGATGTTTGGATCGGGAAAACTTTATACAGGTAATATTACAAAATAATGTGAACACATTATAAAAGTTTATAGACATAAAAACCTCAAGCTAGGACTGTTTATATCCTCGCGTGCAGAAGGAATTGATTGACAACTACAGTAAAGAATGTTAACCATGTGAAGTGTTTAAACAACATGAACTTATCATTTAATTTGTCTTGTTTTGTTCCTTTAGTCTCTTTCACATGCCATACTTGGTTCTTTTCTATAAAGTTACCTGCCTACTTTTGTTATGTTCCCTGCATGGAGTGCATGGTTATCTTGTAAGTTTGTAATTGTTCTGAATAAAAAAAAATGTATATTTTGTTAAAAGTATAAATTATATTGTTGTTCATTGATCATGGTGCTAAATACAAATTCTTCATGATTAGTTGTATGAACACCAGTATATAGTATGTGTAGATATATGTATCAGACCCGTTTGTACCAATCTTGTATATAATATATCGAAAGCGTTAAGCCTTTTAATGTTTTTTACCACTTTTAAATATTTATTTAATAAAAATGCAGGATGGGAAATGTGAGCAATAATACGTATCTTGAGATGGCTAAATTGGACTACAATAATTGTCTAGCCATGCATCAGCGAGAATGGAAATCTATCCAGCAGTAAGTTTGCTAACTATTTTACATATTTTTATCAATTAATAGTGAGATTTAGATTTAAACAAATATTTGTTCTGTATACAGATGGTATGTCGATTTGAGTATCGAACAGTTTGCGACACATAATACCACGAGCCTTTTGCTCTCATACTACTTGGCTGCAGCCAGCATTTTCGAGCCAGAAAAGTCAAAGGAGCGAATTGCGTGGGCTAAAACTACCACATTAGTCGACACTATCTCCTCGTTTTTTAATTCGCCTCAGCTCACTAAGGAGGATAGAATGGATTTTGTTGATGAGTTCAGAAACAGATCCACTTCTCTTCGCTATTCAAAGTACGTTTCTTCCACGCATCAATTCTTCTGAAATACATCAGATTTCCTAATTTAGTGGGTTGACAAAATCAGCCTGAATACTGCCTTCCACCAACTGTCTTCAGAGCATGCCTCATGGACGGACTAGCAGTGTTGGTTACAGAAATATATGTATTACTTTTAGCGACAGAAGTTTCTTTTTCGCCGCTATATTTTCCCTGAGTACTAACCGTCTTATCTGTTTTGTTACAGAAATGGAAAACCATCACATGGGGTGCTGGTTGCTCTCAAGGGTACCTTACATGAGCTTGCATTAGATGCGCTCATGACTCATAGGAGAGACATCCATCCAGAGCTCCACCACTCCGTAAGCGCTTACAACATCTTTTATGATTCTTTATCCTCCAGCGAGTTACATGTTGTCACTAAATAGCACTTAAGTTAACAATCATACTTTCTTTTTTTTTCCTTTTGTTCGGTCGAATCAGTGGGAGATGTGGTTGACAAACTGGCAAGAAGGAGTGGACACGACTGCAGAATTGGTAGTACAAACAATCAACATGATAGCAGGCAGATGGGAATCTAATGAACTCTTAATTCACCCTCAATACCAACGACTTTCAACCATCACTAATAACATCTGTCACGAAGTATCTCAATTACACTATTCCAAGGTAAACACAACTTTACATATTTGTGCACATACATAATACATTCTCAATTCTATCTAATGTATAACAAATCTATTTACATTGTCAGATGAATTGCACCACACATTGCGACAATGAGACAAGAAAAACGACCATAGACTCTAAGATGCAAGAACTGGCACAACTTGTGTTGAGTGACTCGCCCAATGATCTTGATTATCACTTGAAAGACACGTTCCTAACTGTCATACGAACATTTTACTACAAAGCATATTGTGATCAGGAGACGATTAATGTTCATATCTCTAAAGTATTGTTTGATGCTGCAATTTGAAAACATATACGAGCCCCATGATCATTATTCAAAATCAATAAATATGATAAGCATATTAAGTGTGTATCAGATGACAATTCTAGGATATTCCATCCATCTCGGTCAACGTCAAAGTGTCCACTGGGCACAAATTTTAGGACGTCTCACTAATTATACTTTTCACCAATCAAATATAATATCTAGTCTTTTTTATTGGTAAAACACAAAAGTGGATAGTAGACACTTGAGATGAGACAGATGGAGTATTATTTTAGACATAAACAATTTACTCGATTAGCTTTCGGGCCTATTCATCTACATCAATGGCAAAGTACTCTAAAACTATCCACACAATTTCGATCACTTGGGAGTACGAAAAATGAGATATTTGGATAGAGATCAATAACGTTAAACTTTTATATATTTTCTTTGGATAATTTTTAAAATGGTTTGATTCAACTTGTAATCCAAGTTTATTATCTGTATTTATTGGTCCTATTACAAGGATCTAATCGAACTGTGACAATCAATCGAAGGCGGAATACAACGATTGATCAATTGAACGTTTAAACAAATAATCAAAACACGCAAATCCTCAATTCTCTCTTTATATTGATATATATTTCGTATAAAGGTTACATAGAAAACTTATAAGTCGAAGATATACGATTAGGTTTCGTCAACCTTTACAATTAACCCTAACACCCTATATATACTAAACAAAACTGAGCCCTGCGACACAAGGTTTGTGTCGCAGGCCCAGGCCCTTACGACATAGCTTTTGTGTTGCTATTGCGATACAGGCTTTGTGTCACCTAAATAGTGCTATCTAATTTTAATTTTGATTACAATCAAACACTACTCATATCACTACTCAAAACACATTACAATAAATATAAACCTAGACCAACTGACAGACACACAATATGCATCAACAAACTCCTCCGTGTCTTCAGCTTGGTCTTCAAAATGTCTTCATTTATTTCCAATCTTCAGGGAATCTTCCTCCAGCCCCATAGCTACACAAAGATCAACAACCTATCGAAACTTAGTAGCTTCTTCACGATGAATCGGAAATGTTTGATCTTATTCTCGTGCAAAACTTCCAGATCTTTCTTTGATAGATTAATCATGCTAATCGGATCATACACGCGAACACAAGTACCTTTAAATCTTATCCACTTTTCATCATGTTCCGGTTCTAAATCAAGAGTATATTCAATAACAGCTTCACCGGATTCTTGATCATAATACCAGCATCGAGATCTTCTAAGAAAATTCATCAGCAATTTTTCAAGTGGAATCTTCTTCAAACATTTAGCAGGCTGATAGAAAACTTTGTAGATAGGCAGCTTGGTTCTTGGATCCAACTTCTTTTTGAAAGTATAGTGAAATCCCAAAGTTGGTTTGATCCACATATACTTCTTGTTTCTTAATTCCTTTCTCAAAATCGTTTGCATAAATCAAGCTCCAACTGAGCTAAGCTGTTCAATCCGCTCTTCGGCAAAGTACTTATACGGTTAAACATCGGCTTGAGCAATCCATCTCGTCTCTTGATCACGAACAATTCATTGTTCGAATTGTATTTTCAACTGTTAATGAGACCTATGAAATCACCGCGAACCTTGTAATGGTTTGTGACACCTGACAAATTAGGACTACTAATTAGTGCCTAATCATTGTATTAATACATGTAATTAGTTGTGTATTAGGCTAATTATGTGTATCATTATGTATATTGATATATATATATATATATATATATATATATATATATATATATACACACGTACGCGATTAATTTAAAATCGTGCTTTTTATTATCGGATGGAATTCGACACATCACAATACTGATGTTGGTGAACAAAATATTAAATAATATGAAATTATTTAATAAACTCAATAAACTCTAAATATTATGTTGATAATATTAAACAAAGAAAGCGTATCGTATAAAATAAAACATACGCCACAAAAATACGCGAAACGCGCCCGACAACTGAATAAAAACCAATAAATATTTTTATAAATAAAAATATATTATTCTGAATGAAATATTCATTTGAAACATCGTATTATAAATCGATAACAAAACATGTAAATAAAACATCACACGATTTAAAAATCGTAAAACGAACGTGTAAACTGAACCGACACTTTAACCAAAACATTTTATAACTGTTTTCAAGTATTTGGAGTAATACTTCTGTAACACCCGGTCAAAAAGTCAACTTTCATGCCCAATTTGAAACTTAGAATAATTGTATTTTCATAAACAATTATAACCAAATTTCATTTTTGTAATCCAAGTAAAATATTTTTTTTTTTATGAAATATTTACTAAATGATATAAACAAAATTATAAATTTAAAGTATTAGATTTATTTAACGATCGGGTACAAAAACACGGGTATTTTGTACTGTGGTTGGAGACCACAGTCCCCAAATCGGGGATCTGAGTTTCAACAAAACCCAAATCCCCCTCCCCACTTTCACCTCATTTTCTTCTTCTCTTTCTCTTCATCTCTTACTTTCCTCTCTTTCTCTTTTCACCAACAAACAACAACTAACAACCACCACCACCACCGGCTGCCGCCGCCGAGAAACACCACCACCGCCGCCATTATCATCATCAAAACCGGACATCATCATCTTCATCTTCTTCACCATCACTTTCATCTCCATTTTCACCAAAAAGTAAGGTTTCCCACTTTCTCTCTCTAGAAATCGTTTCTCTTTCTATAAATTACTTAGATTACTTCAAAATACATGTTAGAAGCTTTCTATAACATCAAAACGCCCAAAAATCGAGCCAAAACTCGATTTGGATCTTGAAACCGTCGAACAGTCCGTTATGTCGCAGGGACCAAAAACAGTGCTGCGACATAACCTATGTCGCAGGCTATGTCGCAGCCAACATCGCAGAAACCAATTATGTCGCATAGTGCGACACAAGCCTTATGTCGCAGAGGTAATCTGCGACACAACACACTATGTCGCATTAAATTGCGGATGTCGCATATAGCGACATAACCCTTATGTCGCAGAACCATTTAGCGACATAACCCTTATGTCGCAGAACACAGGAGCTTAAAAACCTATGATTTTCACTAAGTGTCGAAACCCAAATTTTACCGCCTAATATTACTCCGAAATGAAATTTCAGAGCGTTTTCACTAAAGCATTATAGTAGAAATAAAAATTTTCCAAGCTGACCTGGCAGCTCGACCCCAGCCAGGGGCTCTGCCCCTTGGACCCCGCTATCAGGGGCGCTGCCCCCGAACCCCCGTACACGGTTTCCAAACCTGAATGACAAACAAATAATTACACAACTCGCTTAGACAAAACTGATTTGTCTCATACTCACATGACCTCACGTGTTTAGGACACTAGGAGGTTAACTATCGGACGACGCGCGTATCGTAGAATCGCTAACAACTCTCAGGTGAGTTTCATGGCCCCACTCTTTCCATTGTTTTACTATTTTCGGGGTGAAACGCATGCTCAATGACTGTCTTTGAATTATATTAATATTCCTTTATAATTCACACTTACTTATATTACTGTATGTGATACAAATGTGTAATACTTAGGAATTACACCCAACACATTGTTTTGGGTCAATATCAATACCTGACCTAGATAGGTTAAAGTCGTACACTGTTGGATTGTTGGAAAACAATTACCAATACATAACTTGATTAAGTTATCACTAACCATCGGCCATATTGTCGCGGGACGATATCACCAAACACATTAGAACTAGTTAGTTCTACCTACATCGGACAACATCTATACTTTTACAAAGTTAGTTTCCTTTTTAGGAACAAATACTACACATACAAATCAGGACCCCAATATACTTGCTAGGCTTAAGGCTAGGAGTATACAATAGTATCCTACGTTAGTATAGACTCCTTATTCTAAATACAACATAACTAGGTGATGAGAATTCATACCTTGGCTCTTCGTACTACTTAAATCTAAGTATCATTCATACATATTTAGGTACCACAAATCATTTACATGCGTGGTATGACACATTACAACTTGTGATTGTTGTTTGGCATTTATATATATATATCTACATACTTGTACATCATCTTGAGCACCTGGTGCTATCTACGTTATTACATATGTATATCAGTATACATACAATTATACAAACATGAATACTCAAGTCGGACTCTTCGTAGTACGGTCGGCTCAATTACCTCAAGTCGGGCATGTCGTAGTACTGCCGGCTCAATTACATACGTTGCTTGCGAGCAATGCGGTCGATGCCTGATTAGGCACAAAACGATGCCACGGTAAAGTGGGCACAAAACGATGCCACGGTATTGCAGTGGGCACAAGTTCGATATCGCGGTAAAGCGATACAATCGATGGATGGGCGGGCTTGTGCTCGTGATCCACACACATTAGTTAATGGGTCGGTGAGTTTTCACGCGAGGCCATTAACTCAGTACTTGGCTAAGTACTCGATTATAGTTCTACGGGACTACACATTCATGATACTGGATACTATACGTTATGCCAGGTAGGCATACCAGTACATCACTCGATATCATATGACGCGGTCATACAATTACTCGGAATATACCCGGGCAAGTTTCGCCTCACAATTAATTGATTCACTCATACCTAGTAGGTATCAAGGAATGGTTTGCCACACCTTCGATATGACATAGTCACATGCTCACTCGAGAGTACTCAGGCACGTAGTGCCTTGTGCTTACAGATTTACTGAATACCTGATAGGTATCCAGGCTCGAAATGCCTCAATCGTTATGTACTTTGGTACATACCACTATTGCATAGGTATTAGATACCTCGATTATCGTATACACATTTGTATTACAACTTCAACTTAATACATATCAGAATCGCAGATTCTGAACTACTTTTCCAAACACAAAAAGGTTTTATGCTCTATGCTCTAACTAATAAACCTATGAACTCACCAGCTTTATAGCTGACCCGTTTTAGCATGTGTTCTCAGGTGCCCAGCAGGATTATGACTACAAGATAAGCTAGCTCGAGTCGCACATTTTCAATCAATGGGGACCACTCTGCATTTACTTTCGTATTTTTCAAATTATGTAATTGAAACTTCTAATAGACTTGCAACATTGTAAACGTTCTACTTTGGAAAATGTATAATTATTTTCAAACGTCTCATTTAGAGTCGTTCATTAGGTATCTTATGCTGTGATATTTGATTTGGTAACACCCGACCCGACCGCTTCCGCAATCCGAAATTTGAGGGTGTTACAACTTCGATTTAAAAATATCGAAACTAATTCGTGATTTAAAACACATATATAAAACATATAACGTGTAACTAAACGTCGAAACGAACGGGTAAACGGGCATCACACGGAACGCGAAATTGGGAAAATAATTTAAACACCCACATGGGAGGGACCCCCATGAAATCCACAGATTTCTCCATCCCAAACCACCCCCATACCCTTCTTACAAATACACTTACACACAATCACATTTCACACTCCATTTTCCATTTTCTCACTTTTCCTCCTCCTTCTCTCTTCTCTCTCTCTTTAAAACGAATTTGGGGTTGTCCCCAGCCACCACCACAACTTCCTAACACCACCACAAGTCCACCATACATCCACCACAAACCGCCATCGACCGCCTTGCCAGAAAATCAAGAAAATGGACTTTTGAGCTTATTTCTTCTCCTCTTCGTCTACAACACTTTTAAGAACTTCATAACTCTTGTAAAATACTTGTAATATGCTCATCTACATGTATACTTGCTCATTTAACTAGGAAATGTACAAACCAAAAGATAAAAACTCATTTTTCTTGTAACATGTAAACATGTATCAAATCTGTTCTAAAATTCAGTCATGGTAGAAAAATCATATAAAATCGAAAATATCGAATTAGAAAATTCGAGTTATGAACATGTGTTGTTTTCGGCCGAAATTAGATCCTTGGTCCTTTCCTATTTTATTTACCCAACTAAATGACCACCTAAATTCATGGAAAATTATGTAAAATACTAGAGATATAGATGAACACGCGTGATTTTTTTCATGAATTATGGATGACTTTAAGTGGTCGAGATCGGGCTTTGGATAGGGTGATAAAATTGAAAACATAACTCTTTAGTGATGTTTGTACACATCTAAAAAACTGACACTTCGGGATAACCACGAAATGTTACGATAACTTTTACAAACCCATTTAACATATTTAAGACTTGTGTAAAAGTCTCGGGTCAAACCGAGCTCGTTTGACCACAAACTCGAACATTGAAAATCATCACAGCCTCTTGTGTTGCATCGGGGCCAACCTGATTGCGACACAAAGCCTTATGTGGTAACTATCACTTATGCCGCAATCTGCGACACCACATTTATGTCGCACTGATATCGCGTAAAAAGTCACGTTTTTACTACCGATATCTCTCTCATTCTGGAACGATTCTTGGCACTTTATCTCAAAAACGTTACAAATCAATAGTATTATGACAAGATGGTCAAAACAAGGTTGCACGATAAAAATCAAGCAATACGGATGAAAAGCGAAGATTTCACACACGTTTGAAGATTCAAGACAGCAAAATGAGATTTCAAGACAAAAGTGCCCATCACCAACAACCACCTGACCCAACATGTTCATTTTCAAATTACGAATCCAACAGAAGAAGAATTAACAAAAACGGACGAAGAACGAAGATTCTACGTACTCCGGAAGATCCAAATGATTCGTACGACACATCTAAAGTTCAGAGACATATTTTTGGGATTTCTTTTCATCAAAAGCTTCGTTTTTGAATTACGAATACAACGCAAAAAGAATCCATACAAACGGACGCATAACGAAGAAAACACGCATGAATCGAGAAACGAGGCAACAAGCAGCGGGCTGGTGCAGGTAGCAGCCAGCCGCCGTCGGCCAGCCACCAGGCCGCCGCCGGCTGTCACCCACCCGCACGGATCGCACTTTTTTGTCCTTTCGTGTACCCGGTGCTAGACCTTTACGTGTTTTTCCGTACCCGGTGCACCACCTTTTCCACCTTTTTCGTACCCGGTGCCACCACCTTTTCCACCTTTTGCTATTGTGAGCTTCCACTTGCTAAAATGAACCAAAATTCTCCTATAAATAGGAAGCATGAGGCTCATTTGCAAAAGACACACCAAGGCACTAGGACACCAACATACCTAGGCACTTTCACACTTTCTTTCTCTAGCTTCTAGCTTTTCTTTCTTTCCTTATTTTAAATTAGTATTAGGCTAGTTAAAATAGAATCGAGGAACGTGCTTGTAGTCCTTGGTGAGGAACGTATTTATAATCTTTGGTGTACGCTTGGAGAAACTCTTATTAATTCAAGTCTATTCCTTCTCGCATATTAATATCGGTTATTTCTATCCTTATCTATCTTGATTAAATATGTATACTTTAATTATGCTAGAGATAGTTTATGCCATGATTAGCGAGTAGATTACTATTGTATTTGTTGTGATGTAGTTAGCATATGTAATTGTGGGATGACTTTAATTGCGTCATGAAATGATATGACGGCCCCTATTCGACTGTCTACTTGGTATAGTGCTGGAAATGCTTTCGAGCAAAGTACAAACGCATGGAAGCCGGTAACGACCGAAGGTAGTTGTATTATGGATCGACGTTAAAATGGAAACTTTATGAATGGACTTACCTTATGATTTTAAACCTAAAACTTACATTTGCCTTTCGATTAACAAACGTGATTGTAACCTTATAAAGAGGAGTCGCAAACCTTACTACTTGGTCAATAGTTATCTGTGTAAAACTATGGTTTTAATTGTAACGTCATGCGAGCATCATAAAATGCAATGTGATTACGTGGAATTGCCATGAGTATTGTACACTTGAAATCACAATGTACGTATCATGTAAATATCGCGAAGCAATTGAATTCACAATGGAAACATCGGTAAACGATTAAATACATTGTGGACTACCATAGCATTTTCCGACATGGTCTGGGTTTAACTTTATGCAAAAAGCCGTCAGCATTTTAATTAGCGTTTTAATTAGATTAGTTAGATTAGATTAGATTAGGTAGGTTATAGGCTAAATAACCACTTACGAAAACCTAGGGATTTGTTAATTGTATTGAGAAAGGCAAGTTTAAAATCCAACTTAAATCGATACTTTTCCTCAACCTATGAAATTTAAAGTAAGGTACGCAAGAAACCTCAACACTTTCTTTCGCTTACCATGCTTAAACTTCATTAATAGGAATTGATCAACTAAGTCCGAACGTATTTGCTAAGTTAATTGTCTGCTAAACTTATAGTCTTTATGGTATTAAGAACGGTTAGACTTGTTGTAGACTTGCTACTTTATTCCTTCGCCCACGAACAAATGTGTTCAATAACAAGGGCCACTGACTCCCCCACAGGAGAGTGTGGAGAGTTGAGCATTGTCTGTCTGATCAGAATCATGACACCGTGGTTCCACGTGACATATTAGTTGATAACCAATTAATAGGGAATCTATCGGTTATACCATAAACTACCAAGTTTAGTATTTAGTAAACATTTTCCCTACAAGTCATCGTCTCACATTATAAGCTAATGAACTCACAACAAATACTCCTTTTATTATCCGATTTACCATTATCTTTTATTCGCTTTATTTAGTTTACTTAATTAACTGAACCAAAATCCCCCAACGCACTCTTTTAAAACCTTTACTAAAAAAGAAAGATTGATTGGATCACCTCCGTTTCCATTCAGTTTCTCTTTAAGAACGACTCTAGGTCATACTTACCATCTACTAGCCTTTGGTTCAGTATTAGTAAGTCACACTTTGACCCCAACAAATACAAATTTAAAACAAACCAATTGCGGTCCGAGCATCGTCTTCATACGATGCTTCGGCCAGCAACAAGTTTTTGGTGCCGCTGCCGGGGAGACTAACTGTCCGATACAGAGTCCCAACCAATCCCAATTCTAGTAAACCCTTAGGATAAAACCTTCTAATTTTTTTATTTTTTTTAATTATTAGTTTTTTTCTATTGTCTGTTTCTCTTTAGTGTATGACCTGTTCCCCTAGATCTACACCACTGTTTAATTTCCCTGATCCAGAACTTATAATACGTACCATTCCACGAGAAAAGAAGCAATCCGCGCTTAGACAAGCAATGGCTGAACACATCACTCTCGCTGACAACAGTAAACCCTCTATCGAAGGAAGAGGAGGACCAATTCTCTACCCTGAAACCCCTGGTCAATCTTTCGAGCTTAAACACCACATCATCCAACTAATTCAAAACCAATGTCAATTCCATGGATTACCAAGTGATGATCCCAACTCTCACCTCGACAAGTTCATATCTCTTTCAAATTCCTACAAACAAAACGGAATTAGCCAAGACACAATCCGCTTGTATCTTTTCCCTTATTCGCTCACTCATCATGCGCAAACATGGTTTGAAGGTTTAGAGACCGGCTCTATCCCTTCATGGACGGTAATGGCGACAAAGTTTCTAACCAAATACTTTCCACCTTCTAAACAAACCAAACTTCGAAATGACATCATGAATTTCCGACAAGCTTTTGATGAGTCATTATACACCGCATGGGAACGATTCAAAGGAGCCTTGAAGAAGTGCCCCAATCACCGTCTCGACAAATCCGCGCAATTGTGTACCTTCTACAATGGTTTAGACCCCAACCACCGAGCCACCCTCGATGATGCTGCACAAGGAAGCTTCATGGCAAAGACCGACGAAGAAGGATGGAACCTGATAGAGAACATGACTATGCATCACCATGATTGGAACTCTGGAGATCACTCAACATCTTCAACACCTATCGCTGCAACGAATCCAGTTCCAGTTGAAGCACTTAAAGTATTAATGGAGAAAATGGACTCACTTGTCAAACAGTTTGGAGAACTCAAGAAACAACAACACCAAGTACACCAAGTACAAGTCTGTCAACATTGCACCAACCCGCAACCATCTGGTGAATACCAAGTGGAATACGAAGAAGCAGATGACACAATCTACTATGCTCAGTTTCCCGCTCGACCACAGAATTTTCCACCCGGTTTCAACCAAAACAATAACGAACCTAGAGGACCTCCATTCCCACAAAGAACTAACCAACCATACCAACCCCGATACCCACCTAGATACCCACCTTACCCACAACAATCACAACCTTCTTATAACCAACCCCTCGCACTTCCTGCACCCACTTCCGATACAAACCAAACCGCTGAACAACCTGCAAAGACAAATGCCCCAACTTCAAGTTCAGATGACGCCTTCACCCAATTCATGCAAGGTCAACACCAACTCAACCAAAAGACGTCCGCTAGACAAGATCAAGCCGACCTCTTTATGAGAAACCAATTGGCCATGCTAAAGAATTTGGAAGCCCAAATTGGACAATTGGCACAACGTCTTGATAACAGACCCAGAGGAAGTTTGCCTAGCAACACGGTTCACAACCCACATGTTGACGAAGCAAAGCAACTCACTACCACAAAGGAAGCGGCCACTCCACCTCCTGCTGCTGTACCAGTAAAGGAAGAACCAAAGATCAAGATACCAACTGTGGAAACCACTCCGACCATGAACAAAGAGGTTAGAATCCCTTATCCCGCTAGACTTAAAGCCCAACCTAAGAAATTATCATCCTTTAAGCTAGATGGAAAATTCCTTGATACCATGTCTAGAGTTCCCGGTCATAATAAATATATCAGGAAATTGCTATCCACTAAGGATAAACTGCCCGAAGTAAACAACATTCCCCTTGGTTCTGAAATATCAGCCCTACTTAAGAATAGCCTTCCCGAAAAACTAGGAGACACTGGTAGATTCACACTCCCTTGTTCTATTTACCAATCCGGAGATATCAGCGCTTTAGCCGACCTAGGAGCTAGCATTAACCTTATGCCCTACTCCCTGTTTAAGAGGCTAGAACTTGAAAATTTGAAACCCACTAAGATGACTGTCCAGCTAGCTGACCAATCTGTTAGATACCCAAAAGGAATAGCTGAGAACGTCTTAGTTCAAGTTAAGAAATTCTTCTTTCCGACGGATTTCATGGTAATGGATATCCACGAGGACATAAACATCCCGATTATTCTTGGAAAACCATTTATGAACACAGCCAGAATAGTGATTGATGTGTATAACCATACGATTGTTCTACGAGCACATGGTGAAAGCATCACCTACAAGATCGACCAACCGGACTGTACACCAGAACAAGAAGAATGTCACGCTATATCAACTGGCAGAATTTGTTCCGATGATGAATCAGACCCCGAAGAAGAACGATGCTTCACTCGACCAACAACCTTGATCTATGACACTGAAACAGACCGAGACGAGGACGAGGAGTACCAAGACGCTGAGGAAGAAGAAGAATCCGAGGAGGACGAATCAGAACCTGAAGAAGAAGAGGAAGAACCCGCTGAGGAAGATGAAAGAACGAAAGAAATGGAAGAAGAAGAACCTGAAGAAGAGGAGGAAGAAATGGAAGAAGATGAAGATCAAATTGATTCACCACAGATGGCTGAAGTCAAAAGAATACAAGACTGCAAAGACTACACTTCATCAGAAGAATCCTTTGATTATGGAGCCATCCACCAAGAGCTTAGATCCACTCATCTCAAAAGAATGGGAAACAACTCTTATCTCGATCCATCAAAACCCTTTACCAGAACCCGACTCCGAGACATAGATACTTTTGAAGAAGAACTCCGAACATCACAGCACCCTGACCTGTATGCTAAACTCCTACAAAGAATTTCTGCATATAAGGCACGACAACCAGGAAGCTTTGCTGAAGAAAACCTCCAAAACACCATCACGGAAGTCAGAACCATCGAAGTCGACAGTACTCAACCTTTCAACAATGCACCCTCAGGTGAAGAATCCTGCCAATTCCCAGATTCACGAGACGAAGATTCTGACTACCAGAGCGTCGAATTTGATGGCAATTTTATTGACGTCACTATCGATGAACGCTCTATTCAAAAAACTCCTCTTGCTCCACCAAATTCCCCCATTATCACAGCTGAGAGATTAGAGATTCCCCTCATCGACACTCACGAAGAGATGATCGAACTAATTGATGAATACGACGATGTACGCATCATTGTAGAGGCTATCAAAGAATCAACCAATGAATACAACACCGCTCAAAGACACCTGATCAGGCAGATTGAACGAGAATACGATTCATATCTCACCAATTATGGAGAACCAGTACCCCAGACTTTGCTCAGACATATCCAAGAATTCTCTGATTCCCTTCAAGAACAAGTCACCAGAGAAGCTCAACAGCCAGAAAGACCAGACTACCCAATGGGAGAAATCGAGTTCTGCAGCAACCAAAGGCAAATATACCAAAAAGTATATTGTGCCTTAGCCAGATCAGCTTTTCCCTACTCATCAAGTCAGAAGGCTATACTTGCATCAATGAGAACTCATCTTGAAAGAGCTACTGGAAATCCGCAGAATTATGCTGACATAAGAATGGTAGGAGATCTTAGAACCCTTCTAGATCTCATCGACACTAGAGAACATCTCACAACTCCAGAAAACTTCAGGATCGTCATTCACTCCACTATTGGTCATCACGTTGAACTAATAGTTGATGAACTGAATCAAGCAGCATTCGAAGAAAACACTCATGACATTCCAACACGTTATTGGCACATGTCATCAGTCAACTTAGCATCCTATGTAATAGATCGACTGCGTGGAATGTATGAGGAAGATGACGTAGAAATCGACGCTTACCGCAACGGATACCGTGAAATATTCAGCAAGTTAATTTACGTCTTCACAGACTCAGATTTTCCCTTCAACCGCTAACAACATCAACTCATCAGACAAGTATGCCAAGCAACCCTATCTTTTGGAGGAGACCCATTGGCCAATGATTTTGAAGAAGTGAAGACTGAATTCATGGCTTTAATCACCTCAATAGGCAGAAACCACCCACAACGTGAAATTGTTCAAACTCACACCCGCACTCGAATCGATCCTAACGGACCAGTCACAAGGGCAGTTCGATACATCAGCTATGGGATGGCAATCCTCGACAGATTAGCCATTGATCACTTCAAGAGCTTCATAATGGAATCTACCACTCCACCAACTCTCATTACTGACATGATAGAACAGTTCCTGCGATACTTTCCTCCACGATACGCCCTACCTAGGAACCACAGTGACCACTCTAGCACCACAGACACATCCAACATCATCTGAAGAAGAAAGGACTAAGTCGAGCTCTCGACTTTAAAAGAGAGCTTCTCGGGATGCAACCCGTGTTTTTACATTTCTGCAATTTAATTTTCCAAGAAGTGATGAAATCTCCGACTATCTTTCACACTCAGATCATACGAAATATGCTCTAGCCTGCAAGGAAGCATCAACACCCGAAGAATCATAGATCCGAAGTGTTCACACCTACGAGATCAATCACAAGAAGACTTGATCAAGAATGCACCAAACAAGACGGAACCGGCAAATGCACCGAAGAAATGCTGCAACCACCGGGGAGTACTTCTATACCGTCTCTTTCATTCGTTTTAAATATACCATATCCAATATGCTTATCACTAAGTGTGGGATTCAAACCCAACACACACTGAAAGAATGCGACTTAGATGTTTAAAACCCTAAGTGTGGGATTTTACCCCATTCAGAGCTTAGTATAACATCGAGGACGATGTTTCTTTAAGTGTGGGATAGCAGTAGTTGCACTACTGTAAAATGGATAATGGTATATGCTTGATTCTAAAATCGTTGCTCTTTATAAGACCATCCTTCCCCAAAAAAGTAAGCAAAATTTTCAAAATTGAGTTAAAAATATGCTGAAAATGAAAATTTTTAGACAAAGAATGATTTACTTTGGGAAGAAGGATAAATAAAATATGAACTCCTTTGAAAAATTAGTTTAGTAATCCATAAAGAGCATCGCATGACTAGGCACACAACAAACCAACTTTCGATTCGTGAGGTATCTTGAGCCATATAAAGCATTCATTTTTAATGCTTCACTTTTTTCGATTCTTGAGTGTGCCGATGTATGCGTTGAGAATCAGAACTTGCTCCTGTTATGCATTTCGAATCCGAATTGGCGAATGAAAAGGAGATCGAATCACATCATTCTTAAACCTATCCATACACCCAAAGATAAAAGTACATTATCCCTACTCTCTCAAAAACATTCCTCAAACTTCATAGAAAGTTCTAAAGATGAAAGAAGAGAAGCTACAAGGATATGACGTCGAAAAAAAAAAGAAGAATCCGAAAAAAAAAAGAAAGTCAAATGGAGAAAAAGACTCCTACCAAAAATCATGAGAAAAGAGCGTCAATCCTCCCAAATATTCCAGCTTTCCGCTTCACAAAAAAATAAAATAAATAAACCTATAAAAACCAACACAACCCCCTCTCATATCACCAACACTCCACTTCGAAAAACCCTACATCGCTTCCCTGAGAATGATTGTGGCTAGATCGACTTCGCACTCACCAAAAAGGTAACGATTTGATTCTCGATCAAGCCTATGACGATAAACGATACATGACTGGCGTTCTGAGTGATTGATTATATTAGAATAGGAAACCCTAAACACTTTGAGTGATTTGAGTGACCACCTTGAGAGGATCGCCTAGTCATGTATCTAAGATCAAAGATCAAAAGCATGCTCCTAAAGATTACAATCCTTCCTTTTCCAAAAACAAGTATTTTATTTTTCAAAACCCTCCTTAGTAAAAAGTTCTACCCTAAAATATTTCATTTCCTACTTATTTTAACCATGTTGAAAATCGAGTTTTCTTGAGGACAAGCAAAGTTCTAAGTGTGGGATACTTGATATCGCGTAAAAAGTCACGTTTTTACTACTGATATCTCTCTCATTCTGGAACGATTCTTGGCACTTTAACTCAAAAACGTTACAAATCAATAGTATTATGCCAAGATGGTCAAAACAAGGTTGCACGATAAAAATCAAGCAAAACGGATGAAAAGCGAAGATTTCACACACGTTTGAAGATTCAAGACATCAAAACGAGATTTCAAGACAAAAGTGCCCATCACCAACAACCACCTAACCCAACATGTTCGTTTTCAAATTACGAATCCAACAGAAGAAGAATCAACAAAAACGGACGAAGAACGAAGATTCTACGTACTCCGGAAGTTCCAAATGATTCGTACGACACATCTAAAGTTCAGAGACATATTTTTGGGATTTCTTTTCATCAAAAGCTTCATTTTTGAATTACGAATCCAACGCAAAAAGAATCAACACAAACGGACGCATAACAAAGAAAACACGCACGAATCGAGAAACGAGGCAACAAGCAGCGGGCTGGTGCAGGTAGCAGCCAGCCGCCGCAGGCCAGCCACCAGGCCGCCACCGGCTGCCACCTGGCCGCCGCCGGCTGCCACTCACCTGCACGGATCGCACTTTTTTGTCCTTTCGTGTACCCGGTGCTAGACCTTTACGTGTTTTTCCGTACCCGGTGCACCACCTTTTCCACCTTTTTCGTACCCGGTGCCACCACCTTTTTCACCTTTTGCTATTGTGAGCTTCCACTTGCTAAAATGAACCAAAATTCTCCTATAAATAGGAAGCATGAGGCTCATTTTCAAAAGACACACCAAGGCACTAGGACACCAACATACCTAGGCACTTTCACACTTTCTTTCTCTAGCTTCTAGCTTTTCTTTCTTTCCTTATTTTAAATTAGTATTAGGCTAGTTAAAATAGAAGCGAGGAACGCGCTTGTAGTCCTTGGTGAGGAACGTATTTGTAATCTTTGGTGTACGCTTGGAGCAACTCTTACTAATTCAAGTCTATTCCTTCTCGCATATTAATCTCGGTTATTTCTATCCTTATCTATCTTGATTAAATGTGTATACTTTAATTATGCTAGAGATAGTTTGTGCCATGATTAGCGAGTAGATTACTATTGTATTTGTTGTGATGTAGTTAGCATATGTAATTGTGGGATGACTTTAATTGCGTCGTGAAATGATATGACGGCCCCTATTCGACTATCTACTTGGTAAAGTGCTGGAAATGCTTTCGAGCAAAGTACAAACGCATGGAAGCCGGTAACGACCGAAGGTAGTTGTATTATGGATCGACGTTAAAATGGAAACTTTATGAACGGACTTACCTTATGATTTTAAACCTAAAACTTATATTTGCCTTTCGATTAACAAACGTGATTGTAACCTTGTAAAGAGGAGTCGCGAACCTTACTACTTGGTCAATAGTTATATGTGTAAAACTATGGTTTTAATTGTAACGTCATGCGAGCATCATAAAATGCAATGTGATTACGTGGAATTGCCATGAGTATTGTACACTTGAAGTCACAATGTACGTATCATGTAAACATCGCGAAGCAATTGAATTCACAATGGAAACATCGGTAAACGATTAAATACATTGTGGTCTACCATAGCATTTTCCGACATGGTCTTGGTTTAACTTTATGCAAAAAGCCGTCAACATTTTAATTAGCGTTTTAATTAGATTAGTTAGATTAGATTAGATTAGGTAGGCTATAGGCTAAATAACCACTTACGAAAACCTAGGGATTTGTTAATTGTATTGAGAAAGGCAAGTTTAAAATCCAACTTAAATCGATACTTTTCCTCAACCTATGAAATTTAAAGTAAGGTACGCAAGAAACATCAACACTTTCTTTCGCTTACCATGCTTAAACTTCATTAATAGGAATTGATCAACTAAGTCCGAACGTATTTGCTAAGTTAATTGTCTGCTAAACTTATAGTCTTTATGGTATTAAGAACGGTTAGACTTGTTGTAGACTTGCTACTCTATTCCTTCGCCCACGAACAAATGTGTTCAATAACAAGGGCCACTGACTCCCCCACAGGAGAGTGTGGAGAGTTGAGCATTGTCTGTCTGATCAGAATCATGACACCGTGGTTCCTCGTGACATATTAGTTGATAACCGACTAATAGGGAATCTATCGGTTATACCATAAACTACCAAGTTTAGTATTTAGTAAACATTTTCCCTACAAGTCATCGTCCCACATTATAAGCTAATGAACTCACAACAAATACTCCTTTTATTATCCGATTTACCATTATCTTTTATTCGCTTTATTTAGTTTACTTAATTAACTGAACCAAAAACCCCCAACGCACTCTTTTAAAACCTTTACTAGAAAAGAAAGGTTGATTGGATCATCTTCGTTTCAATTCAGTTTCTCTTTAAGAACGACTCTAGGTCATACTTACCATCTACTAGCCTTTGGTTCAATATTAGTAAGTCACACTTAGACCCCAGCAAATACAAATTTAAAACAAACCGTTTACGGTCCGAGCATCATCTTCATACGACGCTTCGGCCAGCAACACGCACATGATTTTCAATGTTGAATGGTGCGACACAAACCCTTATGTCGCAATGATCTCGAATGTCGCACTTAGTAACACAAACACTTGTGTCGCACTGAACTGAATTTCGCATGTAGCGACACAAATTCATATGTCGCATAAAGTATGATTTCTGATTTATGCGACACAACTCTAGTGTCGCAACCCAGTGTCGCACCCAGTGTCGCAATTCACAGAATCTTGAAAATTCAATGCGTTTTTATTAAAGCAATATACATAAATAAAAATTTCCAAGCTCGACCCCAGCCGGAGGCTCTGCCCCTTGGACCCCGCCAGGGGTTGCCACCCATAGGACCCCGCTACCACGGGCGCTACCTCCGGACCCCCGTCATTCAAAAGTTAGTAAATACTTTTCACACTATGTGTCAAACTGGTGAAACATCAATACTTATACGATACGATCCGGAAACATACAAACTTACCTTACAAGTGTAACGTAACAAGATTATAATAATAATACTTTGAAATTACTATAATGAAAACTTACCAATAGACCGTACATCTTTTCAAAACAGAAACAAACAACCAAAGTATTTGGACATAACTAGTTAAGTGGACAACTAGCATGGGTGATCTTTTGACATACCTACTTATCATCATACCTTGTGCGTTTAGAATGCCTGGCAGGTTACAGTCATTGGAACGACATCATTTCCTTGTGCATCATCATTACTTGCTTGATAGCAACGCATCAGACTCATGTTAGTCTCATAGCCCCGCATTTACTGTTTTTACCCACGGGGTGGGAATACATGCTCATTTTGTTTTACATGTGAAAGCAAATACTAAAACATCAATATATATTGCATGAGTTATTTTCATTTTAAAACCCTCCACAAAATATTGGTAATACTTTTGTAACTGAATGTTAGTGTATGGTACCATATGGAATTGACAATCCCCGTCCGGGTTAGTAAGCACTAACTAGTCAAACATACTCATTATCATTTGTTAATACGAGTGTAGATTAGGCACTCGCAGGGAGGCACCCTCGATCAGGCACTTGATTGTGATCCTGACACCTCAGTTAAGCTCAGACTATGTGCTCATGGCAGTGATATACACTTATTTATTTGCTTGGTTGCAAATCATTATACTAAATCTTGTGGTTCATACATATTGATTTATCATACAAACCTGTGAGCTCACCAACTTTTAGCTGACATTTTAGCATATATTCTCAGGTTCTCAGCAGCAATAGGTCTGCATTGAGGATACCCTAGCTCGAGTCACATGCAAACTTCAAGAGATTTTCCTGCATTATTATATTTTGTAAAAGTAGTAATGCCATAGAATCTCTCAAATAGGTTACCGATCTTTTGTAACTTATCAACTATTGTAACCCTTGATACAATTAATATATTTTATTTAAACGACACATATAGAGTCGTTCATTATATCTTTGTGATGTGATTACCGTATTAGTCACGCTCTGACCTGAATTGCTTCCGCATCATGAATTTGGGAGTACGACATATTGGTATCAGAGCTTAAGGTTATAGTGAACTAGGTTGCATTTAGTGGGTCTAGACTATGACCGTTTCCTTATTAGGTATGACTGGTTCATAAATTATATCATACAACTTTAATTTACCATAGCCTGATCAATTATGTACAATTAAAGGAAGATGATGTGATACCTAAAATGGTTATGTTGAACAGGGTTACACTAGTTGACTCTGACCACGAGAGAAACGAGACCCATACATGTTTGTACTAGACACAATAGGCTATATATATATATATATATATATATATATATAGGCCTCACAATACTCAACATTCTTGCCACAGAAATGGCAGACTCATCATCAATACAAACTACACGTACTCCACTCTTTCACCATTCTCGTGGCAGCCACTCAGAATCACTCGTGGCTAGACGCACTGGTAACTCACATTGGGCTAGGCCTTACCACAATCCTGTCATCACGGGTAACGTCTCTGCTATAGCTCGTCATCGGGCAGTCGCCCACCAATGGAGCTGGTTACCCACGGTTATGGCCACTTAGAGGATTGAGGAAGACATAGAAATCCCTGCTGATGTCGAAGAATATTCAGCCATGGATCTCTCCCCGTACACCCAAGAACCAACACATCTCACGGTTCATGTGTTAGCTGCTCGAGTGCATCATCATGAACGCAGGCTACACGACATGACATTCATCGTAACTGAATGTTAACGTGCTGAAAATCTAATTTTGATTAACATGCTTTTGAAATGCATGTTAACGATCTGGGAGGAGATTTCAAGTTATTTACAAGTTTACCACCGCGTTGACTTTTGTGTTGATCAGAATGTGTGGCTAAAAATAGCTTCCCTCCTTCCCCATTTTTTACTTCCCTATTGATCTTCCCCCTATATATATATATATATATATATATATATATATATATATAAAGTTTAAACAACGTATATTGTAATTAGAAGTGAATCTATAGAGGGGGTAAGAGGTTAGTTGGAAACTAAAATATAGATGAAAGAAAAATTAAAGTTAACAATAAGATATTTGCCAAATCAAAACAATAGAAAAAAAAAAGGTTTTTCGTATAATATTCTAGATGTACTCTTGATTGTATAATAATACTACTTAAGCTTTTCTTCTCATACATCTATTTAGCACCACTAGATTTAAGATCCGTAACAACACGAATGACTAAATTGAAATTGTTATTTAATTTGGTTTAGAAAAGCCGTAGACTACCCAATCCATTGGATCGGTAGAATTCTATTTTTATAAAATATTATTCAATATATTTTTACATATTGTTGTTACATTTAAGATTCTTTGGTCTTTTTTCCTCTTTTTCTATAATTTAAATATTATTAACAATATATGGAGTACAATTTTAGAGGTTTTGGGTGGTTAAGTGTAAATATGACACTTTAATCTAAGGGTTAAGTGTTTGAAAATGTATACAAGTATGTGTTGACTTCTTTAGTGTGTACAAAACTAAATTGATCATCATTATGTGTGTGTATAACGAGTATTTCCAACTATGTATGGAACGAGCTTAAAGAGGTTATATGTTTATGTAACGCCCTAAAAACGTGAACATTTTTTTTACAATGTCTCATAGTATATTACGACTCGATCATATCATCACTAGGGCTTTTAAATCGTTAAAAAGACTTTCGACTGGGGTAAGGCCCTCATATAAGACAAACATGATAATCTGCAATATGATCGAGGAAATCAACCATATGAAGTTGAAAATCTGCAATATGGTCAAAAAAATTAGCATTCAGGTCTTTGTCTGAAATAAGGCCTTTGTCTAAGATAATTTTCAAAACACTAAACTCAGATTTTTGAACAAATTTCGGAAGCACAAAACTTTTTACACGTTAAGAGTTAGGACCTTAAATTTTGCACACACCTTCACTATACCTAAATGAAGGTTTCTCTTTTTACACTTTTTTTATTTTCACAAGAATGACCATTTTAGCCCTATGATCAATTTAGGGCCGTTTTGACCACTTTTAGTGAACAATCCAATTCACAAACCACACATAATCTGACTTTCAACTTTTGGCACTAACTTTGACCATCGAATTGGGACTTAAAGCAATTCTCATAACTTTCATACCATGACTATAACCCATTTGACACCTTGAGCCACAATTGACCCATTTGAACCCTTTTTGACCCGTTTCTCATTTCAACCATACTTTGACCATTACACTAACATCTTTCACATACATTTGACTTATTCAAAGTAGTTGACTACATGTCACTACTCATTTCAACCATTGACCTCATTTTCAACATTTGACCTCTTTTACCATTCTTTAACCTTATTACTTACATACATAGACCTTATTCTAGACTCTTTCTCAATTGACTTTTCAAAGTCAAAGATACATGTCATGACCATTTATAACTTTACATTTCAAACATTTCTTTGGACGATTTACACAATTGGACATTCATAACGATCATTCAAGGAAAGGGAGCTTATCTAACCGTAAAGCAAGCTCCATTCCACGCTTATCTCTTGCATCCATCTTTTACTCACTTTAGCCAATTGGTTCAACCGAACCAAGCACCTACAACATTAAATTTTTTACGGGGTAAGCATTAAGCTTAGTGAGTACATAGGCAATTAAATGAATACTTACATAACTTTTCCACATACAACATTATCATGACCATTTCTTACTTTACCACTTAACCATTGTAAAAATGTAAATATCACTCCATACCTTTTCATTTAGCATTCACCTATAAGTATTATACATTCTAAGACATAATCCATCAGTACCATACCTCTAAGTGGTATGCATACTATAACATTATCCATTAGTAACATACCTCTCGGTGGTATGTATACTAAACATTCATTCACTTGATCAAGTGCATAACATACTTTCTTTCTATGTCCCTGTGATGTACTCATTGCACATAACATATACATATTCTCATATTCTTTCAACACTTATCCCTTTACAACTTTTCTTACCACATATCTTAGAAGAACATAACTAGTCATTTAAATGTAAACTTTAACATTTAACATTACTTTCTTTGGTTGTATGTGCTTCTTGCTTACTAGCAACTTAGGACATACATCCCTTACCCATTTAATCCCCATATAACTCACCTTAGCATTATAGACGATTTAAGCCATTTAGCTCTTTCTTTGGGGATTCCATATCAATTGATCACCTATCATAACATAATCACATAACATACACTTAGCATTAATTGGTGATCAATTTTAACTAATCATCATTACATTCTCATTACTTTCACTAGTTGATCTTTAATCAACTAAACATGATCTTTACTTAAGTTCACATATCATATGAGCTATTATCATTATTAGCTCACTTTCTAACCATTTCTCTTTAATTGAACTAATTTGACCCTTAAAGTTAATTAATCCAATTCATATAGCTTTCATCTTTATAAGTTATGATCAACATGATCACAACTATACATTAATCACATTAACCATTACTAATTAACCATCTTTAGTCATTATCAAGGTTAAAAAACATCATTTATCCATAATCCACCAAAACCCCATATTAGGTTTAGTGAATTCTCATCCAATTTCATTATCTTTATATGAATTAGAGTTAATACTTTCATCATCAAGCTTTACCAACACTAATTTAACATTAACTTTACTTTACTATTCATTATCATCTTCATGATCACCATGATCATCATGTTCATCATAATCACCTCAAGAACACTTAATCAATTTCATAACTTTTAGCTTAATTAGGTTCATATACATTCTTTCAAGCTCATTTAACTTCAATTAAGCAAGAACTATCATTAATTTAACATACTCAAACCCTAAATTCGGATTTGAACTTCTTACTTTCTTAAAACTCATGAAACCCATTTTCAGGGTTAAAGAAATTGAAGAATAACACTTACTTGAGGTTAGGGATAATCAATAGAAGCTTAATCATAAGTTTCTAGCTTCAATTCCATTAATTCTTAATTTCTTCTTCATTATTTTACTTCTTGTTCTTTCTGTTTTTATTTCTTTCTTTGGTTTCATACGTACATAAAAAACATGGATATGTATGAATATAAAACATTTGAACCGCCTCTTTTAAGTGTATTAAAATACACTCCGTGCTTATCATTGTCTGGAACTTAAAAACTATTCTCAGTTATTACTATTTTATTTTACCTAAAATAATAATAACTTAAAATAATTACTTTTACTTTTATCATTATAATACTTTTAGATTTTGGGGTGTTACAACTCTCCCCCATTTGTCTCATTCGTGTCCTCACGAATGTCTCTGGTACCTAATCATTCTTAATACATTCTTTACTTAAGCAGAAGTATTCATTCTTAACACATTTTTTTACTTGAGCAGAAGCGTTCACTTATGTTTAAATATTTCATTCATTTCTTGTTCCTGACATAAACATATATCATTCTAACTTAAACTTCTCACATTCATCTTAACTAGATACATATCTCTTTAACTCATTAATTTATCACATTAATCTTAATAGCTTTTCAGCTATATACATATCACATCACTTTGACAACATGAATATATCTAATCAACTTTCTTAATTTTATGCATTTAAAGAATGCACTTATTTCTTATCAACATATGTCATATAAAAATCTGATCAACTAGAGTGTAGCTTTCAACACACTAGTTTAATAACTTTTACACATAATCAGTTCAACAGAAACACATAAACTGTGCATACTATTTCATTAACTTGTGCACATAACTTTAACATACGAGTTTAACAACTCATACACGTAACTTTACTAACATAATCATATAAATAGTTATACTTTTCTATTCATTTGCACACATGTAGGGTGCATTTATCTTTACCATATAAACACATAATCTTCGATTCATCATCATAACAACAAATCCAAAGGTTTCCTTTTCAACCCCAAGTCATAAAACCATAAATCCACAAAACTCTAAGAACGCTAAATCAAACACCATTAATGGTAACACTGGACCCTCATATTTCTTGTTCAGAACCCCATATTTACCTATTTTATTATTTAACAAAAATATAGTGTTGTATGATTTTTATTTCAGATTAAAATATGGAAACCTGCCTAACTCTACCAACCAACGTCATTGCACAGGATCACGTACCATCCTTTAACCACCCTCGAGAGAACGCCAGTCGGAGGTACTGCCACCACTGCAGCAACAATTCTAAAAAAGATCTGCCGTCACCATAATGCAAATATGAATTAGATCCAACTCTTTTTTGAGTGAATTTTTTTTAATTCCGTTATTTTCGCTTCTAAAACATTTTGATCTGAAGTGTTTTCGTTGTTTAATCTTTTTCTTTGGTGTTTCAAGTGTTTCCGGAATCTGGTGGTGTCGCAAGAAATGTTGATGTTTTTGTTAACCCTCTCGACTACCAAATTTTTATGATCGAATCGTAGCAAATGATGTGCTTTCCTTTCCAGTGGTCTACAAAACAAATATATTAGCAGTATTATTATTTTTAAATTACAACATTTTTATCTTGGATCTCGAAAAGATAGAGTAGAGGCGTTAGACCACTCGTAACGCACTGATGTTGTGACATCCGTCACCAAAACTCTATTCTTAGGTTCGTTTCCTAATCATTTCTTATTTACATTCATGTACGTGAGTAATGTGGAGAAATAAGTTAAGTATTCGTATGTTATACTACGTGAGAAATTTAATCCTCGTATAGTGTACAAAAACTCGAATCAAATGTTCACATGAGTTTAGATTAAAAGCTAGGATAATAATAATAATATTAATAATATTAAATATAAAAGTTTAATAATAAATATTAATGTAACTAATGAATTAAATAAACGGTGGAAGTAATAGGTTTAGTAATATAATAAGGTTCATGATGATATGTAAGCCTTTGGCTTTAATTTGTTGATTTATTTTGGTCATCAAATCGGCCCATCTCCAAACGTAAGGCTTAGGCCCCAAGTTAAATTAAACATATAAATACAAACTTAAACCTAAACCCTTTTGATCATAATCGTTCATGCTGCTGCTGTACTTGTGAGTGTCGACCAAACTGAGAAAGGAGAAGAGATCGAGTCGAGTTCGTGTTTTGTTCGTGAGTTATGTGTGTTCCGGTTCTTATATTCGTATAGGTATATATCCAAAAACTATAATCAATAGTTTTCTTTATAGTATTACTTAGATGTATATGCAGTTGATCGATTTATGTGGTTAGGGGTTTGACAAATTACTAACTAAACACACCCTTAAATTGTTTGGGCAAATACGGAATAAAGCTGTAACTATTTATAGTTATCAATCTAACTTGTATTTGATACATCCGAATGAATGAATTTTATATGTAGTACGTTATTAATAATAACCATCTATTTCTATTCTTTCTATGGAGTATAAAGAAGCAATGTCAGAGTTTACGTGACTACCAAATATGTAGAGTATAATATATGTTGGAAACCGAAAGTTAAGTAATTGAAAACTCAGAATGTGTCTCAATTTATTTTTCAGTTGTGATCAACGGCAGTTTTGACCTAGCTACGTTCGTTTTTAGGCTTCGGCCAAAACACAAAAGAGTAGATCTCGAAATTTTACTTAAGTACGCGTGGTTTCGGCCTCTAAAAAGTAACGTACGATTTTATAGGAATTATTTTGTAAACTGGTTCTGTGTATGACGAATTTTCAGAAAAACGTTGGCAATGTTAAATCGGTTTGGTAAAAGCGTTCTTGATTATTTTGGGGATTGTAAAGAATGTTTAAGGATATACTTTTCTGTAAATAAATCACATTTATAAAATTTTAAGATTTATATTTGATATAAAAAGAATGGGTTATGGTACATTTTCTAAATCTTGTGTAACTATGTTGGTTCGTAAGTGTTGAAGAAGAAGTACGAATTAATTTATGATACCTTAACGTCTTATCATCACTATTTTTATATAAGGGTTGTCATGGCTTAAAGAACACTTTTGGGTTAAGTTTATACAAGAGATTAGTTAATAGAAATACTTATTAATTATTAACATTTTGGGATATTATTGTCGTTGGGACTATATTTATATGCAAGCATCATGAGTCTTATGTGTAATAATAATAATAGTGTGTTATTTTAAGATGGTTAAAACGTATTTTAAGATGGGTGTTAATCATTAAAAATTTTAATGGAACAACTTTAATAGGATGCAATAAATAAATAAAAGAAAGGGCTACTCATCTTATTTAAGATTAATAATCAACAAATATGTGTATAGGTGTTGTGGATTAACGTGTGGACTTGATTGGACTTGTTTGGGAACTTAGCTTGCATTACTATACAAGGTGAGTTTTCGTGGCCCCATTTTCATTTACATGTTTTCAAATTGGGGGAAAAGTATGCTCACATGTTTTATAAATTGTTTTATGCTGTGAAACGTATTCATTTTCATTTTGGACATATGCTTGAAATGTGTAACACTACGTGACTATGTGCTTTGGTGGTTGGATTTATTTCAAAAGGCCTTGCTCCCTTAGGGGTGAGTACCTGATGTATACTTTATGTATGCATTAAAGCCACGTTTGTTTACAAGGCCTTGCTCCCTTAGGAGTGAGTACCTGATGTATACTTTTTGTATGCAAATTCTGTTTTCTGTTTCGTTTCCAATCCTTACCATTGCTTGATCATTTTCCTCTAATTGTTCAACCTCCGGATGTAATGATGAAGTTTCATTAATAACTGGCTCCATAGTGGCTATTAATTCTTCTTCTGTCATAACCCCATCCTGGTTTCTCAATTCAACGATTTTCTCTTAATTACAATCAAGTAACGAGAGTATTTCCTCATCAGAATCATAGTGATCAATTTTTGGCAAAATTGACCAATCCATCTCCATATCTTCTTCCTGTTTAAATTTACTAAAAATTTCATTTGAAAATAAGGATTTAGAAAATTGAGGGTACTTATCGATTTGGTTGTTAATCCTTTCAAGTTGCTGAATGGAGATTCCTCCACTGTGATCAAGAGTTTCGGTCTCTTCTGTTCTTTTACTTGGAGTTTCCATAAATTGTGGAGCTCTCACAATCGATAGTTCGGATAAACTTGTGAAAACATCATAAGGAAATCTTTTCATATACCCCTCAATCGTCATGTTGGCAATATCTTCATTCATATGATAGTTTCTCGAGTTTTGAGAAATTAATGGAATATTATACATGAGTTGGTACATACCTGATAAATTAAGAGAAAAAGAAAAAGAATAGAAAAGAAAAGATAATAAAAACTAAATAAAAATTGATAAATGCGGATATGTTACAATCAGGTTGGTGTAGACTAATCACAATAATCTAATAATAAAACACATTCAAAATTAAATGATTGAAAAAGAATACCCAACCCAACCTTAGAAATGGTTTAATTAGTATGCAAGTTAGTTGTTATACAAACGATTTTTTTTTTTTAAGTTAGTTTGTTAAATTTCTTCTACAAAGCTAGTCAATAGATCTCGGTAGCTCCAAAGATAATACACAAAAGCAGAGAAATAGGTCAGCGCGAAGCTTATTAAAAACCTATTTCTTTCGAGAAGCACCTTACCTCTTATATGATAAATCAATGAGATAAGGCTTTACTCTCCTTATACCTTTGTTTTTGTTAGTATTCTCAATGGGTGAGCCGATATTTCTTATTGATTTCGCAAAGTATTAGATATAAAAATTATACAGGGAAAATAATTAGTTTTAATTAAAATCCACCGCTCCCTGGCAGCGGCGCCAAAAACTTGATGTGTGCTAAGTATAGGCAATTATAATCACAAGTTTTAATTAAGGAAATACTAAATAATACTATCACACAATCCAGGCAAGTGTTATCCTGATCATAGAATATAGCTTTATAAGTAAGTCCAGATTCGAACACAGGGAACGTGATTTAATCTATAACTAACTATTTATTTATCCTAATTACAATTATTACAGTCAATATACAATTTAACAATAATATACAAGATAGGGGAGACGTTTTAGTTCCGATCGAACATATTTATAATTGATACCAATTCTTAATAGATAAGTTTAAGAAAAAACTTAGGAATACTCAATTGGATAAAAGATTATGACTATTTAAACTATTATTTATTAAACTTATTATATTAACTTATGTCTATTTGCGTGTTGGCTATTATTATTGTGATTTACTAATGTAGAAAACCTCAAAGGTTATGACAATTCTCATATAGCAATACAGTCAAAGGTTATGTAAAGTATCACTATTTATTAAGATCATCAACATATTATTAATGCAATTCCAGGGTCGGTTGAATTATAATGCTACTTAACATCTAATGAAACATAATCACTTAATTTAAAAACCAAAAAGATTAGTGAAGTTTATCTATAAATCAGTTAATTATGATCATTAACATAATATAACACATAATTCTTGCATAATAATATTCAATAATATAGTTCCAACATAAACATATAATTCATATAATAAACCTAATAAACATACATTTAAACATTCATAACGAAAATCTAAAAAGCAATTAATTCAAATAAACAATATCCATAGTAACCCAAAAGGTTAGTGAAGCTACAAGGATAAAGAAACCGAACCAATTGACGAACTAGCTTTTCCTAGGGTTGAAAACCTTCAAACCCTAGCTCCTTAGCCTCCAAATTCGCACCTAAAGTCGACCTTAAACCTTAATAATCGACTTTGTATTCAAAGAATCGTATATGGTATATCCCTTGAAGCTGGAATGAGTTTCCTATTTATAATAGCTGAAAATTGGTCCCAACAGGCGGTTGGAAGGTCCAACCGGCGGTTGGTTACTTTGTCTCCAAGTCAAACTCTTCGTTTCCACCAGATTCTAGAATTTTCAGTTCCAACCGCCGGTTGAAAGGCCCAACCGGCGGTTTAGTTTTTCTTCAAATAATCTGAATTTTTGATATGTTGTATCCCTATGTGTTAGCTAAATTCTCCAAGTTGAATCAACTCATTTGGACTTCGTATGAGAGAGTTATGGTCAAAATACTAACAGCGCGCAGAAAATCCAGCATTTACACTTTTCTTCAATTTTTGATCGAATTTCTTCTTCTTTCATCCAAGCTTCATTTAAAACACTTAATTGATGTTATCACTCCACTTTTGAGCCATCTTCTTCATTTCTTCAAGGTTTAAGCTACATTTTCTTCGAGTCTTCATTTAATCTTCTTTTTCTTCAATCGTTGCCTTGTTTTCATTCCTTTTCTTCAATCTCTACTTTAAAATACATCTATGCAAATATTAACAAAATAAGTATCTAAAATCATATAAATGCACTAAAATGTATATAAATATAGGGATAAATTACTATAAAATATACTATATTTGATGCTTATCACGGACCCTGCTATCACTTGGTCTATACTGAGAACCCTCGAAGTCCAGCACACCGCCATCTCTGAGATCCACACTGCTCTGGGCCTTACCTCCACACCTGTGTGCCCCTTTCAGATGGGACCTGATCCCACTCCGCACATTCCACCGTGGGACTTATTCCCACCTTGGAGCTTGACTGCGCAGGACCACTCCACTTTCATGGACTCGCTGGAGGAGGAAACTGCTGCCCTAGACGCTTGGATTCAGGATCCAGCGGATGGCACGGCATCTCCTGTCTATACCATCGAGGAGTCAGCATCTCCTACATCGATCGTGGAAAACACGATCTTTATGGATGATGACTTCACCGATTGGGAGGCGCTCTATCCTGACATGGATTAGCTTTTATTAGTTATTTTATGTTTAATATAAAATTGTATTAACACTTGTATTTTCTGAAGGATGTGTACTATGCAGAATTCAAAGTAGAATTTGTGGAATAAGTTCATTTTTAATGAGCCTGGTCCATTTCCAGCAAATTCACACACTTGAGCCTGGTCCATAAAATCCAATGGCAACTCACGCAGCACAAGGAAGTATTTCTTCTAACCTTATTTTGCTTAATTTAACACGCTAAAATTCTAAGTAAAACTCTAAGTGTGAGATTACAACTCGCAAATAGAGAATGACTTCGAAAATATTGACCCTTATTCTAAAAATCTAAGTGTGGGATTGACCTAACTTAGAAGTAGAACATTAGGGACAATGTTTTTTTAAGTGCGGGATAACAGTAGTATTGACTATTGTATTGCAACATAAACTTTTGATAAAACTTTTTAGCAAAACTCAGATTTTCAGCAAAATTTTCAAAATTTTTGAATCAAAGTTAGAAAGGGTATTTCTGGTCAACAAAAGTTCAAAAGGTTTGGTAAAACGACTATGACAAGCAAAACTCTTTGATAAACTTTCAAACCAAGTTTCAAAACAAGCGATCGCATGACTAGGCACAAAACCACCCAAAATAAGTGAGGAATCTTGAGCCATATAAAAGCATTCGTCTTTAATGCTTCACTTTTCAATTGTGAGCGTGCCGATGTATGCTCTCTAGAATCAGAACTTGTTCAAGGAATACATTTCGAGATTACAAAAATGGGCGTCATACGTGATGAAAGTGCAATCAGAAAACCTCGACATTCCCTAGGATAAGAACCCTCTCATAAAACCCTCGTTTTCAAACCTAACCAGTGCTCACCTTCAGCGGAAAACATGCTGAGCCTTAGCCTTTTCAAAAACTCACTCCCTTCTTTCATCTTTTGGCCATAGCCTAAGTTTCTGTGTGCTGACAGAAGAACTATTATAAGAAGTACGGAGCATTCCCCAAAGGATGAACACCATCCGTAAAAGGAGCTCCAAGAAAAAGAAAATTCAGCAAAAGCAAACCTGTCAGAAGTACGGAGCAGAGCGTTCCCCAAGAATAATCATCATCCGTAAAAGGAGCTCCAAGAAAAAGAAAATTCAGCAAAAACAAAGCTGTCAGAAGGAACCTAAAAGCCCAACGATCATTTAAAGCCAAGGGAAAGGTTCATCAAAAGAAAAAACTTGAAAGGAAAAGATGCAAAGGAAGGCTCTCAAAGAGAGAAATCCAGAAAGAAGCACTACTAAGCACCAAAGATAAGTCATCATAAACAACTCTTAGGCTACATTAAACCCCCAAATAAACCACCTACAAAACCCTTCATCCATATACACCACTTCCACCATCTTGCGAATGTCTAGGGATAATTAGCACCATCCTCATTTAAGTATTGTAGATTTGATTCTCGATCAAGCTTATGACAATGGAAGAGCTACATGACTGGCCCCTGAGTGAATTAGAAGTTAGGAAACCCGATACACTTGACTGAATTGAGTGACCACCTGTGAGGGCCCCAGTCATGTATATCTTACATTATGAAGATTGAAAAGAAAGCTTGTTAGAACCAAAGGTTTGGGGAAACATCAAATGATGGAACCTCGTCCGAATTTTTTTTACCAAACTTGCAGGAATCAAAGTTCTCCGGAATATGAAGACACCCTTCCTACCTTTCATCACAATTTTATGAAGATTTGCTTGAGGACAAGCAAATCTCTAAGTGTGGGATACTTGATATCGCGTAAAAAGTCACGTTTTTACCACCGATATCTCTCTCATTCTGGAACAATACTTAGCATTTGGACTCAAATAATGCAAAAATCATTGATTAAATGCTAAGAAGATCAAAACAAGGTTGCACGAGCAAAATCAAGCAAAACGGCCAAAAAACGAAGATTCCACGCACGTTTGAAGATTCCAGACATCAAAACGAGATTTCAAGATAAAAGAGACAATCACCAACATCTATCTCATCCAAGATGTTCGTTTTCGAATTACGAATCCAACAGAAGAAGAATCAACAAAAACGGACGAAGAATGAAGATTCTACGTACGCTGGAAGATCCAAATGATTCGTACGACTCATCTAGAGCTCAGAGAAATATTTTTGGGATTTCTTTTCATCAAAAGCTTCATTTTCAAATTACGAATCCAACGCAAAAAGAATCAACGCAAACGGACGCATAACGAATAAAACACGCACGAATCGAGAAAAGAAGCAACGGGCAACGAACCGGTGCGGGGTGGTGCCAGCCGCCGCCGACAGCCACACAGCCGCCGCTGGCTGCCAATAGGCCGCTGCCGGCCACCACCCACCCACACGGATTGCGCTTTTTTGTCCTTTTTCGTACCCGGTGCTAGACCTTAACTTGCTTTTCGTACCTGGTGCCACCACCTTTTTCACCTTTTCGTACTTGGTGCCACTACCTTTTCCACCTTTTGCTAACGTGTACTTCCATTTGCTAAAATGCACCAAAACTCCTCTATAAATAGGAGGCATGAGGCTCATTTGAAAGACACACCTCAACACACCTAAGAATACCAACACACTTGGTTACACCTACAATACTTGTATTTTCTTTTTCTTCTTCCTAGTTAATTAGACTAGCTAATTAACTAGCCAAGGAAGATTTGTATGGAGGTGCTCCGGGAAGCATATTTTAGCTACGAGTTATTGTACTTCTTTCCAGGTGTTAATCTATATTTCATATTTAATATGCTTGTCCTTTCTTTAATAAATTTAAATATGTATGCTAGAATTGCCATGATTAGCTAAATAACTCAATTGTCTGCTATGATAGTCATTTAGAAAGTACCAAATATATGACTAAGTGGTATGTTGTGAGATTGTGGATGGTTTATATTACAAATGGATATAGGAATTAAATCTTTATCGTTTATCTGCCCAACTCATGTTATGACTAAAACTTTATCCAAAAATGAACGTAGCTAACTCATAGGATACAGGTCACTTAGTTATGCTATGTTAGATTGAATCATTGAGCTCGGCATGGTCGGTGTTCTCTAGACCAAAATAGGATCCAAGAGACACGGAACATGGGAGTAGAGGTAGATTAAGATTAAATTCATATAGACGATATTTTTGAGACAACTTTCAGAATATCCTTAACTTAGATAATACTTTTGTATGCTTAAATTAAACTGACACTTTGATCGTCTTATTGCATGTTCTTGTTTGATTGTTGCCTTAGGATCATCATAATAGTAAAATTTAAACGCATTAATCATCGTGAAATAATATGACGGCCCCTATTCGACTGTTATTTGATATAGTACAGGAAACGCTTACGGCGGAGTACAAATGTATGGAAGTCAGAACGACCGAAGGTAGTTGTATTATGAATCGAATAGCAAACATATTACCTAGGTCTCCATTTGTAACACAAATCATCCCTGTCTTGTAACATCCCCAAGTAATGATGATAACTCGTACGGATAAGTGATGACATGTTATCCGACCGTCTAGACCAGTTAGCCCAACCTATTTCGGTGAGGATAACCCTCGTTCATAAGATTGTTTATTCAACAAACTATGCCATGATTTGGGCATCTCTGACGACCGAGATTGGGGAATAGGATTCGAGGTTAACTGTTGGATAGCGTGGGTGTACATTTGAGAGAACTTTCGGTGTACACTTTAATATATTGTGCAATCCCCGTGACATTCTATTTGCCTGATTGTGGACACCTCCGCGTTAGCCCGATAGAAGGATTGTAGAATAGCTCACATCAACTTACGAACTTATCCCCATTAGAACTTTCCATATTTAACCACTTCTAAACCACGTTATAGTAGACAATCGCTTTAATTGCTGAATGCCCGAAGTAACCTCCACTTTTTAATTCAGTCTAGTTTAAATTAGGATAAGAAAACCCAAAACCAAAACCAACTCTTTCAACCCCAGCTGAACACATAAAAGCTTCTGAACCCCCTAGTTTCAATTTGTCGCGCTTTGAAGAACGATCCTAGGTCATACTTGTCCTGTGCTAGCATAATAAGTAACCCTAGGCCCCAGCCTTATAAATTAAAAACACACTGCTGTGTCACGTCACCATTAGAAATCTCAATGACTGGTGCACAACACAACAAGCGCTTATCATCATAGGCTTGGTCGAGAATCGAATCTTCACCACTCCTTTGAGAATGGTGCTAATTATCCCAAGGCATTTTGATCGGGTTGTGTGAATTAGGGTAAAGTGTGTAGGGATAACGGTAGGTTGGTCAACGGTTTGAAGGTTTTTGGAACTTCAGATTCGGAAATTCAAGGAGTAAGGAAAGTTCCACTTAAGATAACTACTAGAGTAGACTCATCTCCTAGAGGAATAAACTTTACTGAATATGATGTTTCTTTTAGATCTGTCGGAATTTTTTTCTTTGGAGAATTTTCTTATTATTTGAGGTCTTCTAGGAGTTCTCTAAGGTCTTCTTTTTATTTTCTTTTTTATTTTTATTTTTCTTCTTTTCTTTGTATGACCTTAGAGATCCTTCATGTAGTGAGACATCTTTTACTTTCTCTTTTGACAAGTACCAAATTTTCGTACTGTCTTTTGTGGGTAACTTCTTCGTGATGAGTACTAACTTCGCTTTTGTACCATATCTTCTTTTGGGATTTGTTTACTTTATGCCCTTGAAAGGTACGGATATATGTTTGAAGATGAGACACCAATAGAAAGATATCTTTAGGCCATCCTTTACTTATAACCTATGAAGTTCACGAGCTGGAATGGTATTTATGGGAAACTGTTTGTGTTGTGGGGAAGTTTTTGGGTTTTGAGTGTTTAGATATGAAATTGGCTAAGGCGCAATGGGTTTTCTAATCGGGTCATCAACAATCTAAAAATGAAAGTTGGAAGGGTTGGCTTGAAAAGTTATGAAAGAAAAAGGTTAATCCTAATAAATGCCAAGATTCTCTAATTGCACCTATACCGTGTACGGAACTTATTGGTATGGTCTCGAAACGCATTACAGGAGCAAGTTCTAAATCAAAGACACGTGCATCGGCACACACTCCGAAATGAAAGTGAAACATTAAAAATGAATGCTTATAATGGGCTCAAGTACCTCACTACAAATGGGGTTTATATGCGCCAAGTCATGCGATTCCTAGAGGATTTCTAAATTTCGGTTTAAGATACGTTCTTATCTTTGCCTTATCTTAATTTCAACGCAAATTATTTATTTTGACAAAAAGTTCATTTTTTGAGAGAATTTTCGAAGTCTAATTTTTTAAAAAAAAATTTGGAAATCAACCGAATGATGTCGGACATCATCGAGGTTGAGTATTCGAATGTTTTTGGTGATTAAAATCTCAACCTTTAGGTTGATTTTGTGAAAAAAAATTGAAAAAAAAAATGTTTTTTTTTAATTTTTTTTACTTTGGACAGGCAAATACAAACTTGCGGTATTTTATACCGTGTATCCCACACTTAAAACAATATTATCCCCAATGTTCATTGCTAAGACGTAGGATTTTCTTCGAGAAAAATCCCACACTTAGGGTTTGAAATAGCTGAACAATTTTAAATGTTTTAAAATTTTGGTGGGATATCCCACACTTAGAATTTAGGCATATTAGGATGTAAGGTATTAGAAAAAATCATAACTGAAAAGAAAGGAACTTCCCTACAGTAGATACGGGGAGATGGGTTTAAAGAAAGAAGTAGCGATTTGCACACGCTTGAAGTTCCTTTGTTGATTCCATGCAAAAAGCTATTTCTTCGTGAACGTTCGACATCTCCTTGCTCAACACTTGTTCGCACAATCACAATTTAACTTATTCTAGCTAAAATAGAAATCAAACATAATAAGTAAACTAAATAACTAATAACTAATATATAATAGATAAAGAGACCAATCAGACTATGTCTGGTCAGCTCATGTCCCAAAAAATAAGACAAAATAAACTCCACAACCACAAAACATGTCCAATGTATGGAAATCAGGAAATAAGCAATGATGTAAATATGAATGCACAGATCTAGGATGCTAGTGAGCCCTGATCGAAGTCCTAAATACATGGCTGAGCTGGTGAAGGAACTGAGGAAGGTCCGGCAACTGACTGCTGACCACTGGAGACTCTCTGCTCTTCTGACCTCACTTGCCTGTACTGTTGTAATACATCTCTAAGTGCGTAGGCAGGGAGCTTTATCGGATCCTCTAAAGCTAACTGTCGAAAATCCTTGAAAGTCATCCTCTTTTTCTCCATCCTGGCTCTGTATATATGTTTGAGCATCTCCTCTGTAGGAACCTCATCAAATGGTATAGGGTCTAATGCCAACAATCTCTCAGTCTCTGACAATGTGAAAGGATCAGTGCCTAGCTGAACAACATCTGGTCGGTAAGATTCAACATCCTCTTCTCTTGCGGACTGCTGAGAAGAACGGGCTCTTCGGGCTGATGTAGTGGGATGTGGTAATGCAACATCAACCGACAAACAATGCTCAACTGACCGTGTGGGTGGAGTGAAGGTAGTAGTAAGTGGTATGTGGGTAATGATAGGTGGTATATGGGTAGTGGTAGGTGGTGGAATGGTAATAGACGGTGGGAATGATGGTAGTGGCACACACTCGTACAGGAGCGACTCAAAAGCTGGTATACCTAAAGCCCTAGCTATAAGTGCCTGATGTCCGTTGTTGACAGCCAACGCATCCATAGTGAAGTACTGGGTCATGGGAGTGACTGGGTCTGTATGACTTATTTGAGCTCGGGGACCTGATGTTCCAACTTCAGCATCCCTGACTGCATTCCTGGTACTCCTTGGCACAGCCGGTACTCTATCCACTATATCAATAATTGGAGTCTCTGCGTCCTCCTCTCTGACCCTCTTCCTGGTCATAAAGCATCCGGGAATAAGCTCCCTAGTATCCTTCCAGCAAAACTGTCTCTCAGAATCCTCAGTAATCAGGTGGAATTGCTTGCAATAATCCAAAACGCAAGGAAATGAAGTGGAAGATATCCTATACTCAGCCACATTACTCTTTTTCAAGAGTCGCATCCCTCTCAACAATCTGGTAATGTAGGCTCCCATAAAAATATGCATCGTCAGGTCAAAACTCTTTTCCTTCTTCATCCTATCAGCAACAATGCAAGTCACATTGATATACAACTCATCACCATTCACCAGCCCGGTCTCCTTCTTTCCCATAATAGAAGTCACAATCAACTTATGAAGAAGATGGTACTGAGGTAGAATCTGTCACACCCCGCCAAACGATAATTACAATTAACGAGAGTGGTTTGCGGAAGCTTAGTGATGTGGCGGGGATGCGAACAGTAATACAACCAAATAGTACATACATACTCAGAGCATATGGTTATTGCACAACATAATATGTTAGGATGCCAAGTTTAACGATTATTACAAAAGATTACAACCAGGTAAGTCGTAACAGTAGTAGTAATGTTTAAAACATTAAGTTTCACAATACATATAGATAAAGTAAGATTTCATGGGTATGACTGCAATATCTGCAGTCACACAGAGGAAATCTCCAAAAGCATCCCAAAATATATGGCATCCTATTAGTCCAGGGTTGTTTATCCTGAATGCATGCGATTCTTACTTACCCAGCTAATTTTCTGAAAAACATAGAGAAATCGTCAACGAATATGTTGAGTGAATTTACAGGTTTATATTAGTATGTGGTTTGTTTAACCAAGTTTGTTTGTATTAATGAAATGTTATTCATTTACAAAATATAAGTTCTGTAGGGCTGTTACCCTAAATTATCAAGCTTTATGTGGGATGTTATCCCAAAGTATATTACTGGTTGTCTGCCAGCATAAAATAAGTAACCGGTGTATTTTCCGGTAAGAAATAGTTGTAGGATTCGTTCTTCCTAAAAAAATGTGTGGGAATTTCTTAGACTATGATCCCCTGCAAGGTGAGCTAAACCTTACAAGTTAAAGTAATGCGACCCTATAACCAAACCACGACCAGCACTTATGTTGTTTGCCTGAAGGACATGTAAGTATACGCTCCTATCCGTAGGAGGGTCGTCACGGCGATAGTACTATCCGTATACTCAGTGGCTAGAGTCATCTAGCTAATGGTTACAGTATGTATGTCATAAGGTCTTTTCATGCATACATTGCAAGTCTGGGTCCGTACTAGGATACGTTGTCTAATTCCCAAAGCAGTTTGTGAAAATAAAATTTCATCAATCAACAGTTGTATAAAAGCAATAAAGCAATTTATAATTTGATTGCATGTGTTGGCATGCAATTTCTATGTTTAACACCCATGTGTTTAAAAGCAGAAAACATTTAAAAATAGGGGCTGTAAACTCACAGTAGTGGATGCGATGTGAAAGCTAGCAGGTGTGTGTAGCGTTGCCCAAGGTTTGTTGACCTATACGCAACAATTGTATTATCGTAAGTATTTTGGTTGTTTTGAAGAAATTGTTGATTTCTTAATTGTACAAGTTGTTGAAGTTGTTGGTGACATATTGTTAAAATATACATAATATTTCTCGAGTCGTACATCTTGTTTCGTATATTTATATACATGTTTATAGTTGTGTAAATATATATAAATATCGTCTGTTTCCTTTGTACATATATATAATTGCTCTATGTATATATGTATCTAAGTATACTTGTCGTATATCACATTTCGTACATTTGTTATTAAGTGTGTATATATATGATCATAAACTTTCGTCGTTTTTTTTATATATAAGTTTATAAGTTATAATTATGTTATAACTTTATAAAACTGAATTATTCGCTCTCGTTTTAAAATTTCTCATTCGAAATAATAACTCGAGTCACGTTTGTGTTTTAAAATTACACGGCCCATTGGGCATGGCCCAATTTGTCTCGGCCCAATATTGGTTTGTTTAATCCATTTATAGTTTTGGTCCACAATAATTTCGGCCCATATATTAAACCACAAGTCTGGCCCATTTATTAAATCATAAAAAAAATGAAATTAAAAAATTTGCCCTAAAAAAAAGTCGCTAAAAATTTTTGCTCAAAAAAATTAAAATTATACCACTTTGCCCCTTCCAGTCGCAAGCCGACGCTTGTGACCTTGCGACTCGATGTTTGGCTCGATCTTGCGTCTCCGTACCGGTACCTTGCGACCCGTGGCTCGTACCTTGCGACCCGTACACGGTCTGCCCATTCTTGTGACCACCGAGCTGACCTTGCGACCCGTCTCGTGACCTTGCGTCTGGTGACCTTGCTTCCCGTGACCTTGCGATCTGCGACCGGTGACCTTGCGTCTCGTGACCTTGCGTCCCGTGACCTTGCGTCCCGTGACCTTGCGATTTGCGACCGGTGACCTTGCGTCCCGTGACCTTGCGTCCCGTGACGCAATATCCCATCAAACATCGAGTCGCAAGGTCGCAAGCGTCGGCTTGCGACCGGAAGGGGCAAAGTGGTATATTTTTAATTTTTTTGGGCAAAAATTTTTAGCGACTTTTTTTTTAGGGCAAATTTTTTAATTTCCCTAAAAAAAATATAAAGACATTACAGGTCACAGGGCTTGAACCTGTGACTTCCCACTCCAAACATCTAAGCGTTAACCACTAGGTTGTAGTTACCAACTTTGATTTAGTTACTAAATATATACCTAAATCTATTTGTAACTGTTAGTCAAACAATGAAATTAAATCAAAAACAGGTCACAGGGTTGAACCCATGACCTTTCGCTTCAAACTGCATACTTTTACCAGTAGGCTATGTGCCTACTTTTGGTTATATGTTACTAAGTATTTATATTTATATGTTACAAATTAAACAAAACTTTGTGTGTTTTGGTGTTAGTTATCCGAGACCCATTAATGGTTTTGGTTTTAATCTTTTTAGCTCAAAATCGAAATGGGTTTTAGCTATATCACGAGTTATAACTTTTACATATATTATCGTTCCACATTTCACAAGTTTTACTTACTCGATTGTGCATTTTTAATACTTGTTTACATGTTTTAAGATCTTGATACACAACAAACAATTTTTGGTTTTTCATGTTTCAAGCTTATCATCACCACCAACACATTCATAATCATTAACATAAACAATATACATACATATCACAATCAATAAATTTAAATGAAAAGTTGAAATAGCAAGTTTCCTCACAATGATTTTGAGATGATGATGATGATGATGATAAATGGATGATGATGATGATGAATTGTGTATATGTATTTGATGTTTACTAATGATGATTGAAGTTTGAAGATGATAAAGGTATGTTGAAGTTGCTTCTTCTTGCTCCTGTTGTCCTCTGCCGATCGACTCACAGAGAAGGAAAACAAATTTGGTGGGAATGCATTATTGAAGTTTGGTGGTCTCTGTATGTGAGAGTGGGAGTTTATATAATATGAATTTTGAACTAAAAATTCAACTAGAGTATGGCTCATTGTATGTGTTGTCGACAAATATTTTTAGATTGTTTTAACTGTTTTTTTTTAACCCATTAGTTTCGTGTACAGGTCCAATTATTTATACCCCCTGTCCCACTCAATTATTCGTTTGTTTAAAATTTATTTCAAACAGTATAATTAATAAAAATGAAATAGAAATATTTTATTAAAATAATTAATAACATTATTTGAAATGTGTGTCGGTACAGTTTGTGAGTTTCGTTCACGTTTGATACGTTTATTTCTGAAACCTTTATTACTTTATATTATCGCAATAATATAATTTAAATAATGTTCGTAATTAATAATTTCATATTATTAATTAAATGTTCACCAACATTTTTATTTTATTTTTGTCAGTTTCGCGTTCTGATAGTTCGTACGTAATTATAATTAATTATGAAATGCGTAGAACTTTTTTTCAAAGGTCTCGAGCTTGCTAGACTTATTTCACATCTGTAGTTTTTGTTTAAACTTTTGTCAGGAAATTAGCGTAAGAATGCACATGCTTAAGTTAATTGTTACCTAAATTGGAGAGTTGTCACAGAATCAAAGCTGAAGACTTGGCTCCACAAGTGTAGTTGGTGCCAGTCTACTCACTCCATATGACCCTATGATTTCTCTCGGGATAATGAGGATTAGTATGATGACTATATAGAAACCAATCTGTCTCAATCTGCTCAGCTGAATATAATCCCAAGTGCCTAGCTAAGTCTGAAATAGATAAACTCTAGCTCTTCACTCGGTATCTAAATCTTATCTTCTTATCATCACTAATCTCTAACTCCGGGTCAAGCTCAAAGGTCATCAAGAACTCCGTAACCACCTCAGGATATATGGGCTCACAAATGCTGAAAAGCTAAATCCAAGCACCGAACTCTTGTCCCTGCACCTCATAACCAATCAATCTCCTCAACCTATCTCCAATCCTCAACTTTTCCATGTCATCCTAAACAATGTATCTATTACCCCCAAAAGTCCTCTTTAACCATTTCCGAATCAAAGTCTTGCTCGGTGCAGTCGTGGCCAAGTAAGTGAGCGTGGGTGGTATCGGATCCATCTGTTTAAGAAAAACAAGGAAACAAGTCATATCAAAACAATTGGATAAGCTAATAGTTATCCCGAATTTTTAGAAAAAAATCGTATTGTAGGCTTTAGATTTTGCAATTATCCCATTATTTTTCTATGATTTCTCCTAAACCGCAATCAATCATTAACAATCCTCAAAAAAAAATTCACTTCTTATTTCTAAGATAATTAAAGATGATTATAACTAAGCATATCAAGTAACCTAGTAATCAAATAAGCATTATGATCTAAATCATGTAATTACCTTACTTTGATTAAAATAAGCAAGTAACGCATTTTTCATTTATCATCCACCTATTTGGTTAAAGCATAAGACTTTATTTAGAGGATGATTAATTCAAAATTTCACTAACTTTATTTATTAAAGTAGTGCCACCTCAAATATCAATAGTTGCATTTTCATAAAGCTAATTACACCAAGTTTAAATAAATACCATTTATAAGATAATGATTTTTAATTTAAAGTAGGTCTTTTTATGAGTATTGATTTTTAAATAATCTTGCATAAAAAGCCTTACTTTAATTCAAAACGTGCAATTAAATAATCCTTTAAACCTCAACAATCAATTACTTATGTAAACTAATCAATTTAAGTGCAAATAAAACACCGAAAAGTCAATCATAAACAAATAATCATCAAAAAGTCAAATATTGCTCAAAACCCTTGCTAAAAGTCAACACTCAAAATCAAAAGATCAAATTAATCCGTGGAATCCCTAAATTACTTCCGCAAACATGTTTCCAATCAAGAATCTAACACTTTTACAGCAAAGAGCATGAAACTTGATGATCAAAATCAAAGATTCAAGTATAAACCCTAATTTTATGAAAATATTCAAATAATGATTTTAGGTTAGAATCATACCGTAAGCTTGATGTAGAAGTGATCTATTTGCGAAAGATATAAAGGAATGGAAGATTTGAAGCACAATTTTAAGAAAAATGGTGAAAATGGAGATATGGAGATGATGATGATGCCGACGATGAATGAGGGGAGAAAATTTCTTTTTTTAATGCATTTTGTTTGGTAGTGGAGGCCTCTTGTCCTTTTATGCATTCTTAAATTGCATATTTAATTTAAATGCGAATGAAACGAAACGATACATGAGTTTTAAAAGTTAAAATATATTTATGATAATAAACCAAGATATCTACGAAACTTTTGAATTTAAATTGGTATTACTAAAAACGTAACATTAATTCGCATACGAAAACATTTTGTTTTTAAATACGTTTTGTTAATCGCGTAAAATCATTTGGTGTTCTTTAAAATTTAAGACCAAACCAAACAAAAATTTTCAAAATTTTAAATGAAACTTTGTCAAATTTTTGAAAAGTTTGGACTGTTCATGAAAATTCGTTTAAAACTCACGCGTTTAAACTCTAAAGAACGTTTTCTTTGTTTTTATAAAAGAAAATTAAAATTATTTTTGTCCTAATTAACAGAAATTCAAACCTATTTACATCAGACCATCACCATTTATCTTTCAGTGCTTGTGACGGCAATTTCAGATGTCTTAAACGTGCGAGAAAGTGTGGTGAAGAACGAACGTACCTTGAAGCGCTTTGATGATACTGTGTATTAGGTCAGCAGGGTTTATATAATAACGTTCAAGTTCTCGCAAGAATTCTTTTTCTTCTTGACCTAATGCTAGTAATGCATCAATGAATTGGTTAAATGCTCATCTTATCTTCCTCGGATTTGAAATACCGTCCGTGAATCCTGTGTCTAAATAAGACAGATCATAGAGCAATTCTCCTATGACGTACTGAAATTCCTTTTCTTCTTCTTTGGAATCAAGGTTTCCAGTAGTAGAATGAACTACTCGTGAAATCTCTCTGATGTAGATCCTTTATTGCTCAATGAAAGGGAATTTAGATGTTAGTAACAACTAAGTAAGCCTAACATGGATTTCTTTTCTCTTTTTAAAGAAGGCAAAATCCATGGCTTCCTCTGTAAAATTAGGAAAATTTAATCTTAATTCATTAATCAGATAAGTAGCAGGATTAACAAAGAAAAGATTAACGTCAGGAATCAAAGTATGTGCGATAGGGGCTCTTTCAAACCAAAATTCGAGCTCGTCAATCCGGGCAGCAACATAACGATTAATCCTAATCTATGATACAGATGGATACTCGGTGCTAGCTATTAGATCCATTAGTAGGTCTAACTCTAATTTCAGTGATAACTCGTCTTTTTGATCATAATTAGCATGTTGGCATGTTATTTTCCTATCAATTTCCACAAAGGTCTTTCTCTACTCAGTCGAAAAAGGAAAATCGGATATCTTAAGGTTTCTCAGAAAATCAGCACAAATATCTATTCTCCTACTGGGCCTATGAAAGTTTCCTAAGTGATGTCCAGTACTTGATTCTGATGGGTTATTATTTGATTCAGTGTTAGGTAGGGTTGGTGTTTCTAGTTCAGGATCCTCCGGATACTGTAGACGCTCATCCACCTCTACATTTTGAAAAAGAGTAGTGGGATAGGCACGCAAATATATCTGGAAGATCATACCTAAAGTATTCATCTAAGCAATGAGGTCATTCAATCAAATCCATCCAAGGCATAGGTGGATAGAAGAATACTTCGATGCCGAAAGGAATGTCTTCTAGTAGGGTGGCAGGTCAAACATAATGAGGGTACTTAGATAAGATTGATAAAATCTCAGGTTCAAGTGTGGTTTGACCACTTAATTCAATAGTGACAAGATAGAATCTTCTGCTGAGATTTATCAAAACCTAGATCTAAGGATAAATTTTTGTTATTCTCAACTTCCTGGTTAACACATACCTCTTTGTTGGAAGAAATAAAGAATTCCGCATCGTCCGATATCATTATCTCATCCATGGGAGAAATAAGACTGGAAGGAGAATTCGGGTTTTCAAAAAAAAAAAATTGTATTTTACAAGTTTAATAACTAAATTAACTAACTACTAAAGCAATTAACTTCCTAAAATAATGAAACTCTTAAGGAAGTGTCTCCTAAAAGTCAACTATCTACGGTAACTTAAAGTTCACTACGCTCAACGATCCCCGGAAACGGCGCCAAAAACCTGTTACGCCGTTAGAGTGCTGACTCTACTACGGTTGTTTGGGGGCACAGCGGTCCTGCAAGCAATGACGTAACACGTGAACGTGTTAGGTTTTGAATTTATAAGAGCTAGAGCTCAAACTATAAGTACTACGTACTCTGGCGAGTAAGTAGTAAGTATAACTCGAGTGTCGTCCTTAATTCAGAGCGAATGGAACCAAAAGTGACTTACCGTAAATGAGCTTCCTGATAGGATGAGTTTATAAAAGTAGGTAGGTTTTGGTTGGTTATCTAAGCTAATAGTAATAAAAATAAAACAAGAAAAACAAACAGAGAGTAGGAAACAGGAAGAGCGTGATTGCTGAAACTTCAATAATTAGGATTTCAGGATGATATTCATTATAAAGATGATTGGAGACTACCTTGGGCAAATCATCAGACGGACAGTCGGTGTACACACTAGGACCCTACGTTTTAGTCTAAAAGCCTAAAAGCATATGTCACTGAATACTAGGTTATCGTGATGCTGATCATAAACAGGTTGTTTAAACCCCCTCACTTTCTTAAACGGAAAAGCGACCTCTACGGATGATATATCCTGGGTGTAGGCATAAGGTAACAAACTGCAATTATATATCTAACCTTTCTTAACACCTAAAATCTAGGTATGTACTAATTGTATGTCATATATGTTGAGCTGTCGGTTATGTTGAGTTAAGCATTTTAAGCATCTTGTATTACAGCCGAATACTTGCTTTCTTTTCAGAACTCATTTATATCAGGCTTAAGCACATATAACTCTGACATGAATTAGACCATCCTTTGCAATCAGGCGCTCATCCCTTTGAATACTCACGGTGTACATTGCATTTGGCATATCCACAGGGTTCCAGACTCAAGGTATACTCACGGTGTACAGTGCATTTGGCGTATCCACAGTGTTCCAGACTCGAGGTATATTCATGGTGTATTGTACATTAAAGTATTTCCACAACTATATATGAACCTTGGTGTACTAACGGTGTACGGTGCAGTGAGTATTTCCACAGTTGTATTTAACCTTGATGTACTAATGGTGTATGGTGCAGTGAGTATTTCCACAGCTTTATTGTTCCTAGACCCATATTCTAGAAGGGTAGCTCCTAGGTATTCCACGATGAGATAGACCGACGGTAGTTCCTTAGCTTTCACGTATTTGTACTATGAGATAACTATATCTACGTAGTATTATGGTTGATCAGATCCTATCCTAAGGCAATAGTCACGTGAAAGACTGGAAAGGGTGCAAACTTGATTAAGTTTATATTCATGTAAAAACCAACCGGATACACAGCAATACAATCACCAATCATTATATATTAGATATGAATTAAACATCATCCCTAATTTTAATATCTTCATTTCAATAATTACAGTATCAAACTACATAAATAGCATGGCAATATCGCGGCGCAAACAAAGTTATCATGCAAAAAAGACATAATAACTGTGAGTAAAGGAATAAGTAAGAACTAGTATTTAAGCAACGTAACACTGAGTAGTACAAGCCAGAATCTTGAAAACTTCATTACAATAAAATTCCTAAGCTACAGCTATCTTCCCCACTCGAATCATGCCTACATCTCTCTAGTTCTCTAGAGAGAGAAACTACCTAACTAATCTAGTGAGAGTGAGAAATGAAGTGTGTGTGTGTGTGTGTGTGTGTGTGTGTGTGTGTGTGAAAGGTGTGATTTTTGAGGTGAGAGGTGTGTGAAATGAGGTAGAGGATGTCTGACGCACCACCAACTGTCATGCGTCATCAACGCGACTGTATGGCAACACATCTGGGTTTAAAAATTATATTTAGTTAGGGACCTAAGTTTTACTAGAGTTGTATAGCTGAAGTAATGACCTAGGGTCGTTTTAAAGATTTAAGCATATTGGGAAATGACTTGTCGGGACGAACATTTCAATTTAGCAATGATATTAAAATAACTTTGAGTGGGGGTTTTATACTTAGGTCTGTAATTTAAATTTAAACTAATTAAAAACAGTAAATAAGAGCGGTAGGTTGAATTAGTATAAAGGGAATGTGTTTGTTATGACTTCGTTAGCTTTTACGTGGGGTGATCCTGTATTAAGGTTTAATATTTGAAAACGTCTTTTAAGATTTGTGTCTTACGTTCACGTAGATACCTTGTGGTGTAAATACTAGCACCCTACTGATCGGGATCAATATGTCAATGAGTACTAGGCTATCATGATTTTGATCATATCGGACTGTCTTTAAACCCTCCTCACCGTCTCTTGTGACGAGACCAGGTGACCCTCCAGATGGGGTGCAGGAATAAGGCGACAGTCCGCAATTTATCCACTGATCTTTCTTAACACAGACAGAGATATCAACCCACAGGGTTTTCCATAGTTTGTATGTAATTGTACTTCACAAGAGGTGTTTCTAATGTTATACTATATATTTACCCATATTACGGTCTTTCCTGGATCACAGACTATACCAGGATGTAACGCAGTATACAGTCTTCGACCTTTCCATGGTTTCCACGTGTTTGTACTCCACCAAAGGTGTTTCCAACGTTATACCGGATACTCAGTTGTATTATGGCTTTAACTGGATTACATACTTTACGGCCATCTGAACTCGATATATCTAAGCTTGTAATACAGTAAAACTATCTATGATAGCTTAACAACCCGTTCACTTTAAAATCCTAGACCAATAAATCCCTGATTAATCCACAGTGTACTGATGCGCACCGGGCGATTGGTTTTTAGGAATCGCTTCCTGTCGTTGCGAACCTTCCGCTTGAATGTGATCAGTGGGTTTTATATTTATATTTGCGGGGCCTAAGTATACTAAAGCCATGGGTGAGTACAACGATAGGTATGACCTAGGGTCGTTCTTAAATCGGAGCGAATTGAAACGAAGCTTAAATCGAAGATAAAGTTCACTATTAGAATGGGTTTTTGTAAACATATAGGTTTTGTTGTGTTGGTTTTTTTCTTCTAATAAACTTATTATCTAAGTGCAGAAAAGTAAAATAGAGATGAGAATCGGTAATTAGGTAGATAGATAGAGAATGCGGCTGTTGAAGTATCAATAATCAGTTGTTGGGATGATTTTCATTATAAAGGTAATTGGGGACATGATTTAGTTAATAGAAAGATTAATTACAGGTGTGAATACTAGGACCCTACTTCTTTAGTTAAAACCTAAATCAGTAAGTCACTGAGTACCTAGGTTATCGAGATTCTGATCAGAACAGGCTGTTCGTCCCCCCACACTGTCTCGTGATGACTAGTGACCCAAAAAGGGTGCAGGAATAGGGTAACAGACCACCCTTAGGTTATTCTGACCTTTCTTAACATCTAAATACCACTGTCATTATCTAATCGTGTACAAATTATTGACTTTGTTATTCTAAACTATCAGTTTTGTAGAGTCTAGGGGTTTTAAGAATCCTGAACCACTGTTGGGCTTGACTTTCATCTCTAGACTCATTCTCTTAGGTTTTATTAGCATAATTACTTAAGTTATGATCTAGAACTCTCCTTTGCGATCAGTCATTCGTCCCTAGGGACACTAGCGGTGTACAATGCTTTATTTCCTCAGCGTGCCAACCCTAGGTACTTACGGTATACAGTACTCTAACCATTTTCCACAGTATCTTGTAACCAGAGGTATGTTCACCGTGTACTCCAGCTTGTTCATAGCCAACTAACCTTAGGCACAACCACGGTGTACAGTGCTTGAAGCATTTCCACAACGTTCATAACCAGAGGTAAGTTTTCCATGTACTGTAGCTTTTCCACATGTTTACTAACCTTTGGTACAGCTACGGTGTACTTTGGTTAATGTATTTCCACAGATGTGTAACCAGAGGTGAACCTACAGTGTACTTAGCATTTCCACAACTTTATGGTTCCTAGACCATATTCTAGGGTTTGTAGGTAGGTCACAATGTCGGTACATATGGCTTTTCCTGAGCCTCCACGGTTGCACTCCACCAGTGGTGTTTCCATCGATACACCCAGTACTTTAGCCGAGTAACAAACATGGATTTGTACGATAACACATATAACAACTACCATATCTAGAGGTGATCAAATTCTAAACCTAAGTAACAGTCACGCGAAGGACTGAAAAGGGTGATCCGTAAACTAAGTCTAGATGCATGATAAGTTTAAACATAATGAAATTTGATAATTCCCAATTACATATTAATTAAAGATTAATTTAACATCATCCCTACGTCTATTTATCAACATTTCAATAACCGAAAAAGTACACTACTCAATAATCATGGCAAAACACATAACATACATCATACAAGCATCCAAAATTATTCGGACATAGTATAAGTATGAGAGAGTAGATATCACCAGAAATATAAGCAGAGTAATATTGAGAAACGCGTAGTCTTGCACCAAGAATGCTTTTACACCGTGATTACAACAGCTAGCTTTTCCTTCTCTACCTCTAACTAACTAACTATCCATATCTCTCTAGAGAGAGAGAACTCTAGAGAGAGAAACCAAAACTAAAAGCTAAATACGGAAATAAAAGTAAAAATGTAGAGAGAATTTGAAGTAGTGAATTGTTGAAAAGATGTATGAATTGATGAAGAATGTGGAGGTGGAGGTTGGTATTTATAGATTTGGCTCAACCGTATGTATTCCCACCTCCAAAATCTCAGCCGTATTTCTCAACCATATCAAGATCCTTCCTTGTACGGGCAAAACATCGAATACGGGACATCAAGCCGTATTTTGGGTGAGAAATGAAGAATACGGGAGAGACCCAACCGTATACGGGCAAGAATGGCCATATACGGCTAGGACAAGCCCATATACGCCCTAGCCAAGCCGTATACAGTCATGGCTTGGCCATATACGGTCAGTCTTGGCCGTATACGGCTTGGCTTGTCCGTATTTCGGTCTTCGGTTGCTTTGATTCTTCGTTTGGGCGTTGCTTCTTCATCGTGCGTCCGTTTTGAGCGATCTTTGTATCCATGCGTTTGTAATTTCCTAACGAAGAAAATGACATAAGTTAGAGGTCATAATTCTAAGTGTAGCTCAAAAATTGTCGGAATACGTGAACTAGATATTCGCTAATAATTTATGCTCAGTTTTTCACTTTTTTGTGTCATTTTTAGTGGTTTTATAAACATCACTTCTGTTTTGACTTAGTTAACAAGATATTATGATATTTGGTGTTATTGGTGTGGTTTTGTTAACTTTGGGCCTAAGATGCGGGTGATAACGTACGTAAAAACATGACTTTTTACGTGTTATCAAATATCCCACACTTAGAATTTTGCTTGTCCTCAAGCAAACTTTAAAATCCTCACTTTCTATAAAGATTAAAATAATGGTTTTCGGTTTCAGACATAAAATATTTTGAAATCAATCATTTGTCAGACATTAAATAAATCTTTTTAGAAAGAAAGCATCGCTAGGAGAGTCATACCATAGATTTGAAATGTTAGCACTGGCATACTTTCAATTCTCGATGGATATTGTACATGACTAGGCGATCTCACTACGTGGTCACTCAATTCACTCAGCTTGTATCGGGTTTCCTATCTTTCTAAGTCAAAGAAATTGCTCATAAAGGCTTGATCGAGAATCGGATCTCCACCACTTCGTTGAGAACGGTGCTAATCATCCCAAGACACTTTTTTAAAGGGTTGTAAGGGTTAAGGGGTACGAAAGGTGGTGTTTTAAGGGTTTGAAAGGTTTCAACTTAAGCTTAGAAATCCTAAAGCTATGAAATGAATTATTTAGACACACTAAAATGAGATGAAAAACACATGAGGAGGAATTTATAGCTCTGATGACAAACACACGCGAATTTCTATGATTTTCTGATCAGGCACTTTTTGCGAGATTTGGAACACTAAGCTTTATTCTATTTTTGTGGAACTTTTTAAGGGTATTTCTTTCTTTCTTTTCTTCACATACATATTTTTTCTTCTTTTTTTCGAGAGATCTTAGACACTTTGTCTTTTGACATTTCATCTTTTTCTGAGTTTTTCACAGGGGTGCTGATGTGCTGCCCGAACGATCGTATGAAGACGACGTACGGATCGCAATCGGTTTGTTTTAAATTTATATTTTCTGGTGTCTAAGTATGACTTACTAATACTGAACCAAAGGCTAGTAGATGGTAAGTATGACCAAGAGTCGTTCTTAAAGAGAAACTGAATTGAAACGGAGATGATCCAATCAATCTTTCTTTTCTAGTAAAGGTTTTAAAAGAGTGTGTTGGGGGTTTTGGTTCAGTTAACTAAGTAAACTAAATAAAGCGAATAAAAGTGTAATAATAAATCAGATAATAAAAGTAGTATTTGTTGTGAGTTCGTTAGCTAATAATGTGGGATGATGACTCTTATGGAAAAATGATTTTCTAAATTGGAAATGTTTAGTGGATTCAATACCCAGTGGTATAACCAATAAGTTCCCTATTAGTCGGTTATCAACTAATATGTCACGAGTAACTAAGGTGTCATGATTCTGATCAGACAGAAGATGCTCAACTCTCCACACTCTCCTGTAAGGGAGTCAGTGACCCGTATTATTGAACGTATTCACTCGTGGGTGAAGGAATAGAGTAGCAGTTCATTACAAATCTGACCGTTCATAATACCATAAAGATTTCAAATCCATTAAACAATTAACTTAGAATTTATGTTCGGACTTATTAACCAATTCCTATTGTGACAACCCGTACTTAGGCGTATTAATTTACTCTAAGCTTGCTTGTAATTACTTGCGATTAGTTTGAAAAAGGACTAAGTTGCTTGTAAAATAACGTATATTGAATATACACACATACGTAATAAATTGATATTACCCAATTTACTCGGATGGATTCCGAGTTAACTGGACGTTGGTGAACGCAATTTATTAAATAATATGAAATTATTTGATAAACATACTTATTTCCAAATATTATTGCGATACTATTTCTTAAGCATTTCGTATCGCATAAAATGCTCAGAAACGACCAAAAACACGCAAAAACGCGTCCGATAATCAAATAAACGTCAAAATATATTTTATAAATTAAAATATATCATTTTGAATGGTAAGTATTTATTTGAAGTATCGTATTTCAAACCAATAACAAAAACATTTAATTTAAACGTCACGCGATTTATTAATCGTAACACGACTCCGTGAATCACTACCGACACATCACAATAACATTTTTATAAATGTTTCTAAGTAATAATAAGTATTAATTCAAGTTAAAATATTGGGTTTTTAAATCGTTAGTTAAATACGCATAACAAACGTTTAACGCCTAAATAAATGTCGAAACGAACGGGTAAACGAACACCGCACGGAGTGCAACTTTGGGGGAATAATTCAAACACCCACCTAGTGGGTGGGACCCATGAAAATCTGCAGCAACATGAGGAGGGATCATACTTTCTTTTCTTCCCTTGGTAACACACACACTCCATACATGCACACCATACCCATACATTCACCACTCCACTCTTCCATTCCATTTCTCTCCTCCTTCTCTCTTCCCTCTCTCTCTAAAAAGACCAGAGGTCAGTCTTACCACCACCACAGACCACCGTCACCCACCATTGACCACCACCTCACTCTTGAAGGAAACACGAAGCCGAAGACACCAAAACGATCATTGACGCTCGTACATCGCTCCTACCGTCTCCGTTTCTTTATACACCATTGTGAGACTTCAAAGCTCTTGTATTTTACTTATAACATATGTATTAACATGTTATGTAGCTTATTCAACTAGTTAATGTCCAAAAGATAAGTCGAAACACAAATTAAAACTCGAAAACAGGAAGTTAACCTTCCTGTCCAGATTCTGTTTCCACTTCCCCGAATTTTATAAAAATCATTACAACACCAAAATGGACATTTCTTAAGCCTAAAATGTAGTACAAGAAGTTATATTTCTAGAAAAATTAGTCTCGTGACTTTTTGACTCCGTTTGCTACTCGAAAACAATTTTCTCCGGTGACATAGGTTTACTATTCCGGCAGACAGGAATTTTCAGTAAATTCTCGAGACCATATCTCGAGTTCTAGACCTCAAAAACGTATCAGACCACTTGGGAAATCTTGGTAATTTTGTTATGTACAAAAAGTTCTTCTTTGGCTCATTCCATAAATACACCCATTTCTCCAGAAAATTAGGTTTGTGAAAAGTGATCTAATCTCGGATTAAACTGAACACTGACATTTTGTGAATTTTTATAAAATATCAAACGACCTCCAAAAATCATAAAAACATTACAGGAAGTACATAACATATGTATGAACGTTGTGTAAAAATTTCATAAGGATTCGATAACGTTTACTATTTTATATAAAAATCACAAATAATCCGTGAATGTATTGTCGCATAAAAGCTAAATTCCGTGAATACATACTCATTGTCGCATAAAAACAAACACTTGAAAGAATTCCATCAATCCTTATTGACGCATGAACAAAATTCCATGAATATCATTGTCGCAGGAACAAAACCCGTGAATATCATTCACGCACAAACAAAATCCGTGAGTATCATTCACGCACAAACAAAATCCGTGAATATCATTAACGCATAAACAAAGTCCGTGAATTCCCATTGTCGCATGAATAGTACTCCGTGAATGCTATTGTCGCATGAACAGGGTCCGTAAATGGCATTGTCGGGTTACATATTGTCTCACGAAATGGAAACTTTAAAATACTTTTTATACTAAGTATTGAATACATAAAACACTACACTTACAAGATATACAAGCACAATGAATTACATAATAATAATACTCGAATTATTATTACACCTCTGTCACCAACGGGCCATACTTATTTACAAAATGATCACAAACGTACAAACAAATACTTGGACATAACTAGTTGAGTGGACAACTAGCATGAATGATCTTTTGAGACATTCACTTATACATACAACCTTATATGCTTAGGGCATTAGAAGGTTGCGGGTTCGCGGAACCTACGGATTACTACTGCTTTCAGACTTTACGTTTATTAAGTTAAACGCTTGCTTGCTTGACTCAGGTGAGTCTTACAGCCCCACTTTTACTGTTTTACTTATGGGGTGAGATACATTGCTTACGTTTTCTTGAACACAAGTGCTAAATTACTTACTTTTCATATACGGGCGTGCATGAGTTACTTACTAATCCACTGAAGTCCCTCCATCATAGTTTCGTTAGTTATGGACTTAAGCGCGAATATTAGTTAATGGATCCATTAGGGACTGACCCTCCCCGCCCGGGGTAGTAGCGCTACCACGAACCGTTATGTATAAACGGGCGACTTTTATTTGTTTCGTACGAGTGTTTGGATTGGGCACTCGCGGGGGCACTATACGGTACTTGGTTGTACCACCGATTTGCGGGTTAAGCTTCGACTATGAGCTCATGGAAACGGTATATACATATTTACTTATTATTTGCTTGGTTGCAGATACTTGATTTACGCCTGCAGGCACAACTGATAAAAATCTTGTGTTCAAACTATTACTTACTTACAAACCTGTGAGATTCACCAACATTCGTGTTGACCCTTTTTAGCATGTATTCTCAGGTACACATACGGAGTAGGATTACTTCAGGATTACTAGCTAGAGTCGCATGATTTCCAAACTGCATTAATGGAGATTCTTTAGCATTATCTTTTGTAACTTTGGTTATGTAACAGAATCTCCCGTTACGTACGCGGGCTCTAGAGGACCTTACTTTTGTAACGAAAACATTATGTTTTCAAACTCTATTTTATAATGGTATGTAACTATTTTACAAACGTATCATTTAGAAGTCATTTGCTATACTTTGGTGCTTGATTATTGATTAGTAACACCCAAAGCTTGCTTCCGCGCAACATTAAATTTGGGGGTGTTACAGATTGGTATCAGAGCCTAAGGTTATAGCGAACTAGGTTGCATTTAGTGGGCCTAGACTATGACCGTTAGGTAGTATCTCCCTATTAGTTATGACTGGTTCAGGAATTACATCATACGACTTTAATTTAACATAGCCTGATCAACTATGTACAATTAAAGAAAGATAATGTTAGGTTTGAAATGGTTACGATGAACAAGGATACACTAGTTGACTCTGACCACGAGAGAAACCGGGACTCAAACATGTCTGTGATTAGACACTTTAGGCTATTATGTGATATATATACATGTATACATAGATAGGACTTACTCTCGCTCAATATCTTAGGCTATATTATATATGTATTATATGAATATAGGCCTCATTCTTTCTAACGCTCTATCTCAGAATGGCAAACACACCACCCAATTCGTCACGCTCTCAACCGTATGGATCACCAAACCCACGGATTTTTAGGAGGACCACAATGTCACCTTGAACTAACCCCTATTCCATACCAGCCTTAGCCGCCAGGCTAAACCACCATGAGCGACGACTTCGCGAAATGGACATAAAACTGCAGGAGACTCATGAGAACTGGAGACTCACAGCCCTTGAACGTATCAACCAAGTCTTCGAAGATCACGAGAACACTGTGGATAACATGGATACACTTCACGACCAAGTGGGAGAAACTATCGAAACCATGGGAACTATTCACAATCAAGTGATCAGTAACCAAAATGAAATCTATGTTCTGCAAACAAGGTTGCAGGAATGCGAGACGCGTCTACGGGAAACCGATGATGCTCTTAGAATGGTTAGCAGGCTTGCAGAATCTGTTAACCATCTCACTTCTCTGTTGTCACGACTCAACCTACATCAAGATTAGTGTAGTGGTTATCATGTAACCTATAAGCTAGCTATGTAAACTCTTGTAACCCGATCGGATGTAATATTCCCGACATCTTTTGTGAACTTAGAATTCTGAAATCTTTTGAACTTGCACCTTGAGTGGTTGCAAATATATCTATCTTATGTTATTGATTATCCTATAGTGATATCGTATATTACCTCTTTATGGATATGCATCCGTGATAATCATACTCCTTGTACAAAATCTCACATACCTCCTAACTTTTTATTAAAGGAACATGCCGCCAAGGAAACAGACTTTCACCGCTGCTGAACTTGCCCAGTTCGTTGCCCAAGGAGTAGCCGATGCCCTGGCTGCTCAAGAGGCACAGCGAAACAATGGTTCAAATCCGAACCAGGGCAGCGAAAATACCACCAACACAGTATCGACTACCAAACCTTGCACATACAAGGATTTTCTTAACTGCAAACCTTTAAACTTCAAGGGAACTGAAGGAGCCATCGGCTTACTGAGATGGATTGAGAAACTGGAATCTGTTTTTCGAATCTGCAACTGCACCGAGGATTGCAAGGTTAAGTACTCTACCTGCACCTTTATGGTGATTCACAGTGTATTTAATCATTTACCGATGTTTCCATTGTGAATTTAATTGCTTCTCCATGTTCACATGATAAGTACATTGTGATCGAAAGTGTACAATACTCATCGCAAGTCCACGTAATCACATTGCATTTTATGATGTTTGCATGACGTTACAGTCAAAAACATAGTTTTTACACAGATAACTATTGACCAAGTATCAAGGTTCACGACTCCTCTTTACAGGGTTACAATCACGTTTGTTAATCGAAAGGCGAATATAAGTTTTAGGTTTAAAATCATAGGATAAGTCCGTTTTATAATGTCGATCCATAATACAACTACCTTTGGTCGTTACCGGGTTCCATACGTATGTACTTTGCTTAAAAGCATTTCCAGCACTATACCGAGTAAACAGTCGAATAGGGGCCGTCATATTATTGCACGACATATTTAAAGTCATCCCACAATTATATATGCTAACTACATCACAACAAATACAATAGTAATCTACTCGCTAATTATGTCACAAACTAATTCTAGCATAATTAAAGCATACATATTTAATTAAGATAGAATAGGATAGAAAGAACCCGGATTAAAATGCGAGAAGGAATAGACTTGAATTAATAAGCGTAACTCCAAGAGTACACCAAAGATTACAAAATGTTCCCTAGCTTTCGTTCTACTTTAGACAAGCTCCTTAACTAGCCTAACACTAATTTTGAAGTAAGAAAATAGAATGAGAAAGTAAAGAGAGAATTATGCCTAATTCATATGGGACATCTTCAAATGGAAGCCTTGGGGCTGTAATTATAGGGAAAATATAGCTCACATTAGCATCCATAGGCTCACATTAGAAAAAGAGTGAAAGGTGGTGCACCGGGTACGAAAAAGTAGCAAAAGGTGGTGCACCGGGTACGGAAAAGTAGTAAAAGGTGGTGCACCGGGTACACGCAAGGACGAAAAAGCAGAAAATAGACGGGGGGAGGGAGGCCGGCGCCGCCCACCACCAGGCCGGCGGCGGCTGGCTGCTGGCCGGTGGCGGCTGGCTGCCACCCGCCCCGGTCCGTCGTCTTTCGCTGCGTTGCTTAATTCGTGCGTATCTTCTCCGTTATGCGTCCATTTGCGTTGATTCTTTTTGTGTTGGATTTGTAATTTAAAAACAAAGACTTTTATGTAAAGATATCCCAAAGATATGTCTCCTATCTCCAGATATTACGTACGAATCATTTGGATCTTCCGGCGGGCGTAGAATCTTCATTCTTTATCCATGTTTGTTGATTCTTCTTCTGTTGGATTCGTAATTTGAAAACGACCATCTTGGGTGAGATGGATGTTGATTATGGGCACTTTTGTCTTGAAATCTCGTTTTGATGCCTTGAATCTTCAAACGTGTGTGGAATCTTCATTTTTCATCCGTTTTGCTTGATTTTTATCGTGCAACCTTGTTTTGACCATCTTGGCATAATATCATTGATTTGTATTGGTTTTGAGTTTAAAATGCCAAGAATCGTTCTAGAATGAGAGAGATATCGGTAGTAAAAACATGACTTTTTACGCGATATCAAGTATCCCACACTTAGAACTTTGCTTGTCCTCAAGCAAACTCGAATTTCAAGCATGGTTAAAATAAGAAGATAATGAAACATTTTAGGGTAGAACTTTTTACTAAGGGGGGCTTTTAAAAATAAAATATTCGTTCTTTGGAAAAGCAGGGTTGTAATCTTTGGGAGCATGCTTTTGATCTTTGATCTTGGATACATGACTAGGCGATCCTCTCTAGGTGGTCACTCAAATCACTCAAAGTGTTTAGGGTTTCCTATTCTAATATTACCAATCACTCAGAACGCCAGTCATGTATCGTTTATCGTCATAGGCTTGATCGAGAATCAAATCGTTACCTTTTTGGTGAGTGCGAAGTCGATCTAGCCACAATCATTCTAGGGGAAGTGATGTAGGGTTTTTAGAAGCGGAGTGTTTGTGGAATGAGAGGGGGTTTTGTTGGTTTTTTGATGGGTTTCTTTTGTTGAAGTTGGAATTTTTGGGTAGTATTAACGCCTTTTTGGTATTTTCGAAAGAAGTCTTTTTCTCCTATTGATTTGCGCGTCGTCTTATGTTTCCTTGGAGAACTTCAATTACACTCACATTTTCTTATTCAAAAGCAAAATAAAGCTAACATTAGTAAACGATAATAACCCAATATGATAATTGTAACATCCACTTTATGGGTCCAGTATTTTACTATTATTTCCTGACTTGAAATGGTTAATTGAAATGTTAGGAAATATTGTAAATTGATAATTGAAAATAAATGGGTAAAAGAGTCAAATAATTTATTGTCGTTAATAAATTATTAACTGTTTTAATTTAATTCAGTTGACAGTAAAATAAAATAATGTTTCCCCGCAAATGGTTTTTAAGTTCCAGACAATGATAAGTACGGGGAATGAAATTTAACCACTTCTAGTACACTCCCAAATGTTGAGTCGGTTGTTTGATTCTTATCTCCACACATACATACATACATCTCGTACATACATACGTATCACTTGAAACCCTAAATTGATTCAAGAAATCACTCTTTAACATGAAATTGAAGCTTCGTAACTTGGATTCAAGCTTCTTTAATCGTCCTAATCAAGGTATAATCTTGTGTTCTTCATTTTCTAAAACCTAGAATTTGGGGGTTTTAGTGTTCTTGGTTAAAATCCGAAATTAGGGTTTCAAAAGTGTGAATTGATGTTAGTTAAGCTTCAATAACATGTATTAATCATTCTATCATCATTATAAACATGTTGTAATTGCTAATTCTTGAATTTAATGTAAACCCTAGAAAATGAGTTTTGTGTATTGGATTTAATTAGCATGATTAAAGTGAAATTGAAGCTTGAAATGATGATATAGTTGTTAGTTGATGCTTAAACAAGGATTATCATCTAAACCCTAACTTAGAAATGAAAGAATTGGTGTATGATCATGAGAAAAGTCATGGTTTAGTTGATTTTGGAAGAATCAATGTTTAAGTTGATTGTTATTATGGAATGATTGATAATAATTAATTATTGATGATGATTAATATGATTTGAGCTATAAATTGATTATGTGTTCATGAGGCTAATGATGAATTTATTAATAATTGAAGTGGATTAATGTGATAAGATGGTCATGATGATCATAATTTGATAAATGATTTTGAATTGATAATGTTAAGATGGTTATTCATAACCTTGACATGATTGGTGTTAGAGTAATGTAAGTTAATAATCATGTATATGATTGAATTAGAAAGAGATTATCATGATCATTAATCATGACTAAGTGAATAATGAATTGAGTAATAATTCATTGAAATTGAGATTATGAATCATGTTGTACGACTTTAACATGAGTTGATTATTATAAATGAGTTACTAACTCGTTATTTATATTGTATTCTCAGATATGGAGAAAGACTCAGTGACATTAGACTACTGAGTGGACAACTGAGGTGTCGGTGAGTGGATCTTAATCCTCAGTGTAATTTAGTTGTAACAGGTTTGGTTACAACGGGTAATCATATTATTACTGCTTTTGATTTGCCATGATTAATTTGGTTTGATAGTAATAATACTGTTGATAGACTGGTTAGTCTGATATGTTGAATTGATTGAATATGTGAATATGTGATCACTTGATATTTGGCCTTCGGGCATCAGTATTGAGGTCAACGTGTTGGTTGGTTGGGCTTGGTTACTATGGAAGACGACAGGAATTTCCTTGTACACATCGTTAATAGGAAATTAGGTCGTATGAGATTAGTACCAAGCTATCGGTCTATTCTGTATTGGCCATACAGATTGTTGGGTAAGTGTTCTGGGAGAATCCCCGGGTATTATGATATCTCCAGAGCCACCGATCCTCATTGATATGTTATCTCATTGATATTATGTGGTTATTGTTGGTATTCTTGGCTGAAGGTTTCCCCAAGAACCATCGATCCATTGTGATGTTATTGGTTTACGATGATTTGCTGTAAACAAGATTGTTATGCTAAGTTAGGCTGTTGGTTATGTATTCCCTCACTTAGCGTTATGCTAACCCCACCACCCCACTTCTTGCAGGTTATGGTTTTGATATAACGGGATTGTCAAGAAGTTGTTCGGGACGGAATGTTTGACCAAGCCTACTCTGATATTTGATTATACAAATTAATGTTATTTAGTGATTTGGAAGTAACACCCATTTTAATAAACTATGTTTTTAAATAAGTTTGAAATTGAAATGTAACCAGGTATGGTTTAAAGTTGGACTAACGCTTCCAGATTTATTATATTTAAATGATGTAAATTAAGGGGTGTTACAATAATAATAAAACCAGATAAATCCAACCAGATCACTGGTTGGTCCAAAATATATATGCACATCACAGTACTAGTACAGTTATCCAAAACATTAAGTGATAATACGTACAATAATCCAACATAAGTAATAATAATAATAATAATAATAATAATAATAATAATAATAATAATAATAAGATAAGGAGTGATAAATAAGTGGAATCAGGGAAGAAGAGGGTCCTGATCCGCTGGTGACTCATGGAGCGTCGGAAGAGAGCTGTCTGATGCCTGCTGGGTGACGGAGTGTTGTCCAGTCGACGCCATGCGAGATACCGATCTCGATGATGCGGCGTGCTGCTGCTCGGGATGTAGTGGATACAGATGGAAGTTCGAATCAAGGCCCATATCGCCCATGTCAACTGATTCGAGAGGATAATCAATCATACTTTGTGTCAAGCCTACTGGTGGCAAATCTGTAGATGGAACAGGAGTGGTGTTAAGTAATCCTGTCAATCCAGAATATGTAGGTCCCGTAGTCAAGACCGGTACATAGTATGTCTGTGTCTGCTCCTGAATCTGCTCCTGTATCTGATCCTCCTCAAGCTCCTGAACTGTCTCCATCTGAGTATCCAAACCCTGCCCTAACTGTGGTGAATCCATCTCTGAAGATATATCTGTATCTGATGTAGCGGAATCAGCTGGTCGAGGATGGGTGACAACCCGTGAAGATGGTTATCGAATAATCTGTGGGTCATGCGGCTCACGTATGGTGGTAGTGTGGGTAGAGAATACTGGCTCAGATGCATGTATAGATGAAGATCGACGAGCCCTAGTGATAGTCCCTGGTGTGGTGGTAATGGTGGTAGTGGGGTGAGGTGATGTGATGGTGGGTATGGTGGTGGTGAATGGAGTCATAGTGAATGTATGGAGTGGTGATGTGGTGAATTCGGGTGGTAGTAGGCCGCAAACCCAAGTCGGTGGAGCTGGTGTAGGAAACCCAAACTCCTGAGCCAGGTATGTGTCCATATTGTGTCTCTGGTATAGCATATGAAGCATACCATAAAAGAGCTCGGATGATGGTGGATCTCCCCAGTTAAGTACTGTAACACCCCTCTTTTACTACAATAATGTTATATTATTTTACTCGGAAGCGTATGAATTTACAATATATTTATATACTGTACATTAAAATAATGTACATACACAGTTATATATTAAAATGTACCAACATAGAACTGTTTAAAAACTACATATGTCGGGGTATTACAGATTACAAAACCAGGTTTATAGAAAAACCATATCAGAGTTTTAATCTATCAGACATTCCCTGCGAAAGCATCCATTCCTGACACCCACATATATATCAAAAACCTGCAGGAAGTAGGACGAGGGATTAGCACAAAGCTAAGTGAATGAATTCATTACCCACAATTCAACTTAGCATAACCACCTGTTTACCCCAAACAACCGTAAACATATATTACAACTAGTCAACAATATAGTAATGAGGATCGGCGGCTCTGGGAATACCATAATACCCGGGTGGTTCCCAAGAACACTTATCCAACCATATCCGTTTGGCCATAACGGACGAGACCGATAACTAGTGGTTACTATACTCAGACACAGGTTCTATACACACAACAAATGAAGTATGACCCTGTGTCATTCACACAACAACCAACTAGCCCAACCAACCAGTTCAACCTGTTGACCTCATTAACCACTGATGCCCGAAGGCCACACATAGCACGTAGATTTATAATCAACTATGAATATTAAGCACAACAATATATCTACGTTTACTTGTTGCAACCCAATAGTTACAACTAAATCAAATGGTGAGTTCCAAATCCACTCACCGATACCTTTATCTTCACAAACTCAGAATCCAGGGATCACTTATCTTTTGGAGGATCTGAGAATCAACAATCAAATATAAGTTAGTAATCCGAATCAACAATACTTAACTTATATCAATTCATAACATTAGGAACTTAACATAATTGACATCCAATTTACAACTTCTTAATTATGTATTAAGAATTTCAATGTAGTTATCATTATGTACTGATACTAGTTTATCAATGTTACACCATATAACCAAGCAATTGACATTAACAATCAACTATTAAAAGAGATGCTGGAATGGCTCATGACCCGCCGGCTGGGGTCAAGGACCCGCCGGTTTGACCATACAAGCCGCCGGCTTCGCCCTTAAGCCGCCGGCTTCGCCCTTAAGCCGCCGGGTGAATTAGATTTTGAGCAAACAGAAACAATTCGAGTATTCAAGGCTGTAGGAGCCGCCGGCTTGGCCGACAACCCGCCGGTTCTCCAACATAATCAAGAACCCGCCGGGTAGGGTACCAGACCCGCCGGCTTGTTCTTCGTTTTTGCAACAGCAGCAGCAGAACAACAATTCTGCACGAACTAAACTTCAAAATCCTACCACTTTCAAGTGCCAAATCGGCCAATTTAAGTTTCTAACCTTAAAGGAGTATCATACAACAACTAGTTATCATCAAACAACTTAAACAAACCTCAATCAATTCCATTTTAGGTCAAATTCATACCAATTTGATAATTCACACATTTGAGCTCAAATTTCCAATTCAAGAACAAAACATCAAAATTTACATATCATGTACACATACTCAGTTTCTAACATCAATTAGCATCATTGATATCAAAGATTATTACAAACAATCTAAGCAATCTTTCAATTTCATCAATTTTATCCTAACTAAAGCTTAAGCTCATAAATTTAAAACACTTACAATATGATGATGAAGATGATGATAGCAAGCTTATAAGGAATCACAATTTCAGTCTCAAGTAATCTTGTTTGAATCTCAATTTGTTGTTTGTACTTCTAGGCACACAATTTGAAGGTTAGGTTATTTTGGGAAAGTTGAGATGAAAGGAGGTAACCAAATAAGGAGGTCGACTCCTGCTTTTAATCAACTACACAATTTAATTATTTTGGGTATTTTATACCCGTCGTAAATCTATTGTCTGAAACCTAATTATTAATTGCGAGAAACTTATTTTATTGTACCGTCAACTATAGTAAATTAAAACAACTAACAATCTACTATTCACAATAAGTCCTGAGACCTATTTATCTAAGTTTCAAAATAAACAATTAATATCAAATAATTCCTAAATTAATTAAAAAATCAATTTAAATAGATTATTACCAGACCCGACGAGAGGATGTTACAAATCTCCCCTCCTTTAGGAGATTTCGTCCTCGAAATCTAAACTCGATCAAACAATCTAGGATATCTGGATTTCATAGACTCTTCGGTCTCCCAGGTCAAATTGGAACCTAAACTGTGTCTCCATTTCACTAACACCATCGGTATTTGTTTCTTTCTAAGTTTAGTAATTTTTCTATCAAGTATTTCAATCGGTTCTTCTACTAGTTTCTGGTTCTGGTCAACTTTCAAATCTTGCAAAGGAAGAATCTGAGATTGATCCTCAATATTACACTTCCTCAAATAACAGATATTAAACGTGTCATGAATACCAGCAAGCTCTGGAGGAAGTTCAAGTGTAACTGACTGATCATTAACAACTTGACGAATTTTAAAGGGACCAATGTATCTAGGAGCTAATTTCCCTCGTTTTCCAAACCGGATAACACCTTTCCATGGAGAAACTTTAAGATAAACAAGTTCTCCTTCAGAAAATGTAACTGGCCGTCTACGTGGGTCTGCATACTTTTTCTGTCTATCGCGTGCAGCTTTCAGCTTTTCTCGGGCGATGGCCACTTTGTCAGCTGTGATCTGTACAATATCTGGGCCTGCAAATTGCTTTTCTCCCGCTTCTAACCAACACGTGGGGGTACGACAACGACGACCATATAACATTTCATAAGGAGGCATACCAATACTGGAATGATAGGAATTATTATAAGCAAACTCCACCAAAGGAAGGTGAGAATCCCAAGAACCTCCATACTCTAATACACAAGCTCTGAGCATATCCTCTAACGTCTGAATCGTACGTTCTGACTGACCGTCTGTCTGAGGATGATAGGCCGTACTAAGATTAACACGTGTACCCAACTCCTGCTGTAAACTCTGCCAGAAATGAGAAATAAAGCGAGAATCTCTATCTGACACAATCGACAATGGAATACCATGTCTTGAAACAATTTCATTAACATACAACTGTGCGAGTTTACTGAGGGAAGCAGTCTCACTAGTCGCCAGAAAATGTGCACTCTTGGTCAATCTATCAACAATGACCCAAATCATGTCATTCCCTCGAGATGTACGTGGAAGTTTAGTCACAAAATCCATAGTCAAATGTTCCCATTTCCATTCTGGAATCTCTAACTGTTTCAATGACCCATACGGCTTTTGATGTTCAGCTTTCACTTGAGCACATATCTGACAATTACCAACAAACTTTGCAATATCAGTTTTCATTGTAGGCCACCAGTATAAGTGTTTTAAATCATTATACATCCGTGTACTACCAGGGTGGACAGACAAACGAGATTTGTGAGTTTCAGTCAAAAGCATATCTCGAATATTACCGATCAGAGGAATCCAAACACGAGACTGAAAAGTCTTTAATCCTCTAGAATCGTCAACCAGTAAGTCCTTTCTTTTCAACATAATTTCTGACTTAAGATTACGTTCCAACAAAGCTTCTAACTGTGCAGCTTTAATTTGATCCACTAAGTCAGAAGAAATATTAACTTTCAGAAAATAGACTCGGTTAGAAGTACCTTTTCTGCTCAATGCGTCTGCAACTACATTTGCCTTTCCTGGATGGTAACGTATTTCACAATCATAATCTTTAATTAATTCTAACCATCGTCTTTGACGCATATTCAGTTCTTTCTGTGAAAATACATACTGCAGACTTTTATGATCAGTACAAACAGTGCATTTAGTACCATATAAATAGTGTCTCCATATTTTCAAAGCGAACACTACAGCTGCCAATTCTATATCATGTGTGGGATAATTCTTTTCATGAGTTTTCAATTGCCGAGAAGCATAAGCAATGACTCTATCCCGCTGCATCAGAACACAACCCAAACCAGAATAAGATGCATCACAATAAACAATAAAGTCATCTGAGCCATCTGGTAAAGCTAACACAGGTGCCTGACATAATAACTGTCTTAAAGTATGAAAGGCCTCTTCCTGTTGATTATTCCATTCAAACTTTTCATTCTTGCGGGTTAATTTAGTCAATGGGCTAGCAATTTTAGAAAAGTCTTTAATGAATTTCCGATAATAACCAGCCAAACCCAGAAAACTTTTAATCTCAGAAGCATTCTTTGGAGTTTTCCAGTTCATTACAGCTTCAACTTTTGAAGGATCAACTTTAACCCCATCATTACAAATAATATGACCCAAAAACTGTACTTCTCGAATCCAGAACTCACATTTAGAAAATTTTGCATATAACTGTTCTCTTTTCAAGGTTTCAAGAACTAACCTCAATTGCACGTCATGTTCTGATTCAGATTTAGAATACACGAGAATATCATCGATGAAAACAATTACAAACTTATCGAGAAATGGTCGGCATACCCGGTTCATCAGATCCATAAAAACTGCTGGAGCATTAGTCAAACCAAAAGGCATCACCAAGAATTCATAATGACCATACCTGGTACGGAAAGCAGTCTTTGGAATATCCTGTTCACGAACACGAACCTGATGGTAACCCGATCTCAGATCGATTTTAGAATATACAGAAGATCCCTGCAACTGATCAAACAAATCATCTATTCGAGGCAGAGGATATTTATTCTTTACTGTTCTTTTGTTCAATTCTCTATAATCAATACACATTCTGAATGACCCATCTTTCTTTTTAACAAACAAAACCGGTGCACCCCAAGGAGAAGAACTCGGTCTAATAAAACCCCTATCCAATAATTCCTGTACCTGACTCATCATTTCTCGCATCTCAGACGGTGCTAATCTATAGGGAGCTTTGGCTACAGCCGAGGAACCAGGAATGAGATCAATCTGATATTCCACTTCCCTAATCGGTGGTAAACCAGGTAATTCATCGGGAAACACTTCCGGATATTCAGATACAACCGGAACATCAGAAATAGACTTCTTTTCTAATTTGGCATCAATGACGTAAGCTAGATACGACTCACAACCTTTAGACAACGACTTCCTAGCTTTCATCATGGAAATCAGAGGAATACACCCACTATCCCGTTCTCCTCGAGCCACAACGTATGACTCTTCAGAGATTGGGATTCTAATCAGCTTATGGTGGCAATCTATACTTGCTTTATACTGACTTAACCAATCCATGCCAATAATCACATCAAAACTTGGAATCGGCATTAACAAAAGCGAAATTGGAAAAGTCTGGCCATCTATCACAATATTAGCTCCAGTCACCGAGGTGGTAACAGGAACTAATTTGCCACTAACAATCTCTACTTCTAAGGGCTTAGTTATCACAGTAGGGATCAGTTTTAACTTATCACAGAAACACACAGATATAAAAGAACAATTTGCTCCAGAATCAAATAATACACGAGCCGGTACAGAATTTATAAGAAAAGTACCAGTAATCACATCATCTGTGTGGACAGCCTCATCGACTGTCATCTGAAACGCCCTACTTGTTGCTGGCGGAGGATTCTTTCGCTTTTGACCGGAAGATGACGAACTCCCGACCGAACCAAAACTCTGTCTTCCTGCCTCAGGACACAGACCAACTCGATGCCCTTCTTTCTTACAGTTCCAGCACACAAAATTAGGATACCTGCAATTTCTGAGGTCGTGCCCAAGCTCACCACACTTAAGGCATTTATTTGTCTGAGGAGTACATTGACCAGAATGCCTTGACTTACAAGAATTACACCAATTTGAACCTCCAGAGGAACCACTTTTGCTTCCAGATAAACCACTTCTATTATTAAATCTTTGACCCTGACGCTTACCCTGCCACCTGGACTTTCCTTTACCCGAAACATCTGTTCTAGCTCTTGGAAACGAAGAAGAAGTATTTCTAGCTTGAGATGCTTGAAAACCTCTAATGTCACTATCAACCGATCGTGCAAGAGTAAACGCTTGAGATAAATTACTAGCTAACCTTACTGTGGTACGATAATTATGAGGCAATGTTTCCACAAACTGCTCTATTTTGGTTTTCTCATCTGGAACCCAATGTTGTACAAACCGTAACTTCTCCGAAAACTGTGAGATTAATTCATCGATAGTCATCTTATCGGTTAATTGAAGATTCACAAACTCTCTTCTAATACGTGCCATCTCAAAGTCTGAACAATATTGGTTACAGACAGCTTGATGGAATTCAAGCCATCGAATAGCTTCTTTCTGCTGTTGAGTCAAATGACCAGTAATCGAGTCCCACCAAACCATGGCTTCGTCTTTTAAACATTGAATAGCGTAAAACACTTTAAATTCTTCTTCACAGCGAGTAACATCAAATTTTCGTTCCATATCTCTTAACCAGTTTAAAGTTACTGATGGATTGGTACTCCCTCTAAACTCGGGTGGTTTACTTGCCATAAACGTTTTAAATGAACATTGCTTATTTGACTGAAAAGGAGGAATATTACCAAACACAGGTATCTGTTGCTGAGAACGTTGCTGAGATGATGCAGTTTCGGCCTGTCTTTTAAATTCCCTGAGATTAATCACCTCATCTTCTAACTGAAGAAGATAATCATCTCGATTCGATTCTTCGTGGGCAGGAACAGAAGTACCCTCATGATCATGTCTCTCAGTATGAATATCTGAAGGAGGAACATCGATCCGTGAGGCATTATTAGGGTTGGCGGTCGGTTGCTCGTTATCTGCCATATCTGTATTCCACACAACAACTTGAAATTTGTTAATCGTTAGCACTTATCTACTAACAGATTCATACACAATGCTAAATCCCATAACCAGGAATGTTTGACATACAAATTCTAGATTTGGGATTGAACACTTTATAATGCTCAATTCACCCAACTCTATGCTCTGATACCAACTTGTAACACCCCTCTTTTACTACAATAATGTTATATTATTTTACTCGGAAGCGTATGAATTTACAATATATTTATATACTGTACATTAAAATAATGTACATACACAGTTATATATTAAAATGTACCAACATAGAACTGTTTAAAAACTACATATGTCGGGGTATTACAGATTACAAAACCAGGTTTATAGAAAAACCATATCAGAGTTTTAATCTATCAGACATTCCCTGCGAAAGCATCCATTCCTGACACCCACATATATATCAAAAACCTGCAGGAAGTAGGACGAGGGATTAGCACAAAGCTAAGTGAATGAATTCATTACCCACAATTCAACTTAGCATAACCACCTGTTTACCCCAAACAACCGTAAACATATATTACAACTAGTCAACAATATAGTAATGAGGATCGGCGGCTCTGGGAATACCATAATACCCGGGTGGTTCCCAAGAACACTTATCCAACCATATCCGTTTGGCCATAACGGACGAGACCGATAACTAGTGGTTACTATACTCAGACACAGGTTCTATACACACAACAAATGAAGTATGACCCTGTGTCATTCACACAACAACCAACTAGCCCAACCAACCAGTTCAACCTGTTGACCTCATTAACCACTGATGCCCGAAGGCCACACATAGCACGTAGATTTATAATCAACTATGAATATTAAGCACAACAATATATCTACGTTTACTTGTTGCAACCCAATAGTTACAACTAAATCAAATGGTGAGTTCCAAATCCACTCACCGATACCTTTATCTTCACAAACTCAGAATCCAGGGATCACTTATCTTTTGGAGGATCTGAGAATCAACAATCAAATATAAGTTAGTAATCCGAATCAACAATACTTAACTTATATCAATTCATAACATTAGGAACTTAACATAATTGACATCCAATTTACAACTTCTTAATTATGTATTAAGAATTTCAATGTAGTTATCATTATGTACTGATACTAGTTTATCAATGTTACACCATATAACCAAGCAATTGACATTAACAATCAACTATTAAAAGAGATGCTGGAATGGCTCATGACCCGCCGGCTGGGGTCAAGGACCCGCCGGTTTGACCATACAAGCCGCCGGCTTCGCCCTTAAGCCGCCGGGTGAATTAGATTTTGAGCAAACAGAAACAATTCGAGTATTCAAGGCTGTAGGAGCCGCCGGCTTGGCCGACAACCCGCCGATTCTCCAACATAATCAAGAACCCGCCGGGTAGGGTACCAGACCCGCCGGCTTGTTCTTCGTTTTTGCAACAGCAGCAGCAGAACAACAATTCTGCACGAACTAAACTTCAAAATCCTACCACTTTCAAGTGCCAAATCGGCCAATTTAAGTTTCTAACCTTAAAGGAGTATCATACAACAACTAGTTATCATCAAACAACTTAAACAAACCTCAATCAATTCCATTTTAGGTCAAATTCATACCAATTTGATAATTCACACATTTGAGCTCAAATTTCCAATTCAAGAACAAAACATCAAAATTTACATATCATGTACACATACTCAGTTTCTAACATCAATTAGCATCATTGATATCAAAGATTATTACAAACAATCTAAGCAATCTTTCAATTTCATCAATTTTATCCTAACTAAAGCTTAAGCTCATAAATTTAAAACACTTACAATATGATGATGAAGATGATGATAGCAAGCTTATAAGGAATCACAATTTCAGTCTCAAGTAATCTTGTTTGAATCTCAATTTGTTGTTTGTACTTCTAGGCACACAATTTGAAGGTTAGGTTATTTTGGGAAAGTTGAGATGAAAGGAGGTAACCAAATAAGGAGGTCGACTCCTGCTTTTAATCAACTACACAATTTAATTATTTTGGGTATTTTATACCCGTCGTAAATCTATTGTCTGAAACCTAATTATTAATTGCGAGAAACTTATTTTATTGTACCGTCAACTATAGTAAATTAAAACAACTAACAATCTACTATTCACAATAAGTCCTGAGACCTATTTATCTAAGTTTCAAAATAAACAATTAATATCAAATAATTCCTAAATTAATTAAAAAATCAATTTAAATAGATTATTACCAGACCCGACGAGAGGATGTTACAAGTACTCTAGGTTGGGGAGCAGGTACACTCTGAGCCTCAATATCAGGAACTGAAGTCTCCCCTGTCTCAGGCTCATGATGAACCTCATTTCTTGGCTCCCTATGTACTGTTCTATCATCAAACTCAATCCTAGCTTTCTTAATCTTCGGAGGTCTCATAGAAACTCCCGGAATCAACGAACCATCCTTCCAGCGGATTTCACCATTCAAATCCTTTTCCAATAACCAAACTTTTATCATGTAGTTCATATCATAAGGTTGTGACTCCTTTTCTTTCATCTATGTCAACCGACTAATCACATCACTAGTCAAAAGCCCCATCTTCCTAACCAGCTTTGTAATGATAGCACCCATGTAAATAGTCTCAACCTCAGAATAAGCAGACTCAGTAAGAAGTCGATTAGCAACTAAATAAGCAACATTCACATGTTCAGTCTCTATAATACTCTTGATGATCAATAAGTCTTTCTGCCCAACAGCCCCTTTCGTCTTCTTCTTTCCTCGAATACTACAAGCAAGAAGGTTATGAAGCACATTGTGATACTTATTCTGAAAAACTCGAGCTTTGACATTCGAATGAAACCGTCCTGATGCATATTGAGACCAAATAGCATTGTGATCTCTCTGTCATGGACTGCACTCTAAGTTGAGGAAGAACTTGATGGTCACTTGATGTTCACTATATAGCTATAAATGAAGAGCAAAAGTGGCTAAGGACATGCTGTGACTCTTTCCCTGAAAGTTAAACTTAATCATCGAATCATCGTCCAATCTAGATATTGATCTATCAAACTTAAGAGTAACCATGAATTCAGCCACAAGCTCTTGATAAACTCTCTCTTTTAAGTTAAACAGATTGGTCCATGCTCGAAGATCTCGTTTACCCACTTTGAATTCAATCAACTCCTTAAATCCCTTGTCTAAACCGATCTTAGCCAAATCCTCCCATACTACATATCTATTAACTCCTAACTCATGAGATAGCCAATTCCGATAAAGCTTCATTTTCTCTTGATCTTTGATTGAATCTTTTATGTATGAAGGAAGTGAAATCTTGGCCATCTGAAATAAGAGAAAACAAACATCATAGTGAAATATATTAAATCAATTACAAGTGTATGGATTATATCATACCCTAGAACTTTTAGAAAAAATTCGAAATGAGGGCTTTAAAATATGAATAATACATAACCCTGTAATGATTAATAATAACCAAAATCGCAAATTCCAACCATAAAAGGGAACTTTGGTTTATGTAAGAAGTTATCACGAACTATTTGCAACAAGTTCCCCAGTGAACTTTATTAGTTTTAAAGTAACTCAAGAACTTGAGACTAGTTTCAATTTTCCAACCATATAAGCATGTAAGCATTTAGAATTTTATTATATAACATATAAGTTTGTTCTAAGCTTGATAGTTACCTTATAGTGGCGAGAATGATATCTACTTACAAATTCGCAAACTAGCATGGTATATTAAATTTAAAGTTTATACAATTATGACCATACCAAGCAAGTAAGCAATCAAAGTTCCAAGTTAACTTTTTATGACCGTTTTGTAATTCAAGATTGTTCCTTAAAGTAGTTAAGGAAATTTTGGTGCAAGCATCACTTTGGTTTTAAAATGGTGCTTTAAATTCACGATGCATTGAAACAAAACTAACCATATTTACTTCTAAGTTCAAACCCTTATTACAAATGAAATTGTTATACATTGAAATGGTTACTTGAATGATTGAACAAATTGTTGACTTAAAAAGTCTCACTAACTTCATTTTACTAAAGTAGTGTTACTTATAAATCTTGATTCACTCCTTTATCAAGTCTAAGCGTTTTCAAGAGTCGAAGTAAGTCAAAAGCATTCATTTGAGCACAAGTATCATTTTAAAGTAAAGGTTTTATTTTAAAAATGTGATACTTGGCAAAAATTTGACTTTTATGCTTAGTTTAATTCTCAAATGTAACCAATATCATGTTTGATCATGAACAAAGCAAATGCACAAGTTAATTATATCATTCTAAGCATATAGTGATCTATAACAACTTCACATAAGCAATTTAATCATTCAAAAGTCAAACAAGAACAATTAGGGCCAAAAAGTCAACTTTCAAAGATCAAACTCTTAATTCCTCCACTAATCATGCAATGTGAGCTTACTAATCAACTAACAATCAAACTAAGCATAAGAAAACACCTAAATTCATGCATTTAACCAACAATTTTCACCAAAAGTTGAAAACCCTAGCTTTTTCAAAGTTGAAAAGATTTTGAGATTTAGGGCTTGAATCATACCTTAATCTTGATGCAAATGAGTTAGAGATTACATAATCATGAAATGGAGCAAGGATTGGAGCTTGATTTGGTTAACAATGGTGGAAAGTTGATTCTTTAGGGGTGTTTGGTTGTGGTCAATGAAAGAGGAAGAAGAGAGGGGAGAGAGATTTTTGAATTTTTTGATTTTTTTTATTACTTAAATCCTAAAATACATAAATACCTCCCCTTTCCGCTTTTGATAATCTTTATTAAATACTTATGTTTAAGTCATTTTGGAAAAATTTAAAATAACTTAAGCCAAATAATTTTAGCAAAAAAAATTTCAAATTCTGCATAGTACTATGAGCGGTTAAAAAGAGTTTTATTTAAAATTGCGAACGATAATATTTTTTAAAGGAAGTAAAAATTATTTTTGGTCTAAAAATTTGAATCCCTAAAACCTTAACAATTTAAAAATTATAAAAAAAAAATAATTTCAGAAACTGTACAGATTTTGCTGAGACAAAGTTTTTAGAATTTTTGTAAGATTTAAAAGGAAATAAATTTTATTTTCTAACTAATTAATTAAAAACTTACTTTTTAAAATTGGGTTGCCTCCCAAAAAGCGTTTGGTTAAAGTGTTTAGCTCGACTTTCCAAAACAGTTTTACTTTCTCAAGAGCAAATGCTTAAGAGTATTTGGTAGTCTTGGATCACGAAGAGTGTGGCGAGGAATGAAATTAATAGTGAGGGTTTTGATGACAAAATCAACTAGGTCTGCAGGATTTAGTGAGAATAGTTCAAATTCGCTAAGAAACCTACGTTCCTTTTTGCCTAAATCTAGAAGATAATCAATAAACTTATTAAATTCTTTCTTACTCTCTTCGGACTTGAAATTCCTACCCGTATTCCCTTATCTATATGATTAAGGTTGTGGAGAAGTTTAGTTAGAATATTATGAAATTTTCGTTCTTCTTCTGAATCAGGGTCTCCGGTTGTAGTGTGAACTACTTCGGCGTGATGCCGCCCGAAGCGTCGGTGTCATTGATGGTAACTAATTGGGTGCAAACAGGGGTTTTAAAATTTATAAATAGTGGGACTTAAATTATATGTACTACCTACTCTGGTTAGTAAGCGGTACGTATAACCTAAGATCGTTCTATGAATTGAAACGTTTGGGTGATTAAAGCTGGTGCTTTCGGTAAAGAAATATTTAGGATAGAACAAAGTAGGTAGGTTTGGGGGTTTTCAAACTAAAGACAGATAATTAAAGTACAAGAAAGTAAATTGCAGGAAATTAAAATGCAGGAAAGCAGATAAAGATAAATATGTGATTGCTGAGATTTCGATAATTAATGTTTCGGGATGGCAGACTAAATAGGGACAAAACCTAATATAATAAGTAAACTATTAGGTGTAAACTCTAGAACCCTACTAACTAAATTTCCCATTGGTATGTCACTAGGAACTAGGTTATCATGAATCTAATCGAAGCTATTTTGGTTTTATACCGAGGTACATGAATCAGTGGCGTATCGTCTCATAGGTCTGACCGTTCTTAACTGTAACACCCCCAAATTCGTCGATTTTTGTTTAGCGGAAACGTTTAGTTAAGTATGGGGAGTGCCACAATACACAGTACATGCATACGTATCAGAGCTTATGATTACAACATAACATAATATATTAAGATGCCAAATGTAATAGTTACAAAGTTTACGATTTATCAAATCGTACAAATGTGAAAGTTATTAAGTTTACAAAAGTAGATTTCATAAATATGACTAAAATAGATTAGTTATATAAAAGAAATCCAGTTGTCAAAAGTTGGCATCCTAGTTTCATCGTGGGTCGCCTAGAATCCGTATGTGCAGGCGGTCCTTACGGGTGCTGCTAATTCCCTGGAAAACATAGTAAAAAGTCAACAACGAGGTTGGGTGAATTCACAGGTTTTATGTTTGCAATAGTTGAATCAAGTTTGTAAGCACAGTTGTTAAAACCAATACGTTCACAAATAGTTATTGCCATAATAGTCAAGTAATTGTTTTGTGGAATGTTATCCAAAATATAGTTCGCGTGGGATGTTACCCAAAATACTGTTTACGTGGGATGTTACCCAAAATACGGTTTGTAATACGTTGCTGGTCGTTCTCCAGCATTTACAAAATAGTACCGGTCGTTCTCCGGTCTAAATACGCACGGGTCGTTCTCCCGTCCAACTCGGCCAGTCGTTCTCTGGCAATAAATACTGCTGGTCGTTATCCAGCGAAACACAGTACCGGTCGTTTTCCGGTCAAAAACGCATGGGTCGTTCTCCCATCCAAATACGCACGGGTCGTTCTCCCGTCCACTTGGCCAGTCGTTCTCTGGCACTAAAATACGTTGCTGGTCGTTCTCCAGCGTTTTCATAAAAAGTACCAGTCGTTCTCCGGCTAAATACGCACGGGTCGTTCTCCCATTCAAACAAAACAGTTTATCAATTAGTTTACCACGTTTGTTTTAGTGTACGGTATGAAAATGTTATTTCATAAACATTAGTTCGCACAATCGTTCAACAGTTCAAAGTACTCTAATCGTTCGAGTAAACAAGTATACAATCATGTAGTAAAAGCAGTTATGGCAATTAATAAAGCAGTTGACTATGTTTTCCACCCCTGTTCAAAAGCAGTTAAAACTGTAAAAGTAGGGGCTGTGAACTCACCTGTTAAGTTGAGTAGGTTCGAGCGCTAGCAAAGCCTAAAGTCCAATAAGTCTAGTCAAAATCCCCTAACGCCCTAAACGTATGAGATTTAGTAAGTATGTGGAGGTCTAAGTTTAACCATCCATGCTAGTGTTCGTACAACTAAGTTATGTCCAATTGTTTGCTCGATGTTTATGTTTGAAGTTTTGAAAATGTATACGACTCGTTGGTAATAATAATAATCTCTGAAAGCATTATCATAGTGTTTCATTGTGTTTCATAAAGTATGAAATTGTGTACGGGGGTCCGGGGGCAGCGCCCCTGGTAGCGGGGTCCAAGGGGTGGCAACCCCTGGCGGGGTCCAAGGGGCTGAGCCCCTGGCTGGGGTCGAGAATTTAAAAACGTATCGAAAATTTAAAAATCGGGGAAAATAACCAAGTCTGGCTGCGGACCGAATTGGTGTTGCGAACTGAGTTCGCGGTGCGAGGTGAGGTTGGACTCGCAAGGCAAAGTAGGCTGCGAACCGAGTTATGTTCGCAGGCCAAAGTTCGGTTCGCAAGTCTCAACTCGCAAGTCTCGACTCGCAGTCGGTTCGGTTCGCAGGTCAATCTCGGTTCGCAGTACGATTTGCGAGCTGAGACGCATCTCAGTTCGCAGATGCAGCTGTTAGTGCGAGTTTGGTTTTTAAACACATTTCAAGTCGATTTTTGGACATAATCAGTCGATAGAACACTAAAACATGATGTATTAAGTATTGCAACCACGAAATATCAAAGGAAATAGTAAAATCTAAGAGTTTGCGGGATTGTCGGGTTCTTACAAAGTTGTCGCATGCAAAATCCGAGAAGATGGATGTGTAGGTCTTGTTGTCGTGGTCGTTTTTCTCTAAATGAGTTATGTGATTCGAGATGTTTTTGATGTAGTTTTTAGGTGATTTGTATGGTTTTTGGATGATGGTGGTGAAAGAGAATTAGAGAGAGAGGAGTTGTGTGTTTTTGGTTAAAAATGAGAAAGGAAAGGGATTTGGGAGTGGAGTGGGTTTTGGGGCTGATTTTTGTGTCCCCCAAAGGAGGGGTTTTTGTTCCCAATTTGTGATATTTAGTCCGTATTCGTTTACCCGATCGTTAAACGTTAAAATGTTTTTAAACGATTGGTTTTTTTTTTTAAAATATGTTTTCGATTATACTTTTAATTGTAATATTTTAATTTAAAATAATTTAGTTGAGTAGTAAAATTATAACTTTGTTTTATTCTAGTTTTACAAATGGGTTTCGAGTTGTTTCATTTGTACGAAATAAATGTTATTTGCAACAAAATACATTGTGAATATTATCAACATATATTTAATATAAATAACGTTATTTAATAATTTCATATTATCAAATAATTTTGTTCACCAACAGTCGTATATTTTTGTCTCGTTTGTTCCAATTGACGTGTACATAATTATAACTAATTATGAATCGTAATACTACGCATATTAACTAGTTGGGCTTTGCTAGACTTACCTCTGAAATATGTTGTGAATTCACTCAAAGTAGGGAATTAGCCTAATAATGCAAATGTTTAATGCTCGTAATTACGTTTAAATTTGCGAGGTGTTACATTAATCCCTAAGACAGTTTACTGTTCTATTAGCATGCAGGTTAATAACTTACCGCCAATTTTATAGAGGTTTAAGTATCCTAAGTCACTTGGACTTTCACTTTCATTCCTAAGTCTTATTTATAATTAATTAGATTCCGGTTTCTTCGACTTATGACTTAAATCTCTCCTTTTCAAACAGTTATACATCCCTGGATTATTCGCAGTTTGTTAAAACGTGTTTCATATGCAGACCATGCCTTTCAGTAATTAGACCGTGTACTTTACATGGTAGTTCCCACGGCTTCTTACGTCCAACATGCGGTCAAGAGTAATTGACAGTGAAAATGACACTCTAAACTAATTAAATGTAATGCAGTGCAGAAATGTAAACCTAATATATACAACGAGTAGTTTCACTGTGTCTTACTTATTGCATGTCATTGGCACAGATAACTACTTACCATAATTAAGGTTGATCAGGTCCTAATTACTAGGTTGCAGTCACGTGGATAACCAGAAAGGGTACTCCATAGATTAAACTTAAGTTCATAAGGTCTTAACAGTACAAGGGTTATTAATTCCTACTTTTTCTGAACATGTTTTACGAACATTATTTTACAGTGCATTGACTTTCGTAGGATATACCAGTTAGTTGTGAAGTTGTATTATCCTTTTGGAATTCCAACTATTAAACCAGAGCTGATTCCAGTGATATGACTACCTTCGGTCGTTTATGACTTCCATACATTTGTACTTTGCTCGAAAGCATTTGCAGTACTATATCGAATAAACAGTCGAATAGGGGCCATCATATCACTTTACGATTGTCGTGCACTAATTATATAATGTCATCCCTACTTATAATTATCTACATCATCAACAATCACAATAATAAATTACTCGCAATTCATGGCAACAAATAAATCACATACCAAGTAATAATACATATTTAAAATACGAAATAGAACAAGTATGATAAAGGTTTAGATATCACCCGGAAATAAATGTAGCAGCGTATTATTATGATTGACAACTCTTTCACACGTACAAAGGTTTATCTCTGAATCCCTATCGTTCGTTCTAGCTCCTATATTAATCCGTAGATTAATTACAATAATTCTAGAATGAGAAAAACTATAAAATACAAGAGAATTGAGATTTGTGAGGAGTGTATATGAGAGTATATGAGTATGTGTGAGTGTGTCTTGAAATGAATCATGGAGGCTCCTATTTATAGGAGAAATTGGGTGCATCTTAGCAACTTGGGGCACATGTTAGCAAAAGGTGGAAAAGTTGCTAGCACATCTACCCTAAAGCGCGTAAAGGTCTAGCACGCGTACCCTAAAGTTGCGGAAAAGGTCTAGCACGTGTACCCTGCGAGTACGGGCGAGGACGGAAAAGCGCACGGGGGACGGGGGGTGGCCAGCCGGTGGCGCCACCATGGTGGACGGCAGCGGCAGCCTGGTGACCGGCGGCGGCTGCCACCTGCCCGCGCCGGTTCGCCGTCTTTTGCCTCGTTACTTGATTCGTGCGTATCTCCTTCGTTATGCGTCCGTTTGCTTCGAATCTTTTTGCGTTGGATTCGTTTTTCAAAAACGAAGACTTTGATGAAAAGAAATCCCATAAATATGTCTCTGATCTTTGGATGTCTTGTACGAATCATTTGAATCTTTCGGCGTACGTAGAATCTTTATTCTTCATCCATTTTTGTTGATTCTTCTTCTATTAGATTCGTATTTTAAAAACGAATATCTTGGATAAGAGAAATCTCAGTGATGGGTGCTTTGTCTCTAATTCTTTTCTTTGAGGCCTTGAATCTTCAAACGTGTGTGGAATCTTCGTTTTTCGTCCGTTTTGCTTGATTTTTCTCGTGCAACTTTGTTTTGACCTTCTTGGCAAAGTTTCATTAATTTGAACATTATATGAGCTTATTTGCCAAGTATTGTTTCGGAATGAGAGAGATATCGGTAGTAAAAATGTGACTTTTTACGCGATATCAAGTATCCCACACTTAGAACTTTGCTTGTCCACAAGCAAACTCATTCATAAAAGGCCTTTAGGAAGATTCTAGTTACACGTATCTTTTTAGAAGTACCATTTCCAAGACATAAAGTTCCAGTTATGAAAAAGTTTTTCTGAGAAACTAAGGGTTTATAGAAGTTGATACTTTCTTTAAGCAACTTAAATGGTAATCATGACTAGGCAATCCTTGCAGTGGGTCACTCAAATCACTCAAGTGTTTAGGGTTCCTACTTGCTAGTGTCAATCACTCAGATAGCCAGTCATGCAGCATTCTGGTCATAGGCTTGATCAAGAATCAAATCTCCATCACTTTGGATGAGAACGGTACTAATCTTTCAAGATTTCTTAGGAAGGAATCGGGTTTTTGGATTATTTTTTTTTGGGGGGGGGGGGGGGGGGGTGGTTGAAGAAGGTGTGTGAAAGAGAAGTTTATGAAAAAAAAAATTCCTTGTATCTTTCTTGAAGCTTGGGTTTTTTTTTTTTCTTAGAGAAAGTCTCTTTTGTAATTTCTCAGACTTGAAAAGACTCAATAATGCAACCCTTTTTCAGATTTGAATTTTTCCTTTTTCTGGACTTTTTGGGTAGTGTCGGCATGTATGTTTCTTCTCTTTCTTTTTTTCATTTTTCTTTTCTTTCTTTTTATCATGCAGTCCTTATGGATATTTTGTCTGAAAGGTTCTGTATGGTATTGGGTTGTGAGGTTGTATGGCTTTTCTTGTGGAAGGCTTGGGAAATTTGAGAGTGTTTCTAAAAATGTTGGAAGACCTGGCTTCCTTAGATTCGGGAGGAAGATGTAAGGGAAGTTTTTGTTTGTGTGTGAAGAGTGAGTGGATGTTTGGTGGTAAGTAGGTGTTGGGATTCCTTAGAAAGTATCGAGATAGGTTGTACTTTGCCACGAATGGCACGCATTGATGTGATCTCGAAATGCATTACAAGAGCAAGTTCTAATTCAAATGCATACATCAGGACACACATGAAATGAAAAGTGAAGCATTTTAAAGATGAATGCTAATCAGGGCTCAAACCTCAAGAATCGAATGTTTTGGTGAATATGTGCCTAGCCATGTGTTTCCCTTTTCGTCCGTATCTTATTCTAAGAAAACCGGTTTGTTTCTTTAAAAACTTGTTTCTTGCTGTAATTTATATTTTTGAAAAATAGAGGTTCTTAAAGATTGTTGCTTTTGAATCCAAAATTTTTGAAAATTTTCTATTTTTAGCCTTTTTAATGAAAATATTGTTTATGTTACGGACAAGAGGTTAAACTTTCAGTTGCAAACCGTAAACCCCACACTTAGATGAACATCGTCCCTAATGTTCGAATCTATGTATTGAACACCTCTTGTCGAAGTATCTCACATTTAGAGATTCTACTTATTTTTGGATTGTTACGTAAGTGTAGTGTGGTTTTGAGATCCCACACTTATTTTGGAATATCGGATGAGATAATCAAGGCTTTAAACGGATAGAAAGTTGGAACGGGTTACCGCTTTGTGATATGTTGTGTGTACTTTTGGCTACTTGTGGTAGATTGTTGGGTTGCAGTGTTCGGCTTCCGGCATCTTTCATGGCGTGGTTGACAGCTTTCTCAATTGTGATCTTCGATAAATAGTGTTTGGATTCAAACAAACATGTCACTCAATAATCAAATAATAGCTGCTTAAAAGAAAAGTAAAGTGATAAAATAATACTAGATAGTGGTGATGTCTATGCATCTATAGTACATCAAATACAAATAATAAAAATGTCTGGTAGAAAATAGTTAGTAATCAGAAAGCGGAGCAATCTATTGCTCGGACGGTGGTGCTCGTGATACTGCTGATGAAGATCCGATAGGTGCATAGGAGGTCTCATCTGATGAGGAGTCATCTTCTAGATTATGCTTACGTTGGGTACCTTCATCTGATATTGCTCCTGCGTCTGTAAAAACTCCATCGTGTATCAACTGATCAACGAATTACCCTGCAAGCATACCAAAACTGTCAAGTGGCATAACAAGTGATCCCTGTTGTGTGTGTCCCCTGAATAAGTCTGTCTGTCCGTGATGGCACCCGAAAGCGTCGGTGTCGTTGATGGTAACTAATCGGGCGCCAACAGGGGTTTTTAAATTTATAATTAGCGGGGCTTAAATTATATGTACTACCTACTCTGGTTAGTAAGCGGTAAGTATAACCTAAGATCGTTCTATGAATCCAAACGTGTGGGCAATTAAAGTTGGCACTTTCGGTAGGGAAGTATCTAGGATGGAACAAAGTAGGTAGGTTTGGGGGTTTTAAACTAAAAACAAGTAATTAAAATGCAGGAAATTAAAATACAGGAAAGCGGATAAAGATAAATATGTGATTGTTGAGATTTCGATAATTAATATTTCGGGATGACAGAATAAATAGGGATGATACTAATGTGGCAACCAAACTACTAGGTGTAAACTCTAGAACCCTACCAACTCGATTTCCCATTGGCATGTCACTAGGAACTAGGTTCTCATGATTCTGATCGGAGCAATACGCAAACTTCCAATACTTATCTAGTTGAAAGGTAAGCAACCTATTTTGGTTTTATACCGAGGTTCATGAATCAGTAGCGTATCGTCTCATAGGTCCGACTGTTCTTAACTCCTAAGATAGTTTACTGTTCTATTAGTATACAGATTAATAACTTTGTATGTTTAGACAACCGATTTTATAAGATTTGGTGTTTTAAAGATCCTAGGTCATTACGACTTTGATCTTATTCCGAAATCCTGTTATCATTCATTTAAGCTCTAGTTACTTCGACTTATGATTCAAATCTCTCCTTTTCAAACAGTTATACATCCCCGGATTATTCGCAGTTTGTTAAAATGTGTTTCATATGCGGACCATGCCTTTCAATGATAGACAATGTACTTTACGTAGTAGTTCCACAGTTTCTCACATCAACATGCGGTCGAGAGTAATTGACAGTGAAAGTGACACTCTATCTAACTAAATGTAAAGCAGTGCAGAAATGTAAACCTAATATATATACAACGAGTGGTTTCAATGTATCTTACTTATTGCATGTCATGGGCACAGATAACTACTTACCATAATTAAGGTTGATCAGGTCATAATTACTAGGTTGCAGTCACGTGGATAACCAGAAAGGGTAATCCATAAATTAAACTTGAATTCATAAAGTTTTGACGCTACAAGGGTTACTAATTCCTATTTTATCTGAACTTATTTCACAAACATCATTTTATAGTGTTTTGACTTTCGTAGGATATACCAGTTAGTTGTGAAGTTGTATTACCCCTTCGGAATTCCAACTATTAAACCAAAGCTGATTCCAGAGATATAACTACCTTCGGTTGTTTACCAACTTCCATACATTTGTACTCCGCCTTAAAGCGTTTCCAGTACTATATCGGATAAACAGTCAAATAGGGGCCGTCATATCTCTTTACGATTGTCATGCATTAATTATATAATGTCATCCTTACTTAGAATTATCTACATCATCAACAACCACAATAATAAACTACTCGCAATTCATGGCAATAAATATATCACATACCAAGCAATAACACATATTTAAAATATGGAATAAAACAAGTAGGATAAAGGTTTAGATATCACCCGGAAATAAATGCGTAGCAGCGTATTATTATGATTGACAACTCGTTTACACGTACAAAGATGAATCTTCAAACCTCCTAACGTTCATTCTAGCCTATATACTAATCCAAAGATTAATTACAATAATCCTAGACTATAAGAGAATTTCTAGAGTGAGAAAGTGGAAATGGAAAAGAAGTATGTGAGTATATTAGAATGTAGGAGTGTATTTTTGAGTGTGTCTTCAAATGAGACTTAGGGGCTGCTATTTATAGGGAAAATATGGCTCACATTAGCATCCCTAGGCTCACATTAGAAAAAGAGTGAAAGGTGGTGCATCGGGTACGAAAAAGTAGCGAAAGGTGGTGCACCGGGTACGAAAAAGTAGCGAAAGGTGGTGCACCGGGTACACGCAAGGACGGAAAAGCGCAAAAGAGACGGGGTTAGGGGGCGGCGCCGCCTGGCTGGTTGCCGCCCGCCCCGGTCCGTCGTCTTTCGTTGCGTTGCTTAATTCGCGCGTATTTTCTTCGTTATGCGTCCGTTTGCGTTGATTCTTTTTGCGTTGGATTCGTAATTTAAAAACGAAGACTTTGATGTAAAGATATCCCAAAAATATGTTTCCTATTTCCAGATATTGCGTACGAATCATTTGGATCTTCCGGCGGGCGTAGAATCTTCATTCTTTATCCGTTTTTGTTGATTCTTCTTCTGTTGGATTCGTAATTTGAAAATGAACATCTTGGGTGAGATGGATGTTGATGATGGGTACTTTTGTCTTGAAATCTCGTTTTGATGCCTTGAATCTTCAAACGTGTGTGGAATCTTCATTTTTCATCTGTTTTGCTTGATATTTATCGTGCAACCTTGTTTTGACCATCTTGGCATAATATCATTGATTTGTATTGGTTTTGAGTTTAAAATGCCAAGAATCGTTCCAGAATGAGAGAGATATCGGTAGTAAAAACATGACTTTTTACGCGATATCAATGTACTAATATGCCATCGACACGGATATATTTGCCCGTCACATTTGCATAAGGCACCTGAATTGAGAATAGTGCTCTCATACAAACTGTATGGTATATGGAACTATTATTTTATTTAATAATATATATGATACTGGTTTTATTGAACTCTGTAAGATTTGAAATACTTGTAAGTTTTATTATTGAAAAGTATCTTTGAATGTTTTAAAAGCTTTTTATCAAACTAGCGTAATATCCGAGCTATGCAGCGGAGTATATTATTTTATGGTTAAATAGTAAATCAATGATAATCGTATGATTATCCGTGATAATAAGTTGATAGCAGTAATTTGTTTGTAAGTAAAGTTCAAGAGTTAAGAAAACAATTGGTAATAAGTGGACAATTTTGATATTGATAAACTTTTGGTGTAAAATGAATATTTAGATCAATTAAATTAGGAAGTGTTGAGTCTTAGTTCTTTAAAGTTTCTAAAAATAAAGTACCAACATACATTATATGTAGTATAAATTATTTCCTTTTTGGTAAGGCTTATTAAGGAAGGTTTCCATTTTTTGCCTTACCCAAATAGAAATAATACATACATTAGAACAAATAAAAGCAATGTTCTGAAACCCGGGTTTCAAGTTGACCCGGCCTAGTGACCGGGTCCGGTTCAACCGGTTGAACCGGCGATTGACCCGGTTTTTAACAAATTTTTATTAAATATATATTACCAACGAGTAATAAAAGTAATATCAATTATTTTACAAATAACAAACAAAATTGATAAATACATAACGAGCATTTCAAAAATTGTATAAATTTACATTCATTTCCTACAAAACTAAATTTTACGTACATTTTCTAACTTCAATTCCTACAATACTAAACAATAAAAGTACATAAATACCTTTCTATTGAAAAAACGGAGTGTTATAAGTATTAGAGTTTGATAATTCATCTAGTCAAATAGCAAAAACAAAAAAAACAAAAAAAAAATCGAAAACATCAAACCCAGCCGGGTCCGGGTCACCGGTCCGACCGGAATACCCGGCGGGTGAACCCGAGTCCCTTCCCCGGGTCCCGGCCCGACCGATCGAACCGGTCAACCCGGGTTTTAAAACATTGAATAAAAGTAAGTCGCATATAATAGTAAAAAGTATAAATTTTAACATATAAGGAAATAATAAACCCTAAACATAACATAGCCGAATTTGTATTCCGGTAGAGTCCTTGAAAGTTCATTTGAATTGGAATACATAGTTTAAAGTCTCACTTGCTTCATCTTTTTGTTACTTTTATCTTTTCGGATTTACTTTATCTTTTTATTTTTATTATATTTTAAGGTTTAATACATTATTAATTAAAGCTTTAATTATATAAAAGTAAAAAAAACTTCGAAACCTATAGTATTACGTAATACTTCATAAACTTATATAAAATGTGTTAGCTTGATTTTATTGATGTTACTTTGACTAGAATAAATTAATCATGAACCTATTATATTTCTTTTTTAATCATATTTAAATATTACAAACTAATATAAATTTCTCTTAACGAAGAGAAAAATCATTTTCATCTAACAGAATATCAATTTATATAATTCTCGATGACGGATCTAGAGTATAAAATCACATGGTTCAAATAATATATTACTCAATAACTTGGTTGAGGCAATAATATTGACAAAATAAATGGGTTGGGTTGTTAATATCCAACATAAAACATAGATTCATTATGTTGATTCATATGATAATCTTTTAACATGGTCATTTTATCGAAGTAGCAATCCAACTCTAAAATACTTTCGTTTTGCATTATCTCGAAGTATTGTTTTTTCCATTACATTTATTGTTTGAGCATGAGTTGAAGATGTTCGAATATCAATTAGAATTGAACTAAATTGTACAATTAGTCAACGACAGAGAAAAAACCATTTAACTATTAAGGGCTAAATAATCAAATTAAAGCATATGAATTTAACACACAATTAGCAATTTATAAATTCTACCATTGAATAAGAAAGTTTATTAATCACAGAGTCATCAAAAACCTATTGAAGCCTAATATAAACCAATCAAAATTCCAGTTTTTTACAAAAAAAATAAAATTTTTAATTTTATTTTAGAGAATCTTATGTTAGAGTTTTTGGAAAGTAAGAAATGGAGCTGACGGTTGAGAGAGAGAGAGAGATTGAGATTGTTCAACGTCGATATTTTTGTCACAAAAAGTGAATTATTAATTTATAAATTCTACCATTGAATAACAAAATGTTGAGAATTTTCAGTGACACATTCTATCATATAGTCAGGATGGTTTTTTTTATCAAAACTGTAAATTTTACATTTTTATCACACATACCAAGCAATCATGTTATCTAGATTTTGTTGCTAATATAAATCGCATTGATCATGTATATATGTAGGAATTGAGTTGAAATTTAATTTTAAAATTACCCTAAATTGGAATAAATCAATAATTAATCAAATTAAAATGAAAGTGTCAAACAATAATCTTTGTTATTCAAAGTGTAAGATAGTTTCCTTAAAAAATCCGTTGCAAAACCTTGACAAACCATGAGAATGCCATGTAGGATATAGTTGAGGTTGTCACGTAAACTTGAGGTGTCTTCCTTTTTAGTTATAAGCAATACTTTTAAAACCGAAAATAGAATCGGACCGGTGAGGGTCATTTTCCGGTCGAACCGATCGGACCGGACCGGTCCAACCGGCCCAAAACATGATTTAAAAAATCATAAATCGATCCAACTGGTCCGGTTCCCGGTTAAACCGTCTGGTTCATTGACTGGTCAAAACCGATTTTCAACTGGCCGAAATCCTCCATTTTTCCGATCGAACTGGTCGGACCGGACCGATCCAACCGGTTTTTCAAAACATTGGTTTTAAGAGAAGATGTATTTTATGGATTATAAAGGTTTGTGCTATTCATGGGCCAAACAAAAATTGTTAATATAATGCTTTCAGTGGGTCAAAAAATATCAAGGTAAGTCCTGTTATATTATCAAGGTAAGTCGTGTTAGTATTTGTTACCTGATTCATTTGATAAATATTTAATTCTCTTTAAATATTTTTAAGTTATAAGACCCCTCCCAACGCTGCGTCTGTGAGAAGCTTCGGTCCAACCGACGCATCCGACGCCGTTAGCACGGGGCGTCGGTTGCAACCCGTCGGTAGAAATCGTCGCCAAACCGAAGGGAAATGGCCCGCGTCTCAGTGAGCTTTGGTGGGGCCATGTCGTTTACCTTCGTTTTCTTTTTTTTTTCTTTTTTTTTTTTTGTTTTGAAATTGTTGCAGATGGTTTTTTTTTATTTCAGGGACTAGGAAGATGATGAGGAAGGAAGATGAGTCTAGGTTTAATAAAATGGTTTTGGGCTTGGGCTTTTAAATGGGGCAAATGGGCTTTTAAAGTTATAAATAAATCTTCTTATTTTGTAATCCATAATTATTTTAAAGGTTTTTTTAAAACTAATTTAATGGTTTTAATTTTATATTAATGTAATATTTTTACTTTTAAAAAATATTGGTTTATTTAAGTTTGTGTATTAAATAAATAAAGAAAATAGCTTGTGGGACCCTGAAAATAAGGGAAGTGATGTTGCTGTTGGCAGGGTTATGTCAGTTTGTGTCAGTTGGGGGAAAAGCTGACATGGTGCTGAGCTGGCGTCAACTGATGTGTCAGTTGACAGTCACTGTTGGGAGGAGTCCAAGGTAAGTCACATGACCCATGTGCCATAGGTGTGAATCCCCCTCTCGTCATACTGTACCATACAATATTTAATTATATCCAATAAATAATATAGTTATATGAAGTTTGGGTGCAACTTAATAACATGATAAATCTTATTAACACCAATTTTGTGTTTGTATGTATATGTGTATATACTGAGTCTACTAATAACAGCCCGTGGTCCCATAAATCATCCTACATTTTTTAATACATATTTTTTCTTCTGTTTTAAAATACCACTAACACCTAAAAGATAGTGTTACATATATTGTATGTATAAAAGGGTATTGGCATAATTGAGTCATGGAAATAACTTTTGACCATCTTGGAACATGTCTTGTAGTCTAAAATAGAAGCAGCTTTTGTTTTAGAAAAAGGATATGACTTATAGGACAATTAAGGTTGATGAGACATGTACTTAACATCCATCCTTTCGAGTTAGTGGATGTATGTATGGGCACACATGCAAACTTTTCTCACTTTTACAGAAAACTTCTTTATAAAAATTAAAAAGTTGGAAATGTATTCAAATTCAAGATTTTTAATAAACATTTTCAAAAGAAAAAAAAATATTTATTTCTCTATTTATAACTAAAAAGTTGCGAACTACTTTTTATGGTTCTCTAACTTTCCATGTCTATATTCTATTGGAAACGAAAAAACTCCATCCTTCACATTTGAGATTTCGGATTAGAGGAGAATGAGGCTTAGGGAAGGCTAGAAAATCCGGGTTATCCATTCCCTTCATCAATGGTCTAGATCAAGCCATGTTATTCAAGTCTATTTTGCAATTGTTTTTGGACGGAAGGACTATGGTGCAAGTTTTACAACCTCCGTCCCATTACAAGTGTCCACTATTGACTTCTTGAAGTCTTTCTTTTTCAACTTTAACCTTAAATATTTTTGTTTGTGTTATATAATACAATATGAAAATTATATCAATGAAAATACATTTATAACCCAATTCATTCATATATTTTGCATCAAGTATTAGATAACACAAACAAAAATAATTAAGGTTAAAGTTGTAAAAGAAAGACTTTCAAAAGTCAATAGTGGGCACTTTTAAAAGACAAACAAAAATAATTAAGATCAAAGCTGAATTTAGCTTGGTGTATGTTGTACCTTATTCACATAATGACACGAAACAAACCATGCCTTATTCACATAATCAGGGGCGGATTCATTAAGAAGCAAGGGGTCAGATGCCCCCAATGACCCAACAAATTTAAGGGAATTATTATGTATTTTAGCTCATGCCCTCAGTCTAGAAATTTTTTTGCCCTCGGTGTTCAAAATTTATCTTACCAAAGTGTTTAAATCAATGAATGAGTATTGAAGTATCTATAAAACATTAGAAATGAAAAGTTTGAAACCTAAGTATTAATGGTGGATATTAGAGCTGTGAATATTTGGGAAGAAGATAGATGTGAAATTGTACCGTTCATAAAGTTTATAGCTTATTAGTCAAATTGCCCCCTGTTAATATCTAAAGTGTGACAATTTAAACTCTCATGTTGGTCAACTTTTCATTGAATTAACCTTTGAAAGTATAAAACTATTATTCCTCTCCTTTTTTTCTTCCGTCAATGGTTAACAACTAGGACAATTTATAAGGTAAATAAACCTTTAACATATACGGAGTAATTATGTTAATGTCTTTCTTAATATGACATACATAAAGAAAATGATTAAGTTTATAAAAAACAAATAAAAGAGAGGGTACGTTTTTAACAATAAAAAAACACTCTAAGTGTTAAAACTGATGATATGAAAATTAACATATTTATAGAAGAACGTTTTTGCAATGATTTTGCAATGATTATTATAAATACATGTTTTACAGCATCACAACTTTTATAATCATGAATGAAATATAACCATAAAGTCATGTCGTTTATGCTATAATATTGATGTTAATTTATTTAAGTTGATGCAGCTTTTAGCTTTATTTTAAAAGGTTAGTTTTACAATTGCTTTCATATGTAGATACACTACTATTATTGATTTTAGCGACATTATTATCATATTTTATTATAACTAACGTAACAAAAAAATTCGTGTATGGTCTAACAAAATATTTTATGCCTCCGTTAGTACAAATTTCTAGATCCGCCATTGCACATAATAACATGAAAAGTAACACCTAGGTTGTATCTAAAAGGTTAAAAGGTGACTAAATGGGTGCTTCAGGAAGGTTAGGTAACCGTTCAATGTGTGTTAGATAGTTGGGGTTGGGTAAGGTTGCTCTAATAACACTTTTTGTCAAATCTTTTGGTATTCTATGAAAAACTAGCGTGTTAATTCTGTTTTTGAAAATTTTCTAATTAGAATGTTAATCTAAGAACTTGTAAAGCATGCATTAGTAGGTTCACAGGTTGTATCCATTAGACCCTTCCCAATGGTGAACACCAACTGACGCATCAGTTGGTGCCACATCAGCGCCACGTCAGCTTTTTCCAAAACTGACAAAAACTGACACTACCCTGCCAACAGTGAACATCAGTTAACATCACTTCTCTTTTTTAGGACCCACACACTAATTTCTTTATTTATTTAAAACACAAACTTAAATAAAACATATTCATTAAAATTAAAAACTTTACATTAATTAAGTTAAAAACATTCATTTATTACAAAAAATATATTAAAAAAAACACCTATTAATCTAAAGCCCATATATGATAAAGAAAAAAGCTCATTTATAAATCTAGCCCATTTATCATTAAAAACCCCATTGATTTAAAACCCATGTTAAAAAACCCTATACTAAATGTTATCTTCATCCTCGTCGTTAAGTGCTAACCGGAAAAAAAAGAAGAAGCTCAGCAGTGATGAATGGTTTCTACCACTCTTTATTATCCAAAAGAAAAAAAGAAAAAGGTTTTTAATTGCTTTTGACCACCGACGCGGGCCACCACCGTTCCAAGTTTTCCTTCGGTTTGGCGATGGTTTCTACCGACGTGTGGGAACCGACGCCCCGTGCCAACGGCGTCGGTTCCGCTTTATGACTGACGCTCCAAACCGATGTACTATTGGGAGAGGTCTTACAAGTACACTTTGGGATGCTCATTTGACCCATTTTACTTCTAATTATTCTGTATTTGGTCCATTTGACTGGGTGGTGACAACACATTGTCCAAATTAACTATTAACAAGTACATGAGTCAAAGTTGCCACCAATGTAGAATAAGGGTCAAAGCAGTCTCTTTTGAGTCTTGATATTTGTTTTATCAGTTCGTTTTAATGTCGAGCTGGCAGATATGCGATTAGGGGCCATGCATAGCTACTACTAAGTGTTCCTGGTAGATTTGTTGATACGTTAAATTTGGTTCTTATTTTGTGGATCATGTGAACAAAGTAAATCAGAGCAGTAACACATAGAATTAGAAGTAAATGTCATCGTATGTGAAATACCATTTACATGCAAAAATTAACTCTCCGGTTTTCAGCAAAAGATTAAGGACTGTTTCTTATGCCAAAAGTGTCTTCGACGCCGCTAGTAACTTTCTTCCTCCGTTCAGCAATCATTTCCGTATATGACTGAAACAAAACATAACGATAAAGACCACTCCTTTTAGAAACTAGTTGTGTTTGCTCAATGCTTGTACTTGGACTGTAACATTTGTAATAAGTTGTTTCCCCGTACCTTTGGGTAAGAATACAGAAAGATGTACCACCAGGTGCCAATCAACGTAGTAGCCGCTGAAGTGGCAAACACATTGTGTAATATTAGCCAGCTGCCAGCAATCACAGACACTCCAGTCAGGGTTATCGTCCATGGTTGACACCTAACAAACAAATGTAAACAAAGAAAAGTGAGTTCCAAAAAAAGTACAATGAAAGTTATCATGTAGATATGTCATGTTCAGACTTCCCAATGGGAATAAAATCCATACATGCATTATATCATATTTTTAAAATAGAAAATCATGTTGGAAGAACGGATGGGGGATTGAAGAATCATACTTCAACGCAATATGCCAATCAGGTCACATGGATTGATCTGGGTTAATCTGTATACACACATGCGTTGAATGCCTAACATGAGCATATGAACCTATAATATGTTGTATGCAGAATTAAAGATCAAAGATTTTCTATATATGGTTGCGCTGAACTTGATATAGATAAAGGAATGGTGTAAAATTATAACTGCATTAGGTCTTAGATATAGATCTAATTTCAACAATGTGGGCTTATGATGTCAATTGGCTGTTATATTTTGCTGTATGTCTCTTCGCATTTTTGTACTATGTAAAAATGCACAATTCATCTAATACAATTCTAGCAACGTCTTTAAAAATAGATATCCACAAATCTGATATAATTTCTGCTAGTGTCCTTGGATATAGGTACAATTGTTGACTCATAGTGTTCCATTTTGGTTTTCTGAGTTGTGATTGTGTGGTGCCGTGGTGGTGTGTACAACTCCACAGCTACTGCTAAACCCCTTGCAAGTTGCATCCAGTGAATTTCACCTTCCAGGGTTCCTCACACAATGTTGAATGTTATCAACAACAACAACATTAGCACTAATCTTACCTCATACAGGTCCTTCCTAATACCTTAATTGTCATTACTCGTTACACAGACAACAAGAACTCAACTCAGAACACTATTAGACTTTTGTATCCCTTTCAGATTAAGCAATAATTTAACTCGACAACAAAATACAGCCAATAAATTTTCACCTCATATGGCTCATGCAGTTACAAATGTCTTAATTACATTCGGTTTGTCGAATTTCATGGAATTCGGTGGAATTTGAATCTCCATTCCATTCCGTAAGGGTATATATTTCAAAAATGAATTAAACTGGGATTCACCAAATTCCTCGACTCAAAGGAATTCACATTCCCTAACATTACAATTCCTTCGATAAATTCCAATTCCATCAAAAACGTCCCACGAACCAAATAAACCTAACACTATGAAATACTCCGTGTAGTAGTATTGTTCACACAAGCGGTTGATGATCAACACAAAACAATAGCAGTGGATTACAACAGATATACAGACGTAAATACCTAATTATCGATTTCTCGATTTAGTTATCCTCTTCTGAAACCAAAACAACAACTTCTATAAACATAGGTCAACAAAATTAAAGCAAGCAGCTATCTATCGAATGTAATAACTTTTTCAAAAGCATTATCAACACAAACAGCTAAATCTCAGCGTAAAACAATAGCATTCATTGTATTTTAACATAGAGACAGACCTAATCAACTAATATAAGCTCAATGACTACAATAATTAACATAACTAATACGAACAAAATGATGCAAAACTGGAATAAGTATTACCAAGCAGGTTTGGTGTCCCAAACGGAATCGTATTCGAGAGACAGATAGTTCAGATAACCGTCCATATCTTCAACTACACCGTCTTCATTCAAAAACCTGCTCGAATTCGATTTAAATTCACCGTTATTCGGTTGTCCGTTTGATGAATTGCTACTTTGACCACGTAGGGTTTTGTTACGTAAAGTAGACGTTCGAAGACGGAGATTGATCTGTGGCAGGAATACGCCGGCGGAGCGATGGGATTCCGGCGAGATAGTTACCGGAGACGGAATAAAGTACATAGAGAATTGAGATATAACTGCCATTATCGCTTTGTTTGTGAACTGTTGAAGTGAGGTTCTGTAATTAAAAATATCTAGTCATGAAACGATGTCGTCTCGTGAGTAGCTGAAAAAATTTATGTTTATAGAAATGTAAAATAAAAAAAAATTGTTAAATCTTAAAATTAATTATGTACTCAAATATATGTCATTTTCCCGTTTATAAAACGGATCGACTTTTGTATATGTACAAAGGGTTTAGTGTCTAGGAAATGTATCAAACTTTGATCAAATGTCTATTATGTGTACACAACTTACATTTGCTAATTTTAATGTATCCAACTTTAAAAATGATGTTTTGATGTATTTTGAAGATGTGTCATTCGTATAGCATGCCACATGGCATACGGAGAGAGTGACACGTTATCAAAATACATTAAAACATCCTTTTTAAAAGTTGGATACATTAAATTTATCAAATGTAACTTGGATACACACAATAGACATTTTGTCAAAGTTTGGTACAATCTCAGACACTAACCCATGTACAAAATAACAGAATAAAAATAAGAAACCTTCAACATGCTTGAGAATTAAAAAATCGATAAGAAAAATCATATTTTGATCACGTTTTTGTTTTACAAGTATAGTCAACTTATACAACAGTATCCACACTATGATCCATTGTATGTGCACGATGCGACGAGCTGGTGTAAGAGGACAAGAGTGTTTGCGGTTTTTTAAAGAAGTGCGAGTGTATTTTGTATAGAGTGTAAGTACGTCTAGGCGATTAAAGTGAGAAACATTGTTTTTTTTTATCATATAGGGTAATAATTCTTGGAATTTAATAGACTTCTAAAAAGTTGATTAGCCATCCAAAACACCAAAAGATTGTAGACTTTTTAGTAAGCAATAATTTATTGATAAAAATGGTTAACGAATTTACTATGTATGTCTGTCTATATGTATACTTTTAACTGTCATACCAGTTACTGTATATCATATCCTAAAGTTGGTGGTTATCACTTATCATTGCTGTCTTTTGCATTTATTTTTAAACTTATATAATAAGTATATAATATGAGAGAGAATTATATAAAAAGATGACATGAAGTCAGCCTTAAAAAGGTTTTTCTATAAGAGGTCTTTTTTTTCTCAACAAATGTCCAGTTTGAGCTGTGTCATCTATTCCACCTTTCATCAGACAGTTGAGCAACCTCAAGAAATATCACTCGTTTCAGCAAAACAAAAAATGTCTGCTTATAACAATTCGGAACAATATGCTTATCAATAGAGTTCCAATTCTAAATAATCTCACATTTGAGTTTAGATACATATCATGTATGGTTCAGTTTTATGAAAGCTCAACTCGAGTTCTTATCGAGAGCTTTCAGCCTTATGTCTTTGATAACTACGTACACCACGGTCATGTTTCTTTTAAGTGCATTAAGTTTTGTTAGTTTATAATGTAGTTTTATAGCCTTTCACCACGTATACAGGTTATTAGAGCGCAAAAGACAGTAACAAACATGTGAAAACTAGAATGAAGCAGTTACAGAAAGTCAAGTAACTGTCAGAAATAGCAAAGTTTAACTTCCGTCTGAGAAGAAGTCATACAAGATACAACTATTGTTAGACTTGGCTCGAAACCATAAAACCAATATAAATGACCGGTACGCCCAGCTGAAAGAGAGACAATTTTATATAATAAAGTAGTGTTTTTTAGTTAATGAATCCGACTTAAATCAGTAGCACAAAGTTTTAGTCTCGTTCACGGTGTCTTTTGGTTTACAGACTCTAGTGCTTGATTCCTTTCTCAACTTTATGAACTAGTACAATAATATTATCCTCAAAGTTTTACCTAACTTGACTGCAACTCATAACAAGCATAATGCAAGTCAAAACAAATCAACCAACCACTCACCTAGTCACTTAGCCAGTCAAGGTTGGTTCACCTCCTATAGCACCACCACTGCATCCCAACCACCTATATATTTCCTACAAAACCCGATTACACCATCATCAATCATCACCAATCATGGAACGCTTTACGCTTCTATTAGCTGGAATATTAGCTATTTCAGTTATTACAGCTAACGGGCAAATTAGCACTCCATGCACAGCGTCAATGATTTCTAGTTTCACCCCGTGTATAAACTACGTCATGGGAAGTAGTTCAAATGGAGGATCACCAACCACAGGCTGCTGTGATGCGGTTGAATCGCTCATGACCACGAGCTCTGGATGTATGTGTCTTATTGTTACAGGAAATGTTCCTGTTACATTACCGAGTCCTATCAACCAAGCGTTAGCTATTACGCTTCCTAAAGCTTGCAACTCTAAAAGTGTACCACTACAATGCAAATGTAAGAATTTTGATACTTATAAAGATTTTATTGTTATAATTTCCATGCTTATTACTTTTGTTAATCTCTCATTCCCCCATTCTTTTGTTTGTTTTTGCAGCCACTGGTGTTCCTCTACCTCCTGCAGGTATTTTTTATTTTATTACGTAGTATATTTTAACTAAAGTAAATAGATATGGCAATTTCAACTCATTTACCTAGAAATGGGTCGATAGGTGATGTATTTTATCTAAATGTGACAAATGAATAGATCGAGTAATGGGTCAAAATGGATGATTGCTACTACAGGTCCAATTTCGGTCGACCCACCAGCAGCCTTTTGTTCATTGTTTTAGACTTTTAGTTAGTTTTTAGAATATTGTCTTAAATAAGATTATAAGAGCTGTATCTATAGTTAATGATAAACAAATAAATAAAATCTCTAAATAATGATTTAATTTTGTTAACAAACGCATTAGTAGATTGAGAGCCAATAAAAACACTTTGGACCACTTCTCAGTTTCACCCATTTAAATCGGTCTGCCTGTTTTCTTTTAACCAAGTCTTTAAACTTTATGCATTTAAGTATTTAACCCCTTGCAGACAAAACACGTTCCCAAACAGACCCATTTCTAGATATAAGGATTGAAAGTTGAAAGTGACACCTCTAATTCTATCTCGAATAGGTCAGATACTTAATCGGTAAAATTTGAAATCTTGGCCCAATTAAAACAGGTTGAAAGTAGCCTAAAGTGGTATTCAAATACTTTCATCCAAGCCCATACTAAAGAGTTACCCATTTTGACCTGACCAGTTTGAACTGTTACCTAACCTGCCCATTTGACCACCTCTATTAATAACAATAAATTACACCAAAATCATGAAACTCGTAATTAATCGAGCAGTAACTTACTCAATTGCAGGTCCTGCACTATTTGTTCCACCTCCACCCAAACTTCCTCCACCTAGAGCTTTTCCACCAACTGCAGATTCTCCAAACTTGCCCCCAAGTCCGAGCGGTAAGCACCATAACCTTTATCCGAACCAAATCAGTTCAAAAAGATTATGAAAACCGTAATCTTTTCAGGTTCCGAGACATCAGAATTCACACCGGCACCAGCACCATATGAAATGACTCCAGATGAGGAACCCGAGACACCTGATGCATCAGCGCCATTTGCTGGGCAGGGTTCAACCAGTGGTTCAGGCATCAGACCAGTGCTTACACCAGCATCAGCTTCAAACCCGTTACAAATTACAGGACCTCTTCTGTTGATAACAGTAGTAGCAACCACATTGACAAATTTCCGTGGTGTCTTTATATTCCGATGCCTTCTCTGATGTTTCCCTTTGGTCAGAAATATAACGAAAAAGAAACAAAAACGTATACATATACAATGTGAATATAATGGTGTATTGAGTGTTTGAACAATGTTACCCAAAATTCTATTGTATGTACTCAATTAAAAAAAATCTATTGCATGAATCAAACTTTCAGTTATTGCTAGTTTAAAAGTTTGATACAGTTTGAGACGCTCAACCCTAATAGAATGATTGATGCATTACCAGGTTTACTACAGCTGTACATTTAAACTGATTATTATAACTTTAAGTCACGATTTTCTGTTTTGAATGTTACTGTAATATTGTAAAAGCAATTATGTGATTCTATCAAATAAGAGAAAGGTCTATCATATTATAAAGACTGAAAGAAAAGGAATAAGAACAATAGAAAAAATAATGCATTAAATATGTATTTGAATAACATCTTGCATAACATTGTGGGAAACGTATTAACGTAAAACATATAGTTCTATTCATTTTTCCAAGCACACAACATTAAAGAAAAACCTAAACCTTGTGAATGTGGATCTCTATGAAACGAACTTGACCAAGAGGGTTCCAAAATGGGTTGACACGCCCACAATTTCTCAGCCGATAAACACGTCTGAAATAGAAAAATAGCTTCACCCATTAGCTTCCCGAATAGCCAATTATGCACATCCCAATACACCTCAACCGGTAATCCATCCACCAAAATTGTATAATTTCCCCTAAATTTCCATCTCAAATGCTTTACTTGCATCATTGTTTTACCATCCACACGGACCAAAAGACATGGATCATTCGTACCCAAAAGATCACATTCGATTGTAATATCATGAACGTGCCCTTTACCACAGAATTGTGCTCTAGTCGAATAAACTTTCTTCCCGAATATATGTTCCTTTTTTGATACAAAAACAACATTAGGAGCAAATCTAGATGCGTCTATCTTACTTTTCACCTCTTTCTCCATATCCCCTAACATCAAAATCAAATCTTGGTTGACCACTATAGCAAAATAGAAACCCTCAAGTGGTTCAGGTGAAACCCCGAATCTGGCAGAAGCTAAATCCCAATAAATATCAATTAACTTAGAACCCACTTCAAGATTCTTGAACCCTCTTCTTTTAGAAAACAACCATGGTTTAATTTCAACTTTACATAAACATTGATTAGTGGAATCATCAATCTGAACACAAAGACCTTGACCCATTAAGCTTTTAGTCCATGTAATAGTAATAATGAAGCATGAGAAATTGCGCAATCTACACTGGTAAACACAAGTAACAAGATTTTGACCAATTTTACCACTAGATGTAGTAACGGAAGCACTTGATGACGAAGAAGCAGCATCTGCAATTTGCACACCATTTTCACCAAAACAAGAAAAATCCCTCATTTATATAAATTATGAAGTCTGCAACTCTTTTGTAATTGGAGGTGAGATATGAAATGGGTACAGCAAATTAAGCCCTAGATTCAGAAACCAACAAAACCCCTTATCTCAAATTAACAGCTTCTTGAAGGGTTTTGAAATTGGCCTAAAATTTGAAATTGAAACAGGGATTAGGGCAAGATTCTTGAGATTGAGCTGAAATTTGAAGAAAATGGCATCTGGGTAGGGAATTATTCTCTCACTTGAACAATAATGAATATAATTCTTGTTTTATTATACTTCATTCATTGAAAATGCATTGAAGTCATAGTTGAAGGGGTCAAAGTGTGCATCTTGTCATCTTGATACCTAATTGTGAAGTGGATTACTAATTCACTGACTTTATTTATTTTTATATTTATATTTATATATTATTACAGTACATAACCCCTGCTCGATGCACGGTAATGAATAACTGTTGCACAACTGATTTGAAATATACGTACTAGATCAAATAAATCATTTTTTATGTGTAATTGGATATTGTGGATTTAGTTGTTTACATAGTGTTAGCACATGAGGGTTTTTAATGTGTAGTGATTGTGTTTTTTAAAAAATTATTTTCAAATTTTTGTGTGTGTAGAGATTGGTTTGACCTCGTATATAAATGGAAATTTGATAGGTAACATCCTTATTTTGGGTCTAGAAAAAATACGGTAATTTCCTTATTTTATTCGTTATTTAAATTGTATTTAGAAATAATTAAAATTATTTGAATAATTGAAATTAATAGGTCAAATGGTCAAATGACTTATTGTGACAACTAAATTAATACTTATTTTAAATTAATTTAGTTGACGGTATAATAAAACTTATTTTCTCACAAATGATTTTTAGATTCCAGACAATAGATTATAAGAGGACTAAAAATTACACTGCATTTTACTTTGACTAGATGGAAATGTCGACCTTATTTCCTCACTTCACTAATTTTGGTCTACACTTAATTAACTCTCAATAACACCTTCACCTACACTTAGAAAATCAAAGATTTAAAACATTATATTCATTTTGAAGCTGTGCTCTTGATTCTTCAACTGATTATCATCATCATCATCATTGTGTTCATCCAATTGTAAGTGATTTCATAAGTTTCATGAATTAGTTTGATATAATTGGGGTTGATAATGAATGTGGTGAAATTTTTGTTGAGTGTATTATATGATCTTGCTAGACTGATTTCATGTTTATTTAATGGATTGTTTGTGTTCTTCAAGTTATAGAGTGCATGAATTGGGTTTAGGTTATATATAGCTTGAATGATTGATGCATGTGAGGATTTAGGACTTGGATGATCACTTTTTGTTGTTATAACATGTTTGTAGTTGAAGTTTGTAGTTAATTACTGATTAAAATCGTGTATAGCATCTGAGTTTGGTGAATTAGGGTTTTTGGTTCGAGATGAAATGTATTGCAGGTCTGATGCTCTGTTTTAAAGCATTGGAACGCGATCCAGCTCCATGGCCCGGATCGCGTTGCTATGTGTTATTTTGTTATAGCGCGTTTTGTTCTTTGAAACGCGATCCTGAAATCTTTGTCCGGATCGTGTTGGTCAGTAGAATTTTGGGTTCAAACGGATTTGTTCTTGGGAACACGATCCAGCCTCCTAGCCCGGATCGCGTTTTGGATCGCGTTTGCAAGTAAAAAACGGTAACATAATGTTTTGAACTGTTGAACGCGATCCTACCACCCTAACCTGGATCGCGTTTGCTAGTTATAACTTGACAAATTGGATAACTTGTGACTTGTGTTATTTAAATAGTATTGAATGTATATTATGTGTATTTATATGACATTATATATTTGAATAGTATACTGTGAATCATAACATAAGAATCTAACTCAGGTTTTGGTTATGATCTCAGATAAAGCGAAGACTCAGTAACATAAGACCACTGAGTGGAGACTGTGATCGTAAGGGTGAGTGGATCTTGGACTTTCAGTCTAAATTAGTTGTAACAACATGGTTACAACAGGTAAACTTGGTTTAATATTATATATTGATTGTATCTTATATATGTATATTGCCATGATGGTTGTGGACTAAATTGAATGTCGGAGGTCAACATGGATTGGGTTTGGATACTATTACTTTGAACAACATAAGTGCTTTGTACATGTGTTGTTTATTGTAATTATGTTGTATGTAGTAATAGTACCAAACTATCGGTTTAACCACTGTTTGGCCTTCAGTTGGTTTTAAGTGTTACTTGGGGGCTACCGCGGCAAGTAGGGTACCTCAAGGATCACCGATCTTCTTTGACGTTAATTTTTTATGATGCTTAGCTGTAAACAATTGTTATTCTGAGTTAAGTTGATAGTTAGAGATCTATTCACTTATCTTTGTGCTAATCCCCTCCTTACTTCTTGCAGGACATGTTTTGAGTGTGGGTCTCAAGAAGTTTGGGATGATGGAATGTTTGAAGGCTCGCTCTGAATTTAAAATCATGTTAATGGTTAAACGTTATGTTTTGGATTTATGTAACACTTAAACTTAATATTTGTAATTATAGATAATTTAACCTTTAAGATCTTGTACAAGTGGATTGCAGCTTTTGTTATATTATATGCAATCTATAATGTGTTTATTAAATATGCGCTTTCGATTAAAAAAAATATGGTCTTGGAAATTATATCGGGTGTTATAAATTATTATTAGAGCTTAGGTTTGGGTGAATTGAGCATGTGTTAAGTGTTCAATCCCAAACCTATTTGTGTTAGTCAAACATTCCAGGGTGTAGGATTTAGCTATGATAGGAGAATTAGTTAGTATGTAGGTACTAACAATTAACGAGTTGTGAGATGTTGTGTTGTTGCAGATATGGCAGATAATGAACATCCGACCGATACTCCGAACAACGTTTCTAGAGTGGGAGTTACCTCCTCCAGAAAATCCTATTGATAGACGAGGTCAGTCTAGTAATTCTTTTTCAGCGGGTGATTTAGATCGAGATGACTATGTATTACAGTTAGAGGAGGAAGTACTAAAACTTAGAGGTTTACAACAACAATCCTTGCTTGATCAACAAGCCCGGTCATCACAACAACAACAACAACCTAAGTTATGTTCTTTTAAGACTTTCAAATCTAGTGGACCATCTGAATATTGTGGTAGCACCAATCCTTCGGTCACACTCGATTGGTTAAGGGATGTGGAGAGGAAATTTGAGGTTTATCGATGTGAGGATGAGATCAAAGTTCCTTATGCAGTTCAACTTCTGAAGGGCCCGGCAATGGGTTGGTGGGATTCTATTACATCACATTTGACACCACATCAAAAGAAATCTATTAGATGGCCCAATTTGTACAATGAGGTTTGTAAGAAATACTGTTCAGATTTTGATATGACTTGTATTCGTCGTGAGTTTATGGATATGCATTTGACGGATAATATGACCATGGATGAGCTTATTTCTCAGTTTTCTGAAAAGTTAAGGTTTATGCAACAATGGGTTCCGGATGAAAGAACTAAGATTGATCATTTTGCTGGAATGTTACCACATATCTATCGACAACTGTGAGATTAGTGGGTTGTCTTACCCAAGCTTTTGAATCAGCCCGTTCTGTGAATTGTGATATTCGGGCTCATGATTTGGAAAACAAAGATAAATCTTCTTCGAAATTCAAAGGTGATTCATCGGTGAATCAAGAGAAGAAAACATGGCATGGATCTCCTCAAAGCAATAAACAAAGTGGTGGTATAGTGGACAAAGCGAATTGGTGTCATACTTGTAAGGCTAAACATACCGGGCCATGTACTCCACAAACGGCTAGATGTGTCAAGTGTGGTCAGTTTGGGCATGATGTCAAAGATTGTACTTTTCCTAAGCATGTGTGTTGGAATTGCCACAAGGAAGGTCATCGATCGGGTCAATGTACTGAGGCAAGTAAGCAACGAACGGGTACGGTCAGAGGGTCTTCATCTTCTGGCCAGAAAAGAAAGAATCCAACATCAGCGACTGGCAGGGCTTTTCAAATGATAGCCGATGAAGCGATGAGAACAGATGATGTCATAACTGGTACTTTTCTTATTAATTCTGTACCAGCAAGTGTTCTATTTGATTCAAGAGCCAATTGTTCTTTTATATTCATGTTTTTCTGTGATAGACTGAAATTGACTCCCACATGTATTACTAATCCTATTGAGGTTGAAGTAGCTGATGGTAAAATGGTTCCGGTTACCACATCGATGACTGGAGCTAGCATATTGATTGAGGGTTATAGTTTCCCGGTTTCTTTTCTATTAATGCCTATTCTAGGTTTTGATGCGGTTTTAGGTATGGATTGGTTAAGTAAGAATAAACCCAATATAGAATGCCATAAGAAGTTGGTAAGAATTCCAATCTCGGATGAGTCATATATCGTGGTTCGAGGAGAACGGGAGAAGGGTAGTATTCCTTTAATTTCAATGATGAAAGCTAGAAAATCTTTAGCTAAAGGGTGTGAATCGTATTTGACTTATATTATTGATGCTAAGTTAGAAAAGAAAACTGATTCTGATATTCGGATAGTTTCTGAATACTCGGATGTCTTTCCTGATGAATTGTCTGGCTTACCTCCCATTAGAGAAGTAGAATATAAAATTGATTTGATTCCCGGTTCTACTCCTGTAGCTAAGGCTCCTTATAGATTAGCTCCCTCAGAAATTCGTGAAATGATGAGTCAGATTCAAGAGTTGCTAGATAAGGGTTTTGTTAGGCCCAGTTATTCACCATGGGGTGCACCGGTGTTGTTTGTTAAGAAGAAAGATGGCACTTTTCGTATGTATATTGACTATAGAGAGTTGAATAAAAGAACTGTTAAGAATAAGTACCCTTTGCCCCGAATAGATGAGTTGTTTGATCAATTACAAGGGTCTTCCTATTTCTCTAATATTGATTTGAGGTCGGGTTATCATCAAGTACGGGTTTGTGAGGAGGATGTTCCTACGACAGCTTTTCGCACTAGATATGGTCATTATGAGTTTCTTGTTATGCCATTCGGGTTGACTAATGCTCTGGTAGTTTTCATGGATTTGATGAATAGAGTTTGTCGACCTTTTCTTGATAAGTTTGTTATCGTATTTATTGATGATATCTTGGTTTATTCTAAGTCTGAATCTAATCATGAGATACACTTGCGTATGGTTCTTGACACTTTGAGAAAGGAGAAATTGTATGCTAAGTTTTCCAAATGCGAGTTTTTGTTACGTGAAATTCAGTTTTTGGAGCACATTATTTGTGAGGATGAGGTTAAAGTGGATCCATCAAAAATTGAGGTCGTTATGAATTGCAAGCTCCTAAGTCTCCTTCTAAGATTAAGAGTTTTCTAGGATTAGTTGGTTACTACCGTAAGTTCATTAAGGATTTTTCTAAGATCGCGGGTCCTTTAACAAAATTAACCCGAAAGGATATGAAATTTCAGTGGACTGAGCAGCAAGAATCAGCTTTTCAAACTTTGAAACATTTATTGTGTCAGGCTCCGGTTTTAGCATTACCTGACGGGTCCGATGATTTTATTGTGTATTGTGATGCTTCTTCTGCGGACTTAGGTTGTGTTTTGATGCAACGAGACCGTGTTATTGCCTATGCTTCACGTCAATTGAAACCTCATGAAATAAATTATCCTACTCATGACCTAGAACTTGCGGCTGTGATTTTCGCCTTGAAAATTTGGAGGCATTATTTTTATGGCACGAAATGTGTTATTTGTACGGATCACAAAAGTCTTCAATGTATGTTCTATCAGAAAGAGCTCAATATGCGACAAAGGCGATGGTTGGAATTGATTAAGGATTACGACTGTGAATTTCGTTACCACCCCGGTAAGGCCAATGTTGTGGCGGATGCGTTAAGTCGAAAAGGAAAATCAGAAAAGGTGTGTTTCATGCGATTAGAGGTTTCATCAGATTTGATTGATCAGTTAAAATCAGCACAAATGGAGGCATTGATGGATGATAATTTGATGGATGTAACACCCCAATTTTTGTATTGTTTATTTTATTAAATTGAGCAAATTAATTATTTAAGTATTAAATTGAGAAAATAAGTTTGGTGGCCCAAATGAGGATAACTATACTTTTATTAGTTAGAGGTGGTCAAAATAAATTAAACTTGAGTTGAGGGTAAAGTATGTAAATTAAGCTCTTATACTTGAAGTCGATAGGGAGAGAGAAAGAGAGCAAGGAACAAACATAAAATTGTTAAATTAAGACCTTAATATCGTGGGTTTGAAGCTAAAACCTACGTATTTGTGATCCTTAAGGTAAGATTAATCTATATCCTTGTTCAATTTAATGATTTAATGTTTTTTAGAATAAACCCTTACTCTTGATTTTGAGAAGTTGATGATTTTAAGTGTTATATGGTGATTGTTAATATAACTACACTTGTTTGTATATGAGCATATTAATTTATTGTTGTTTTGGGAATCTTGATTAATTAGCTAGTGGGTAAGTTATAGAGAGTTAGAGAAATTGATGAGGATTATCATATATTATGATTTATAAAGTAATGATATGATAAGGGGATGAGTTAACTAATTATTAGAATAAAATAGTTCATAAAAGTGAGAAATTGAGATAGAGTTAATTAATTGAGTGTATGTATGTAACACCCATTTCTTTGGTCTAGTAGTATTTTAATATTTTCTGACTTTGAATTATTATTTAATGTGTCAGAAAATAGTTTCGTTGTGTTATTTGAAAATAATGGGGAAAAGAGTCAAATAATTTACTGTGACTAGTAAATTATAAACTGTTTTAAATTAATATAGTTGACGATAAAATAAAATAGTTTTTCTCGCAAATGGTTTCTAGGTTCCAGACAATAGGTATAGAAGGGGACAAAAACTAGTACACATATTATTTCCATATATGTGTAAAATACGTTTCTGACTTCATACAAGTTCCAGAAAAATCATGAAATCAAGAGAAAGCTTCAAGAATTAATAAATCAAACCCTAAATCAAGATCAAATCTTCAATTTTTGGTGAAAATTTACTCCACTCTCCTCCTTGTTCTGTACGGCTGAACCAAACACACCACAGGGACGATTTATAAACTTGAAAACAAGATGTTTTTTGAAATTGGAGCTATATAACTTTGATTCAAGCTTCAATAAAATGAAGTAATCATCCTATGATCCTCCTAATCACTTTGTAAGTTTCAATTTCTTGAATTATATAAACCTAGAAAGTGGGGTTTTGAGTAATTGATGAAATTAGGATGATTGATATGAAATTGAAGCTTGTATTGATGATATAGTTGTTAGTTAGTGCTTAATTCATGATTTCTAGTGTCGCACCCCCAAATTTACTGTGCGGAAGCGAATCGGGTCGGGGCGCGACTAATCAAATATCACAAGCACATAAGATAAAGTGAACGACTCTATATGCGTCGTTTACTGCTTACATTAATATAATAGAAGTTTACAATGTAATAATATTTACAAAAGCTCGCAAGCTAAGTGTTAGAGATTCTAAAGCATATCTAGTATACAAAATGTAGAAATGCATGGGAATCTTCGGATGTCTGTATGCGACTCGAGCTAATGATCCTGAGCAGATCTACTACTGCTGAGTACCTGAGAATACATACTAAAATGTCAGCTAAAAGCTGGTGAGCTCACAGGTTTGTATAGATAAACATGATGTGTGAACCATGAGATTTAATATAATGATTTGCAACCAAGCAAATAAAATAGATGTATATCACTGTCATGAGCCCATAGTTTGAGCTTAACTGAGGTGTCAAGATCACAACCAAGTGCCTGAGCGAGGGTGCCTCCCTACGAGTGCCTAATCTACACTCGTATGAACAAATGCTAATGCGTCCGTTTGACCAGTTAGTGCATGCTAACCCGGACGGGGATTATCAATCCCATATGGTACCATACACTAACAATCGCGCTAAATCCATATAAACAAACTATGTAGTGGAGGGCTTTAAATGATTAGCAAAACAACTCATGCAGTATATATCGAGGTTTAGTACTCATGTCCACATGTAAAACAAAACGAGTATGTATTCCCACCCCTGGGTTAAAAACAGTAAAATGAGGGGCTATGAGACTCACCTGAGTCTGGTGTGTTGCTATCAAGCAAGTATGATGCTGCACAAGGTGATGTTGTCCGAAGACGGTAACCTGCCGGGCGTTCAAAACGCGCAAGGTTATAAGTATATGTAGACGTCTCAAAAGACCGTCCATGCTAGTTGTTCATCCAACTAGTAACGTCCAAATAATTTGGTTGTTTGATTGATTAGTTTGAGTTTTGAAAATATGTACGGCCCGTTGGTGAGTTTCGTAATAATGATTATCAAAAGCATTATTATTATGTTTGTCTCATTGTATACTTACAAAAGTATATGTGTCATATGTTTCCGAGTTATTCCAAATATTGTATTGACGTTAAATCAAGTATATTGTGATCTTGTCTTGTTTGAAAAGTCGGTCATGCAAATTAGTGTTGAACACTATTTATGAGACAATAGTGATTATCGAGAATCACTATTCATGAGACAATAGCATTGTCGGGAATTACTATTCATGAGACAATAGCATTGTCGGGAATTACTATTCATGAGACAATAGCATTGTCGGGAATTACTATTCATGAGACAATAAGGTTTGCGACAATGATGTTTTATGTGACAATAATAAAAGTACTCAATTATTCGATACTAAGGTATGCGACAATGGGTATTCTCGGACATTGTTCATGTGACAATGGTGGTATTGTCGGGCACTGTTCATGCGACAATGGGGGTTTTGCGACAATGGTATTGTCGCATAAGAGAAATTGTCGCAAGTCTTGGTTACGATTTCGTTTAAGTGTTCGTTTTCGTCGACTAGGTCAAAGGTGTTCGGTTTGACTCGAAACTTTTAGGGAAGTCTTTAAATATGTTAAATAAGCTTTAGAAAATTGTCGTTATGTTTTATGGTTGACCCAAAGTGTCGGTTTTGTAAAATGACCAAAACAGCCCTTAGTATTCATTTTTCCAGATTTTGAACTCGATAAACCTCCCGATTCGGACCATTTCTAGTCCGATTCATACCTAACCAAAAATCACACATGTTCTCCTATATGTCTAGTGTAAATCTGCACTTTATGGTATTTTATATGTCATTTACTATTTTTAACAAAAATAAATACGAAGAGTGGTCGGATTTGGTCCGAAAGTAGATTCAGTCCAAAGACTCACGTTTTTCACTATGATCCGTGAGGATCTGGTCCGAGAGCCAAAAATGAAAGTTGTAGCTGGTATCTTAATGAACATTTTTCGTTTAGATGTCGAGAGTTGGTTCTTCCTAGTATTCAAGATATAGACGTTTTGGTGAGGGTTATTTTCTGGGCAGATTTATATATATCTATAGTTGTTTACAAAAACGTTTTTAAAGCTTTGTTTTGGACATCTTCTTGTCAAATGAACATAATAGCATGTAGATTTATGAAAATCATGAAAATATAGAGAAAGAGGGGTGGTGGTTCATACCAAAAACGTGTTCTAGAGAGAGAGGAAGGTGAGATGGTGTTTGTTGCTTCTCCTAGCTTCTTCTCCTTGCTTTTCTTCAAAGAGGATGATGGTGGATGATGGTGGTTTTAGGTGGTGATGATGGAGGCCGTAGGTGGTGAGGGAGAGGAGAGGGAGAGAACCTTGTGGGTGTATTTTTAGAGTGAGAGTGTGGTGAGAGAGTGTGAGGGACAAAGTGAGGGAAGATGGAGTCTTTTGGTGGAATGGGTCAAGGGAGCAAGCCCCCTCCTTTTGGGGGCTGTGTTGGCCGGCTGGTTAGGGGCCCCACACAAGGTGTGGTGTCCCCAATTTTTGTTCCCGTGTTTGTGTCACGTGCGGTGTTCGTTTCCCCGATCGTTTAAACGTTCGTTTATATTTAAAACGTAAGACGTATGAGTTATAATTAACAAATAATTTCCGAGGCTTTGAGATGAAATAATACTTCATATTATTTGGTAGTATTTACAAAAATACTTGGTTGGTGTGTCGGTATCGTTTACGGGTTCGTGTTTCCGTTTGTTTAATCCTGTAACGTTTAAATTAAACGTTCTTGTTATCGTTATTATTCGCGTTACATTTAATCATCAAAACTATGTAAAATAATATATTTTAAGTTTATAAAATATATTTTGGCGTTTATTCGATTGTTGGGCGCGTTTTGCGCGTTTTTGATCGTTTCTGAGCATTTTACACGATACGAAATGCTTATGTGATATTATCGAAATAATATTTAGAAATAGATATGTTTATCAAATAATTTTGTATTATTTAATAAATTGAGTTCATTAACGTCCGTATTAATGAGTCGGGATCCGCCCGATATGAAAGATGCACGATTAAATTTAATCGCGTACGTGTATATATATAACAATATATATAGTGATACGTACAATTAGCTTAATCCAAAACTAATTACACGTATTGATAGATGATTAGGAACTAATAACTAGCCCTAATTTATCGGGTGTCACATCTAGCTAAACCCTAACATAGAAATGAAGAATTTAGTGTATGATAATGGGAAAAGTTTATGGGTTTAGTTGATAATTCAAGAATTAAAGCTTGTAGTTATGTTAGAATTGTTAGTTAATGTTTAATTCATGATTTGTAGTTAAAGCTTAACCTGAAAAGGTTAAAGTATGATTATGAAGAAAGTCATGAACTTGATATGTTTTTCAAGAATCAAAGTCTCTAAGCTTAGAGTAATGATGTATAAATTGATAATTATGGTTAATGATGATGATTAAAATTATTCAAGCTAAAAGTTATGAATTGATTAAGTGTACTTGAGATTTATAGAGATTATGATGATTATGATGAAATTGATATTGTTATGATTAGGAACATTTAATTAATAGTGAAAGAATGAAAGTTAAACATGATTTCTTAAAAGATTCGTCAAACCTAGTATTGGGGTTTTGAGAATTCTTCATATATGATGCTAATAACCTTGTTAATGGTCTAATTAGGTTATTTAGTAATGATTGATATTGATTAAAGTAATGTTGTGATCATAACAATCATAACTTGATAAGTGATTACGAAATTATGATGTTTAAGGTGGTTATTGATAATCTTGATTAGTTGAGTATGATAATTGTAATTACTAAATAAGTTATTGATAAATATGATATGAATCCATGTAAGCATGGATTGGATTTTGATAACGGTGATGATGGTGTTGAGTCACTGATCGCTGAACTCAAGTGGTCACTGATCTCAAGGATTAAGGGGGAGATTATATAAGAGATTGTTAAAGTCATTATTCGCTGATAAGTGAAGTCACTGTTCATGCCATCTGTTCACAGTCTCTGATCTTCTCAATAATGCTCCATGAAGAAAATGATTCAAGTCAAGCTCCTGTTGCTGAAGGTCTCTATGTCGCTGATAAGCCAGTAGATGAAGATCTTATCAAGATAAAAGACTCAACTATGTGTGTCGCTGATACTCATCTATCAGCGAGAGTCTCCAAGTCTTCTTGAGTTCTCTCTTCTGCTGAATAAAAGAAGTCACTGAAGATTAGCTGTTCAAGTCATTCTTTAGAGCGTGTTAGCTCGCATCGAGAATGAGGAGAATTGTGTTTCTATCAGTGACTGCAGCATTAAATGCCGCATTAAATAAGAAGTTGACATTCGGCGTTATTACGGCGCAGCACGTGTTCCTCAAAACTTGAAAAGAGTAACGTGGAAGTATTTGATTGGTCTATGGTACAAGGTGATATTTCCCAAGACAGAATGTCGTGCCATGATACATCACATCTCAACTACCTCTCCAATCAAGCAGCGACACGTGTCCTTCAGATCCGGAAATTAAGGATTTCAGCGTCTATAAATAGCGTAGTATGTTGTACTTCATTTTGTGTCGATTACTTGTATTGTCACTTGTTTGTCAGTGACTAGTTTGTCTAAGATACAAGTAACACCAGTAAGTGAACTAGTAGCGTGTTTGTCCACTACTAGTTTACTTCAGCGAGTGAGCAAGTTAGCGTGTTTGTCCACTACTGCTCATCTCCTTTGTAATAGCTGCATTGTTTGATTTGGATTAGCTTTGGCTAATCTATTCCGCAATCAACAAGAGATAAATTTTATCAATAAAAGAATTTATCTTTCAGCTACAATTGCATCAGCAACTGAACCGCTTATCTTATAAATATATATATATATATATATATATATATATATATATATATATATATACATATATATATATATATATATTTGTGTTCATAATGCTGTTACTTTAATACGGTTAAAAACTTGCTAAACAAGATAACATTATAACAAAGAAAAGTTTTTAATTGTATTCAACCTCCCCTTCTACAATTAACTCACTGTTAACGATTCACAATCACTAACAAAATAGTGATTAGGGACTCACAATTGGTATCAGAGCAGAGTTGGTTTAAAATATAATTTAACCAGATCTGCAATGGAATCCGTTAAATACAGTTGTGTTGATTCTGAGTACCAGAAGGGAAATGGCTCCACTACAAAACCTCCAGCTTTTGACCCATCAAGAATTGAAACCTGGATGTCCAGGATGATGATGTTCTTAGACCTTGTTGATGATCGTCTTTGTTCTATAATAACTGACGGTCCTCACACCCCCACTGTCATTATTCCTGCTGTTGCAGCCACTGCAACCACTCCTGCATTACCAGAAATGGTTATGCCAAAAAGAGAGGAACAATGGACAGATGAGGACAGGCGCATGGTCAGACTGGATAAACAAGCTAAAATATACATAAGCATGTCACTTCCTGATGAAGTGTTTGAGTCCATTAGATTGTGCAGTACAGCGAAACACATGTGGGACACTCTGAGAAATATATATATTGGAACCCCCGACATTATTCGCTGTAGAGAAGTAAATCTGACTCGTCAGTATGAACTATTTGCCATGGAACCCAATGAGTCACTGGCCTCCACCTATACTAGATATCAAGCTTTAATAAATAAAATGGAAAAGGCTAATATAGGAAAAGACCAAAGATTTGTTGTCGAAAAATTTCTAGAACTGTTGCCTAGAAAAGTTTGGGGAACCATTGCAACATGTACTCGACAACGTAATGATTATAATTCTCTCAATCTAACTCAAATTTATGGTATATTGTTAAATTGGGAACAATCTGAGAAACAGGCTGATCAAAGTGAGCACATTCGTGCTGCACTAGGCAGTCAAAAGATTTCTAATGCCCTTGTAGCTGAGCTAGAAGAGATTGATCAAAAGCAGAAAGTTAAGATCACCAAGTTGAGTTCAAAGTCACTGATTGCAGATGAGGAAGGTTGTGCTGTTGACAGTCAGTCTGAAGGAAGCTATGAAAAAGGACTAGAGAAGCTGGAAAGAGATATGGCCATGATGGTTGCAAATTTCAGAAAGAACACAAGATTCAACAAATTTGCTAGTGCACCATCAAGTGACATCCCAAAGTCAAAAGGCGACTGCTATAAATGTGGCAAACCTGGTCACTTTGCAGCTGACTGTAGATTCAAAGCTGTCAATCCTCTCCCTGAGCAAAGGCCCAGCTTCAGAAATGACAAGTACAACAAGTACAAGTCAAAGTACAAGAAGCTGAAAGCTATGTCCAAAGTTGGCAAGAAGAAAGGAAAAGGGTTCGTCGCTGAAGAAGGATCCTTCAACGACTCTGACTCAACCTCATCATCTGATGAAGAAAAAGCTATGATTTGTTTAGATAGGGATTACTGCCTGATGGCTGATGATGCTAACTTCCATGAAGACATCAAAGAAGTAGCTAAGAAATGTTCAGCATCCGGTTGGGATCCAGAGACTCTCTACAAGGTATATTGCTTTAAATCAGCTTCAGTGATTGAAAAGGAGAATATCTTTGAGACTTTGATAGTTGATTTATCAAACGCTCATGATATTCAGAAAAGGCAAGAATGCATGATCAATGACCTAACATCAAAACTTAAACTTCAAGAAGAAAATTTATTGAAAATGAAAGACCTAAAACTTGAACTTGATGCACAAATACATGCAAATCAAATGTGCATTCAAGAGAAAGTGAATTTTGAAACCAAATTCTCTCAACTCAATGAAGTTATAAAGTCATGGTGCAAATCTGCATTAAACGTAAACCAGTGTGTCAATAATCAAATTCCAAAACAAGTGAAAGCTATTTTGGGAGGTGATTATGATACAGCTGCTTCTCTGGCTGATGCAACAAGCATTGATCAAATATTCAAGCCTGATCAATCCTTTTCAAACTTCGTTTTTGAACCTATGTCAGTCTTCAGCGAGACTAAACCAAATCACTTTGTTAAAAGCTCGCTGGTCACTGACAATTGTGATATAGCTGCAAGTATTGATGAACTGAAAGACTTGAGCATAAATAAGTCAACAACTAATCCAGTTCCTATCAGTTTTACTGCTATTAATCAAAAGTTATTCAGCAACCTCACTTCTGACGCCCCAGTGACTGATGATCTTGTCATCAGTGACTTGGAGTCCAAGAAACAAACTAAGATAGTAAGTCTGAACTCTTTTAAATCTAAATCAAATCAGCATACTGAGCAAAAGAAGTCTAAAGCCACAAATAAAAAATGCTATAAGTGTGGAAATAGACAACATGTGTCAACAGATTGTTCATCAGTACAAGCTTGTGTCCAACCAACCACCAGCAGTGAGTCAAATGTCTTGCTGGTCAGTGGAAGCCAAGTTCAAGGCTTGTCCACTATGAACCCATCTCAGGATGGGTTCATAAATTGAACTAACATTTTACTCCTGATGTAGGGCATTCCTAGAGAAACAATCTGGTATCTGGACGGTGGGTGTTCCAGACATATGACCGGATTTAAGTCCCTGCTCAGCGACTACCAGGATGAAAGAGGTCCTGATCTAGTTTTTAGTGATAACAACATTGGTAAGACCAGAGGGTATGGGGTCTTGACCAATGGTAATGTCATGTTTAAAAGGGTGGCATATGTTGAAGGACTGAAGCATAATCTATTAAGCATCAGTCAGTTCTGTGATGCCAAAAATAAGGTGCTATTTGATCATGAATCTGGAGTTGTTTACAACAAAAATGGAAGTGCTTTCCTGGGTGCTCAAAGGAAAGGAAATACATATGTAGTCAATATGGACTCAGCTCAATCAGGAACATGCTTTTATTCCAGAACCGTTTCAGAAGAAAAATGGTTATGGCATAAGCGTCTTTCTCACCTGAACTTCAAGGCCATCAGCAAGCTCAGCAAGAATGACTTGGTAAATGGTCTTCCAAAGCTTACTTATGACAAAGACAAGCTTTGTTCAGCGTGTGAAAAGGGAAAGCATCACAGCTCTTCATTCAAAAGCAAACAAACATCTTCAGTGACAGAATGTTTTCAACTGATGCATATGGATCTGTTTGGTCCAGTGAGTTCTCCCAGTCTTGGTGGTAAAAGGTATTGCTTGATAATTGTGGATGAATATTCCAGATATACTTGGGTATTCTTCCTCAAAGCCAAAAGTGATGCAACACAGGAAATCATATCCTTTATCAAAAAGATGGAAAACTTAAACGATTGTTCAGTTAAACATCTAAGAAGTGATAATGGCACTGAATTTAGAAATGTTGACCTTGAAAGTTTCTGTGATTCAAAAGGTATTTCTCAAAACTTCTCTACACCAAGAACACCTCAACAAAATGGTGTTGCAGAGAGGAGAAATAGAACCTTGATTGAATCAGCAAGGTCAATGCTCATAGATGTTGGTCTTAAGACCCATTTCTGGGCTGAAGCAGTTAACACTGCCTACTACACTCAGAATAGGTCTTTGATTGTCAAGAGACATGATAAGATAGCCTATGAGGTGTTAAGGGGGAGAAAACCTGACATAAGTTTTCTTCATGTTTTTGGCAGTACCTGCTATGTCTTAAACAAAAGAGATCACTTAGGAAAGTTTGATCCCAAAGCTGATGAAGGTATATTTGTTGGTTACTCAATCATTTCAAAAGCTTTCAGAGTTTGTAATAAAAGAAGGGAATGTATTGAAGAATCAATGGATGTTACCTTTGATGAATCTTATGCTGTATCACTCACTGATCCAAAAGACTATGAAAATCTTATTTTTAATACAATCAGTGATGACCAGCATGAGGTTCATCCATCAGATTCTGAAAGGGAAGATGATGTCCCTGAAGGTACTTCTGGCTCTACTTTAGCTAAGAATGATTCAGGAACCTCATCTTTGCCTGTTGATATCCCATCATCATCATCATCTCATCATTTGCATCAAAATAATAACACTCACTGTCCAATTCAAAGCTTAAACATTAATCATGCTCCTAATGCTGATGTGTCTGGTGGATCATCTCTGAATAATCAAGTCACTGCTGAACCTCAGCGAGTGACTAAATGGACTAGACATATTGATAATCAATTGATTATTGGTGATCCACAGTCCAAGGTCCAGACCAGATCAGCATCTGCTAACTTTTGTTTGTTTGTAAGCTTTGTGTCACTGATTGAGCCCAAGAAAATTGATGAGGCACTCACTGATCATCACTGGATAGCTGCCATGCAAGATGAGCTATCTCAGTTTGAAAGGAATAAAGTGTGGAAGTTAGTACCTCAAGTAGCTGGGAAATCTGTGATTGGAACAAGATGGGTGTTCAGAAACAAGATGGATGCTGATGGTGGTGTAATAAGGAATAAGGCTAGACTGGTTGCACAAGGTTACTGTCAGCAAGAAGGAATTGATTACGATGAAACCTTTGCACCAGTTGCTAGGCTTGAAGCAATCAGGTTGTTCTTAGCATATGCAGATCACAAGAAGTTCAAGGTATATCAAATTGATGTGAAAAGTGCCTTCTTGAATGGAAAGCTGTAGGAAGAAGTGTATGTGAAGCAACCACCTGGATTCACTGATCCCAAGCATCCAGGTTATGTCTATAAGCTGGAAAAAGCTTTATATGGACTAAAACAAGCTCCTAGAGCTTGGTATGACACTCTCTCTACCTTCTTAACTAACTGTGGGTATGTCAGAGGTAAAATTGACAGCACACTTTTTATTAAAAAGGATAAGAGAGATGTTATATTGGTCCAAATTTATGTTGATGATATCATTTTTGGGTCTACTAACAATGACTTGTGCAAGGAATTCAGTGACCTCATGACTAAAAGTTATGAAATGAGCATGATGGGTGAACTAACATTTTTCCTTGGTCTGCAAATAAAGCAAACCAAGACTGGTATTTTTATAAATCAAGGAAAATATGTTAAAGATTTATTAAAGAAATTTGAATTCACCAACTGCTCATCCCTTGCTACACCAATGTCATCTGCAGTAAAATTACATGCTGATCCTGATGGTAAATCTGTAAACATCACTGCTTACAGAGGAATGATCGGGTCACTGCTGTATTTAACTGCTAGTAGACCTGACATTATGTTTTCTACTTGTCAATGTGCTAGATATCAAGCTGATCCAAAGGAATCCCATTTGCTTGCTGTCAAAAGAATATTCAGATATCTGAAGGGTACACCAAATCTTGGTCTCTGGTACCCATCTGGTTCAGATTTCTCACTGAAGGGATATTCAGATTCTGATCATGCTGGATGCAAAATGGACAGAAAGAGTACCTCTGGTAGCTGTCAGTTTCTTGGAGAAAAGCTTGTAAGCTGGTAAAGCAAGAAACAAAATTCTGTCTCAACTTCTACTGCTGAGGCTGAATATGTCGCTGATGGAGCTTGCACTACACAAATTCTGTGGATGACGAATCAGCTCGCTGACTATTGTTTTGACTTTGGCAATGTTCCAATTTATTGTGACAGTCAAAGTGCTATTGCCATAGCAAATAATCCTGTGATGCACTGAAGGACAAAGCATATTGATGTCAGATATCACTTCATCAGGGACCACGTCATGAAAGGTGACATTGAATTGCATTTCATTCCAACTGATTACCAACTCGCTGACATATTTACAAAACCTTTAGATGAGAAAAGATTCACCTTTCTCATCAGCGAGTTGGGCATGCTGAACTTAAATGATTAAAACCTGATTGTTTAATAAAAGGTAATTACAGAATATATGGTTGATAATTTTAACTTGCTGACCTATTATTCTCACTGATGTAATCAGCAAGAACAATAAGTTAGCATAGTTATGATCAATAAATTATGTACTTTGTAACTGCACATGAAAATTCGTTATGTCACATAAATAAAATATATCTTATGCTTCACAAACTTAACTAGCTGATTAGATTAGTATTCTAAGTTGTAATTTGATCAGCGACATCAAATATGAAACATAATATTTATTTTATTTTAAGATATAATTTATTTTCATCTCACTGAGACATAATGTATCAGCGAAAGTCTGTTATTATTTAATATAGCATTTATTTCGACATATATTCCTTACAATTAATACATTTTGTATTTAATTTTTAACGATTTATATTCTTAATAAATGCGTTATTAAAATATCTCATGGGAACTCGAAAAGGTACACTTTTTCTGACACCTCGTATACCTTTCCGGCGCACCACTCCCATCACCATTTAATGTTACCACTCATCACCATCATCACCCTACTCCCCTACCACCAACCACATTTTTTTGACCACGTACATACTCGTTTTGACCACACATTTTGCAGATCAGTAACCGTATATAAGCAGCGAAACCCTTACCTTTTCATTCTTTACGCTTTCTAATTTTTCAAACTTCATCTTCTTCATTTTCTCTGCAAATATCTCACATTTTAAATCTTCTACTTTTTCTTTTTCAAAAATGGCAAGAACTAAATTTTTCAACAATGCTTACACACCGACCCCAGAGATTAAAGCTCTTCGAGCCTCTGCGGTCAGTGAGACGCTTGTTATTACAGTTCCCAAATCAAACTATTTGGGAAATGTAACTTGCCCTAAACCTGAGTATGCGAAGGTGATAAATTTTCTTAAAAATCACTTTATCCTCCCTGCTCTTACCTTGTCTCCTGGGGAAATGAATCCAGAATGGCTCAGTGAGTTCTGGTACACCTGCACCCACTCTGTCGTCTCTGGTGTTTCCCAACTCCAGGGTTTTATAGACAATGGCACCCAACCCATCACCATAACTGCCAACACCATCCGCTCCATTTTACAACTGCCGACCTATGAGTCATACGAGTCGCTGCCAGAGAGCGACGTTGCCAAACAAGGCCTCGTCGATCTTACTGAGATTGAGTGTAAATACTCAGTCGATGGCAGTGGCAACCGTAAGTACTCTACGGTCCACAAAACAAAAATGGATGGTGTTTGGAATGCTATTTTTACAAACTTTATCCAATCTTTGGGTACAAAATCAGGGAGCTATGATCAATTCAGCTCCCTGGAGGCCCAGATAAGTTGGTCACTGGTCAACTCTCTACGAGTTGACTATGCAAGTGTGATCTTTAACGAACTGATCACCAAAGTCGCTGAGCCTGCCAGGGCAAAATATGTACCTTACCCTAGGTATCTCTCACTGATCTTTAGGGATCAGTTTGCTGCCTATGATAGGGTATCTTTTCAGGGATTTGAGCCCACTCTGGTAGGATCTCAAATCTTCGCTAAACCAGCGACTGCGGTGTTTCCCGCTTTTATGAAACACCCGGGGATCCTTGCACCCCAGCCTGTAACTTCTGTACATATGTCAGTTGCTGCCCCCCCATCGACCACGTCACTGACTACACCCCCAGTGACTACTGTTGGTCACCCACCAGTCAAGAAACCACCCACTGCTCCCAAAAAAAATTCCAAATTAGGGTCCCTGACATTAAAGGATCAGGGACATAGCAAAAAGAAGACATCTACGGATGCCAGTGGTGAATCAGTGACTGTACGTTCAGTTACTGAGGGCACCACTGCTGAACCCTCAACTTTACCTGCTTCACTGGACTCCCGAAAGTCCAGTGACTCTAAAAAGGGACAACTACAGACAGCTGCAGTGGCTCAAACCACTGTTAGCAGTGATTCGGGTGCACCCCACACCCTCAGATTGAGTCAACCTAGCCACTTGTCATCCTCATAAAAGGGTGACATTTAATTAAAAGGGCAAGTGACATCAGTGGGTGATAACACACTCATAGCTGATGTCACACCACTGGCTACAGACCCGGGCCATCTCTCATCTATCAATGCACCGGCTGTCAATGTCTCACCACTGACCCATGGTGAGATACAGGTCGCTACTTCTATTTCTAATGAACCACCAGCTAAATCACAAGCTGATGATGAGGAAATCATGCCCATGGACACCTCTGAGGATACCCCACCCATTCCTCCACCCACATCCAACTCTCCCATCAGAGAGCTCACCCCCACCTCTTTCTCCAGTGATAACATCCAAGTCGCTGCTGATCAGACCACACCCCCTGATCATGTAGCCCAATCTACACCTATCCCCATTATTATTACCCAAACTACTCCCCCAAACACCTCAACTCACTCCACATCAGATCAGCTACTGATGGAGTACATTGCCCAATCCCAAACCCAAATTAAGATGCTCACTGAAGACCGTGAGGCACTTATTGGCAATGTCTCTGTCCTACAAAAAGCTGTTACTGCTCTCACTGATGTCTACAACTCCATTGAACCATGGAGCACATCTGTTAGTGAGAGAGTTCAAACAGTAGCTGATGCTAGTGCTGCAATAAACCATGCAGTCACTGAGCTAGCCTCCACCTCCACCAACAACTTTACCAATCATGCCACTGCCATTGCCCAGCTCACCACCAACCAAAATGACTTAGCCATTTCTTTATCTAACTACCTGTATAACACTGACAAAGTTATTAAGGTACTTCCACAGGTTGTCTCACAGCTCACAAAGATAAGAGCTGAGGTCGCTGCCCTGCGAGAGGAAAATGCTGATTTCACTGATCAGATACTTAGGGCAGTTGATCAGTTTGAGCGAAACAGTCAGGGGGAGAGTGAAGAAGAAGACTTTGTCTCTGATCCTGAGATGCCCCGAAAGATGACTGATCCGCTATCAAACAAAGCTCACACGGACATTGTGCTCAATACCTATGCACTTCGTCCGATCGCTGAGCAACCTGAATTGGAGGCCCTTGCAGTTGCTGAACTGTATTGGGTAGATATGGAGATAGCCACTGATATGGTGGATATCACTGAGAGCTTTCCTGAGTTCAGTGCTGAAGAGCTCAGGAACTACAATGGGCTGGTGCAACAATGGGCAGTGGATGATGCTGCAAGGTTAAAGGGTACCTCAGTGAGCTATGAATTGGCTCGCTGGGAATGGATGAATAGGGAGGTGGCAGATGATGTATCTGATGATGTATCTGATGATGAGGAAGATGATACCATCATGCATGACGCTGATGATAATGATGATGATAACAATGATGATGGCCAGGGAGGTGGTCATGGAAATGGTCAGGGTTCAGAAGATGAAGATGATGTAAATATGGAGGATCAGCAACCCATATCTTCTGTTATAAAGAGAAAAAGGACCAGTGACACCTCTCCTGCATCTACTCCTCCATCAAAGAAACAACAGGTCAGTGACCCTCAATTACATATTGTCATATCTGAGGTAGCTGCACCCTCATCTCCACCAACAACCCAAAACCTACCCTCACCCACAGCAACCCAAACAACCCAAATAACCACACCTACCCCAGCAACAATAATACCAATCTCCACAGCAACTCCTTCCAACACTACCACCTCAGATACCTCCCCTACATCATGCCTTTCCTCTGACTCAGCCTCAGATACCCCTTGTCCTGATGAAACAAAAGAACTAAGAGTTGCTAGAAAGATAAAGGCAAGACAGGACAGGGAGCATGAGATGATAATGCAAATAACCTTTCAGGCTGAGTTAAGAGAAAAACAAGAAAGGAAAAGGTTGCTGAAAGAGCAATCAGATGCTGACAGAGCATACCTACTGGAATTGAGCTCTAAAGATGCCAATGAAAAGGCCAGACTTCTTAAACAAAAGAAAGATCAAGAAGAGTCTGATGCTACAATTGCCAGGGTACTTGCTGAGATAGAAGAGAGTGAGCTAGAGCAACATAAACCGAAAACATCAGCTAGCAAGAGCTCTAAAAAGAAAGGGGGAGCTGTCAGAACAGCAGTGGATAGGAAATGAGATGAAATTGATAGAAAAAGGTTTGCTGCCCGAATGACAGGGAGATCAAACCCTGCACCTATTACCAAGGTTAAATTAAAGAAGTCTAAGAATCAATCTCAACCTTAGCTGCTTATTCAAAGAGGCTCAGAGACTGAAGCCATGCTACTTGATCAAGTATACAAGCTGCACAGAGAAGAATGGAATGAGATCAGGCTTGCTATCAGCCACTCAACAAGTGCAGCTAAAGCTGAGGTCCTGAAAGAGATTGATAGACTATATCAAAAGATGGTGTCACTGCAACTTCTCAGACCAGAAGATACTGTCACATTTGGTGAAGAGATTGTTCAGCCACCAAGCCCAAGGTATAGGTCAGGCACTAGCAGCATCTATCGAATCCCCAACACTTCAAGGTTAAATCTATCTATCCCTGGTGGTGTGCCAAAGCTTGAAGGACATGAAGTCACTGAGGGGGAGAAGGGTCTCGTATACAGGGACCTAAATGGTGCCCTTAGGTTTCAGAGAGAAGCTGAACTTGAGAAGGTTGATCAAGAACAACTCATACACCTAATCAGGTCAGCTAGCATGCTTCCAACAGATTCAAAGATCAGAAAAGCTATTCTCGATGAAGCCTTGGCCAGAAAATTCAGATACCTGCCCTCCAAAGACAAGTATGAACTTGAAGCTGAGCTTGGCATAGTGAAAGAGGAGGAGATGTGGAGAGATAAATAATTTAGATATTTTGTAATAGTTAGCTTCTGTAAATATTTGTTCTATGATATAAATGAGGATCTGCACAGAAAATCTACAAGTACAAGTCACTGGGCAAACCACCTACTATCAGAGACTTAAATCTTTTCAACAACAAAAATTTTCAAGTACAAGTCTCCGTGCAACCAACTTATCTTCAGAGACTAAAACTTTCCTGCAACAAGTTTGTCTAAGGGAGCTTTGACTTAAACCATTTAGGGGGAGATTGTTGAGTCACTGATCGCTGAACTCAAGTGGTCACTGATCTCAAGGATTAAGGGGGAGATTATATAAGAGATTGTTAAAGTCATTATTCGCTGATAAGTGAAGTCACTGTTCATGCCATCTGTTCACAGTCTCTGATCTTCTCAATAATGCTCCATGAAGAAAATGATTCAAGTCAAGCTCCTGTTGCTGAAGGTCTCTATGTAGCTGATAAGCCAGTAGATGAAGATCTTATCAAGATAAAAGACTCAACTATGTATGTCGCAGATACTCATCTATCAGCGAGAGTCTCCAAGTCTTCTTGAGTTCTCTCTTCTGCTGAATAAAAGAAGTCACTGAAGATTAGCTGTTCAAGTCATTCTTTAGAGCGTGTTAGCTCGCATCGAGAATGAGGAGAATTGTGTTTCTATCAGTGACTGCAGCATTAAATGCCGCATTAAATAAGAAGTTGACATTCGGCGTTATTACGGCGCAGCACGTGTTCCTCGAAACTTGAAAAGAGTAACGTGGAAGTATTTGATTGGTCTATGGTACAAGGTGATATTTCCCAAGACAGAATGTCGTGCCATGATACATCACATCTCAACTACCTCTCCAATCAAGCAGCGACACGTGTCCTTCAGATCCGGAAATTAAGGATTTCAGCGTCTATAAATAGCGTAGTATGTTGTACTTCATTTTGTGTCGATTACTTGTATTGTCACTTGTTTGTCAGTGACTAGTTTGTCTAAGATACAAGTAACACCAGTAAGTGAACTAGTAGCGTGTTTGTCCACTACTGGTTTACTTCAGCGAGTGAGCAAGTTAGCGTGTTTGTCCACTACTGCTCATCTCCTTTGTAATAGCTGCATTGTTTGATTTGGATTAGCTTTGGCTAATCTATTCCGCAATCAACAAAAGATAAATTTTATCAATAAAAGAATTTATCTTTCAGCTACAATTGCATCAGCAACTGAACCGCTTATCTTATAAATATATATATATATATATATATATATATATATATATATATATTTGTGTTCATAATGCTGTTACTTTAATACGGTTAAAAACTTGCTAAACAAGATAACATTATAACAAAGAAAAGTTTTTAATTGTATTCAACCCTCCCTTCTACAATTAACTCACTGTTAATGATTCACAATCACTAACAAAATAGTGATTAGGGACTCACAGATGGTATAAACTTATATGAATTGAGTAATTTAGAGATTTGTTAATGTAAACATATTGGAATGATATATATATATGTTGAGACATATATATGTTGAGACAAGTGACTAACTTGTGTTATTCTGTTATACTGTTATATACTCAGATATGGAGAAGACTCAGTGACATTAGACTATTGAGTGGACAATCGAGGTATTCAGTGAGTGGATCTATAAACCTCAGTGTAATTTAGTTGTAACAGGTTTGGTTACAACGGGTAAACGTATTATTATTGATTTAGTTGCCATGATTATTATGGTTTAATAATAATACTGTTGATAGACTGTTAGTCTGATAAGATACCATGATGAGTATGTGAATATGTGATCACTTGATGTATTGCCTTTGTGCATTGTTGATTCAGAGGCCAGCATTGGGCTGGGCTTGAGTTGCTATTGTTTGGACTACACAAGGTCTTAGTACAAGTATTATTGTCGTAGCCTGTGTTGTTTGGGTTATAGCACCAAGTAGTCGGTTAAACCTCTGTATGGGCCTGCAGTTGGTTTTCAAGTGTTCTTTAAGAAGGGTTCCCTCAAGAACCACCGGTCCTCTTTGACGCCAGTTGTATTTGATATTATATGCTGTAAACAGATGGGTTGTGTGTATATGGTTTTTTGTTGTACACAAAGTTGTTATGCTAAGTTGGGATGTTGTTTATTGATTTACTCACTTAGCGTTGTGCTAATCCCACCATTCTACTTCCTGTAGGTCATGGTTTTGAGATATTGTAGGTGGGGCAGGAAGCTGTGGAATAGGATGAAATATTTGACATGCTATCTACTCTGACATCATTTTGATAATAAATGACATGTTTTGAAATTATGTAACACCTATGTTGTAGTATTTTAGTTTGAAGAAAACTAAACTGTTATGTATCATGTGTGGAAAAAGCTTATAGATATTTTAAAGTATTGTATAGTAATAATATATGTTTTAAATTGACGCTTTCGAGTCAAAATCATTATTATAATGGTTTATTAAATGAGGGGTGTTATAAGTTGGTATCAGAGCATAAGTTTGGGCGAATTGAACATTAGTATGATGTTCAATCCCAAATTTGTATTATGTCAAGTCAAACATTCCAGGGTGTGGGATTAGTTGTTGTATGAGGATAGGTTAGTTGGATATGTACTAACACATAATGTAACACCCCCAAATTTTGATGTTTTGCGGAAGCATAAATTGGGTGTTACTAATCAATAATCAAAGCACACAGATATATAACAAACGACTCTACATGCGTTGTTTTAACAAAATACATTAATATTAAAATGTTTACAGCAGTTTGAACCTGTACATAGCTCGTGTTCGTAATATGAGAGATTTAAATACATAATTAGTTATACAAAATCTAATAATGCAATGAAATCTCTGAGGTTTGCATGGAGTTCAAGCTAATATGCATCCTGATGGGCAGTCCAAATCTACTAGTGAGTACCTGTGATACATGCTAAAATAGGTCAGCTAACGCAGGTGAGCTCACAGGTTTAGATATCAAATAATAGTGTGTGAACCGCAAGATTTAAATGTTGATTTGCATCCGGCAAATGATACTGATAGTGTATACAACCATGAGCGCATAGTCTGAGCTTAACTCGAGGGTCGAGTCCTATATAGAGAATTCCGAGCGAGGTGCCTCCACGAGTGCCTAATCTACACTCGTTTTCCCAAATATTAGTACGTACGTTGTAGAGGTTAGCGCGACTAACCCGGACGAGGTGGGTCAATCCTATATGGTACCATATACTAATATTCACGCTACTTTCGCATTACCAGACTATACTGACGGAGGACTTTGATTTGATTAGTTGAAAACAACTCATGTAGTATATTGAAATATGTACTCGCGTTCACGTGTTAAAAACATAGCATTGTATCGCACCCTTAGTAAAACAATAAAAAGAGGGGCCATGAGACTCACCTGAGCCTGAAGAGTTTATCTAAATAAACCGAGATTGATTAGCCAAGAATCGAAGTCCAAAGACTTGTAACCTGAGGGTGTCCACGACACGCGATGGTTATAAACATGTGAAGGCATCTAATAAGACTACCTTGTAGTTGTTTGTCCAACTAGAATGTCCAAATGATTACAATTTAGTTGATTGTTTAAGTGTTTGAAAATGTGTACGGCCCGTTGGTGATTGTTTGTAATAATAATCCCACATTATTATTTTGATGATTTTGAAGTGTTATACCTAAAAGTAAGTTCCAATGTGTTTTAGAAGTTGTGTCGCATTCGTGTTTGATGTTATACAAGTTTAACACCTTGTGTGAAAGTTTAGATGTAACACTGTTACTCGTGACCCTAGGGTAAGGGCGAAGCCCGTTAATGACGGGGGTCTGGGGGCAGCGCCCCTAGTTAGCGGGGTCCAAGGGGTGGCAACCCCTGGTGGGGTCCAAGGGGCAGAGCCCCTGGCTGGGGTCGAGCTGAACTTGAATTTGGGTGAAATCGAGTGATAAAATTTTAGGTCTCGACACTTAGTAAAATTTTTGTTTTCTTGGTTCTGTTTCATGCGACATAGCGTGCGACATACGGATTTGTGTCGCTAAGTGCGACATAGTCTGTTGTGTCGCAGATCATATCTGCGACGTAAGGGCTTGTGTCGCTAAGGGCGACATCCGCAATTTAGTGCGACGTAGGGCGTTATGTCGCTATATGCGACGTCCGTAATTTCTGCGACATAACTATTTGTGTCGCTATATGCGACATCCGTGATTAGTGCGACATAGTGGCTTATGTCGCTACATGCGACATAAAGTCTGATTTAGCGACATAAAGGCTTATGTCGCAGGTGGCCTGGAGCCTCTGCGACATAACGCGCTGTTGGCCGGAAAATGAGCCGAAAAGGTGTTTTCCGGCCTCCGTTTGACCTGAGACTTTTACCCAACCCATATTTGGACATTTTAAGCTTAAAGAAACAACTCGAACTTAAAAACACTTGAAATCGAAAGGTTTCGGGTTTTTGTCGGAAACTTACAAAATGGTGAATCGAGAATCCGAAAAGATGAAAATGTAGATCGTGACGCGGTGGATCTTTTTCTTCAAACGGACGAGATGATTCGAGGTGGTTTAGTGGTGGTTTTTAGTGATTGTTTGTGGTGGAGGTGTGGTGATGTTTGAGAGAAAAGGAAGAAGAAAGAAAGAGAGGGAGATGAAAAGTGAGAAGAAAAATGAGGGTGAGGGGATGGGGTCCCTCCCCTTTGTGGCTGATTCGGTGGGGGCCCACCGGAGTGTGGGTCTCCACTTTTTAACTCCGTGTATTAGCGCTCCGTGCGACGTTCGTTTAAACGTTCAATAATCATTTTATACGTTTAAATATATGTTTTAAAATACAAATGTTCATTCAATATTTTGGTTGAAGTATTTTACCAAATACTGAATTACTTAAATGGTTTCGTTTGTTTGTGTGTTAAATGTCTAAGTCGTGTTGACGTTTATTACACGATACGAAATGTAATTGAAATATTATCAAAATAATATTTTTGGGTATGATATCGTTATTAAATAATTTTATGTTATTTAATAAGATTGATTCACCAACGTCCGTATTTACTCGAACCGAATTACATTCGATTTGAAACTTGTACGATTTAATCAAATCGCATATTCGTATATATTCAACAATATATATATTTCGATACATTAATTAGCCTAAAACCAACTAATTACATGTATTAACGACTGATTAGGTACTAATCACTAGTCCTAATTTGGCGGGTGTTACACATAACAAGATGCAAGATTGTTATTTTGATTGCAGAGACGGAGGAACATGAGTAACCGACCGGTATTCTCAATGATTCCCCTATATTCGTTGGCATAAGAATATTAGGTAATTCTCGACAAACCTGTTGAATTTAAATTAATTTGAGTTGTTTACTTTGCTATGATGATTATGTTAGTAGTAAAGTTAATTGAGCCAAACTAATATGATTCCCCAGTATGAGTCAATTGATGATTGTTTATGTGTTTAGCATAATTAATTATGCTGATTATGTGCATTAGTAAATCATAATAAACTGAATTGATATGACTCCCTATAGTGAAATTAATGAGATGTTGGTATATCTCAATTAATAGGTTTTGGAGTCGTATTGTTATTTAAATTAGAAAGTGTCAAGTGGTGGAAATGTGTGTCTTCGACTTGGACAAGTCAAAGTTGAATGTGGTAGTGTCAATTTGGGTAATAGATATATTATAAAGTAATAAATGTGGGTAGATGTTTATGTGATTAGCATTGATCATGATTTTGGTTGAATTATGATCTATGGATAAAAAGTGGTATGTTGAGTTATATATGTTGTCGCGACACCTTATCCATGATATGGAGTTGATAAAGGTTAAAATTTGGTATTAATGTAGTCAATATTGTTGATTTTTGATAAAAGTATCCAATTGGAACCTCAAACGGGTCAAAGAGTCAAAACATGGTAGAATGAGTGTACGAGGGTGACGAATATGCCCACACGTCACAAATGTATATATAAATATGTTGGTAAAAGATTAAGTTCAGAAATTCTATAGATTGGGATTTGGTGTGTCAACCAAAATTGCTTAAAATGGTTTCCATGAGAGAATTGAGGTTTTATAGCTATAATGAGATTTTAATAGAAACGTTGGTTTTGTTTGACTTAAAATAGTCAAAGAAGTGTAAATTCGGTGTTGGACTAGTGGTTATATGAGTTAAGACCCAAACGGGTCATTTAGTGCCCAAATGGGTCGCTTGATGGGTAAACGGTTAAAATGAGTAGTGGTTTGGTTATGACTAATGTATAAGTGGTTTTAGACTCTAAATGTGGTATTAGATATGGGGTAAAGAGATCATAACCAAAATAAATATGAACGAGAAATACTATATTCACAAAAACTTTACAAATAAATTCTCAAACAATGATGTGGACATGAATATGAACCAATCAAATTTAGTTAGTTTTCATCTCTCATAGTTCTCTCTCCAAACTTCATTGGTATAACTCATTTTGTGATACTTTTTGTATAAAATTTGTGAACATACCATTTCTCAATAAATTTCGGTTTGAACCAAACCGGTCCAATAAATCAAATTATTCAAACCAAATAGTCCCAACCAAATTGTTCGATTGGACAAATCGCTTTGTCCAAATAGTGAACACCCCTATGTGAACCAGAGTATTTATATATATATATATATATATATATATATATATATATATTACAAATGGGAGAGCGCATGAAATGGAAGCATTATTGTCAAAAATCCAGCTTGGGAATATTGTTCGATGACATTCTCCTATTCTCTTATGGTGTTCCCGATCGGCGTCCAACCCACTTGCCCATGATCTTTTTTGTTTTAGTTTTTACTTATAACACTATAAAAGTTCAATATACTTCAATCATCCATGTTTTCAACATAAGTGTTCTTACCATAAAACCGCAAAACCAAGGTCACTATTTGTCGTGAGAGTTAAATAAGAGCGTCAACGATAGGATTTGGTTAAAGCTATTTTATATATAAAAAAGTGTTGGTACTCTATAGAAAACATCAAAGTGAAAGTCCAATCAATTTCAATATTATAAATGTTCATCTAACTTAAGTCAATATCATCTTACGATAAACCAAAGGTGTTTCATATATAAGGTCTAACTTCTAAGTCCATAGTCCATAGACCACTTCCTATCTTCCATAATTAATTAATTATTCATTGATTAATGCATTTTTTATTTGGCCTCTGGAGGAACAAGGTAATACCAAGGAGTCACATACATGTCATGTTGCCCTATTTATTTCTTGAAAGCTACTTGTCACCCTTTCCATATCATATTGATTATGCTTCCAATGTTACTTTCGTCATTTGGGAAGGTAACAGCTCCACCAACATGGAGGAGCCTACCGAAGTTAGGAATGTTGATTGGAACAAAACCACAATGAACTAAATCAAATGGAGTTTGGCCTAGTAGTATGTAGATTGTCCATCAACTTATTGGTTGTGAACTCAAGCATCGTGGAAGAAATTGTATAAATATCGGTAGTTTTGTATATAATGTTTGAACTAGTTGTTTGTTGGGTTTTTTAAAAAAAAAGAAAAATTTGAGCACATTTAATGGAGTTGAATTCTCTAAAAATTATATAAATTGTATTAATTAATAAACATATATAATTAAAAATTATTAGTAGTTTAATAAGTGAATTTTGTAATATATTTAGAAATTTTAGTGCGTTTAATGAAATTTATTTTGTGCCCTTACGGCACAAGCTAGCCATACTTTTTATTTTTTTCTATAAAAAAATAAACGAAATGTTCACAAATAATGAAATTGATACCTGTTTGATTTCCAAAATAAAGAAGCTTCTGATGCCCGATGATTAACAGTGGGTTACAATCAAAACAAATAAATGTTTTGAGTACTGAAATGGATCATAATCCCGTCGATTTTTAATTAAACTTTAAAACATCATACTTATACTTATTAATTTTATAATATATATATATATATATATATATATATATATACGTGTTTAATTAAAATACAAAACTTATATCAATTCTTTTTTTTTCTTATGTAATTTACAAGAGGTTTAATTATTTATCAATTTTTAAAATTGTTATATATGATGGGATAAAAAAACTGTGAAATAATATACAAAAATTTAAGATTTATGATGTAGTTAATACTGTATATGTATTTTGTATTAGTTGTTATAGTATATTTTTGAATTGCAATAGGACATAGGTTAGAGAAATTGTTCATTTACCTATATAACTAAACTAGCTTACTAGCAGCTTAAATGACTTAGGACACCTAGAGTCCTAGATAAGATCATAAAAATATCCAATGGGCTAACATTTCTACAAGCTCAGCCCAAATAAAAGATTATATTATAACCCAGCCCACTAATACAAAAACAGAAACCCCTGTGCCCCATTTCTACTTAAACATATATATATCGATATTAGGGTTTCTTTCACTTCCTCCCAGCCGATTACACAGAAGTAAGAACAGGCAGAAACGCCGTACATCGGAGCAGCTAGTATCAGGTTTGTTATTTTCCGGTAACCCTAAGGCTTCAGATAAATAATCAGCTGTTTCACTTTTATCTTATATATATATATATTCATATTCATATAATTCACGATCTGTTCACCGCGAACTAACTGACTCTATATTTTTGTTATTTTTTAGGTATTTATATATTATATACATATAGAAAGATTTTAGGATATTGTTATCAGGAAATTTAAGTATGTTTGATTTCCGTGAAATCTATGATTTTTATCTTTAGGTCTTAATGTTTTTTTTTTTTTTTTTGAATTTGATAGTGAAAATGGCGGATACCAAGGCAGTGACCATCCGAACAAGGAAGTTTATGACGAACAGGCTTCTTTCAAGGAAGCAATTTGTGAGTTCATGTTTAATCTCGGTTGTTTAAATTTGCTGTGAAGTAATGTTTTTTTAATGAATGTATTTATGTTGTGCTAATCTAGGTGATTGATGTGCTTCATCCCGGAAGGGCTAATGTTTCTAAGGTTTGGCACTCTATGATTATCATCTTGTAATTTATATCACTATGCGTCTCTTTTTGTCTGTAATTATAACACAACTTTTAATGAATTGTTTGTAAACTAGTTACCTGGTAGACACTCTATATAATTGTTTTTAGTTACATTTTTTAAGTCCGATTACACAAACTACAATCTAAGTGATGATCCAATTTATTTGAACATGTCGAGTTTGGAGATTCTGAGCACTTGATTATATGTGGAACATTATCTAAACCAGGTGGCACGGTTGACTCTATTTGTAAGCTAAATTTTGAAATTTATCGATATTATGTGCCTATCAATACCATACGGCCCAAGTGCCAAGTTAAATCTGTTTGCATACATGTAGTTAACGGTAATTGAGATGTGGTGTGAGAAGTATCTCACATTCAACTGTAGAAGCTAGAAAGTATTTATCAGCATTGAGAATTACAACAGGTCATGTTAAGTTGGGTTATAAGATAAAATTGAAATGTTGTTTTTTCCACTGTTGTTTGAAGGCTGAGTTGAAGGAGAAATTGGCAAGGATGTACGAGGTTAAAGACCCAAATGCTATCTTTGTTTTCAAGTTCAGGACTCACTTTGGTGGTGGGAAATCTACTGGTTTTGGATTGATATACGATTCTGTTGAGAATGCAAAGAAATTTGAGCCAAAATACAGGCTTGTCAGGGTAACTCTCATACTGTCTTTAAGTATTACTGTAATGCATTATGAGAACTCATGTCTCAGGTACTTCAAAAGACTGAGATTTCTTAGAACCTTCAAAAGTACGTCAATTTAGATAAACGTTTGACAATTTTTTCATAAAAAGGGGACAACAATGTAAATTTTAAAGCTATTATTAGATTAAAGATAGTGAATATTAATCGAATAGGCTTCAACTACAAACTTGGGGTGTTTTTCTAATATATGTTCAATGTTAAGACTTGTGAGTCTACTTATTCTAGTTCACTTTCTCATGAGTTCAACCATGCTTTTATATGTAGATTACATGTTAAAGCTTTCATGCTACTTTGAGATGGTGTTTATACTTTTATCTGTTTTATATTCATTTCTGAAATTTATATATGTTTTGGTTTGTGTAGAATGGTTTGGACACCAAGGTCGAAAAGTCAAGAAAACAATTGAAGGAAAGAAAGAACAGGGCAAAGAAGATCAGAGGTGTAAAGAAGGTAATTTTTCAAGTTTTAAAGCATTTTATGAATTGACAAAAAAATGCACTGTGAAGTTGTCATTCTTTTTAGGTAATAAATAAAGCCAATTTAAGCTAATGTTTTATAAAATTTGTTTTGCTTGTGCAGACCAAGGCTGGAGAAGCTGCAAAGAAGAAGAAGTAAGCTTCAAGAAATTTTGCTGCAATTTTGAAAATGATCTCAGCATCCTTTTCATTAGGATATTCTGGTATTCGACTTCTTATCATCGTTAAACGTTGATTAAACCTATTACCCTGTTGAGATAGACCGAGTTTTTTAGAGCTTGATATAGCAAGAACATTATGTGTAATTTTTGTCGACTATTTCTCTAATTTTGATGGTTCATTGTTATGCAAGATTGTGCCCACCTTTCTTATAGTTCAGTGTAAAGATAAGTGCATGATTATTGTTGTCAACAAGATCAGCCATATGGGTGCGGTAGGTGATCTGGGTAACTGGTCAATATAAATATGATTAAAGAAAGTAACCACATCTGCAATATAAGTATACTCTAAAATGTCCAAGAACTTCAGCTACCTGATTTCGTTCCTTGGATTACAATTTTATAAATTTTCTTAAAGCTCTCCGGAACCGCATGGCATGTCTTAAAATTCTTCCTCTTCACTTGAATTGAACTTGTTTTATTGAAGACATTGTCTTGTGAGCTTACATTAAGCAAAACTGAAGAGTTACAGGTTGGAGTTCAAATTTAGTTTAGTTATTGTAAAGTACCGGGTGTAAGCAGTGGTGGAACTACATTGGGGTGTCGCTAATAACCGAACCCGAATAACTAATCCGAACCCAAACTCGAATAACTCGAATTCAAAGCTTATTTGGCCACCCGAATTCGAATAACATGATTCTTATTTGAATCGGATTTTTATAAATATTTAACTATTCGAACACCTGAATAAACACATAAGTTATATAATATTACAATTATAACTTTATATGTATAAGTTTTTTTATTATTTATATGAATACATCCATACATATAAGTTACTTATGTTGGTTTATATAAACTATTAGTGTCCCTTTTTAATATTTAAGTTTTGTTCAAGATGCGAAAATTTAGAATATCATCTTATTCTGGTTTAAATGGATAACCCGAACCCAACCCGAATCTAAATAACACGAACGCGAATAACCCGACCTTATTTGAATCGAGTTTCAAGATTATAAACTTGAAAAACCGAATAACCTGACTCGAATAACCCGAAACTCGATTAACCCAACCCAATGACACCCCTACTTTAAAAGCAGCATAGGTAGTCTATAGAGGTTTTTAAAGCAGAAGTCGTTTATACTACAGGTGAAAATATAGTGGGTTCAAAGTTCAAACTAGTAAAATAAAAACCGTACTTTGAAAGCAGCGGTCGTTTGCGCTATAGGTGAAATACAAAAATATATTGTGGGTTCAAACTAGAGATCGCCAAAAAAACACCGTACCGATGGGAATCGATCTCTATATCCGATTTGATCGGAGAAATAAAATCTTGAAATTTGAAAACTGGGGAGCCGACCAGATATGGGATTACCCCTCGGGTCCCCATACCTGCATCCGAACCCGCACACAACGTTGATCTTATCCAGTCTTTAAGACCATACATGAATTCAGGGTTGTCTCTGAGTTTTAGGAGGTCTGGGCAAAAACTTTTATAATTATCGAAAGGAGACCCTACATTTGGCTTAAGATGTTTTTTTTTTTAACAGATCAATCAACTTTAAAACAACTATAACTTATTCTTTTCTGTTTTTGCAATTAACGATCATATTTTATATATATATATAAATATAAGCATACAAATTTTGAGGCCACTATAATTTGGAAGCTTTAGGCGGTCGACTACCTAGCCCACCTTCAAACACGACCCTGCCTGAATTATATGTATTATCTAATATGTTATTATTTCAAATATAATTCTTTGCACCATTATTATTGCAATAACAAGATTACTTTAACAAATTGCAGTATCTATAAAATAATACTCCGTAAGATTAAAGATATGGTATACCACATCCTAATGATGTGTTTAATGGATATACTATCGCGCATAAAAAAAAAAAACTTTGATTTTTACCGCCATACTGCATTCTACTATTCTAGCATAAATATTACATAGCATAACTTATATACAATTTTATAATATGAACTCTATATGTGCCTATTGAATATATTAGTATCTTTTATTCGATCAACGCTTATCATCATCAAAGCCGTTTTCCCATTTTTACTAATATGTTACTTAAACTCGTTTCAGTTCATCAAAAAAATCATGGGGTTGTAGTCTTGCAATATAAATCATGGGGGTTTGTACGATATACTTTATTTGTTAATGTTGTCGTTTCGATAGTTTATTTATTTATGTAATGTAAAATAAAAGCGGAAAAAAAATTCCCTGAATACCTGATGGGGATCCCCGATGCGTATTTGGAAGGGGGATGGGATCATGGGAATGCAAAATCAATCTCCGACGGGAATGACAACGCATATGGAGATGAGAAGTGAGAAACGGGAATGGATATGAGATATGAGATATGAGATCCCAACATTCCTCGCTCAGTTGCATCAGAGTTCAAACCAATGGGATATTTTTTCTTATTGATAAGGAGTTCGTTTTTTTATTTATATAATCAGTTTAATAAGTTTTATTTCAGTTAAAATAAGGTATCGAGCAACTTAAAGTAATACTTCTATGAGATACTTTGTCAATTGTTCACTTATTATGACTGTATATTTTAAACATAAAAGTTACATATTCACTTCTTCAACTTTCTAAATCAACATTACTACTATTAGTCTTTAGTCTTTTTATTTACAGCTTTGAAGCCTTTAACAACAATGGATAAAGTTTGTTGTACTGATGTGTTCTTTTTTAAAAATTTTTTGTTCTCTATATGATTTAAATAAAAAATTTATCATGAGTCACCTTAAATCTTAAATTCCTCACTACCTCTTTTTCATCCGTAGAGCACCATTTATTTAAAGGCCAGTGAATTATTGAGTAGTTTCGGCGTTTATACACTAGTAATGAGTGATGACACAGTTAAATAATTGATGGGCTAGATCGTTCTTATCTAAAAAAATAGGTCATCTACTTGGGGGCTTGGGGCTAATATAATAATTGGAATTTTAATTTCTACAAGTGTAGTGCTAGTGTCCATGTGGTTGACGGCCCGTTACTAATACTAGTAGGTAATGTTTAGTTTTCGAGCATTTAAATTTATTTTTTGTATAAACTTTAGTTTTTATTTTATCATTGTTTAGTAGTCAATAATTTAAGAGTTTATTTGAAAAATAAAGTTTAAATTTTTTTTAGTTGAAGTACCTTTTCAAAAGTAAGTTACGAGCTACCAATAGGCCATTGACCTAACGATATCGTGATGCTCTTTCAACTGAGAGGTTAGTAGTTCAGGTCCTAGGATGGACAAATGTATTCGTGGGGATTGATGTATATATTAATGGTAGGGAGTGTGTGAGTAATTACGTTGTTGAAGGAAAAAAGTAAGTTACGACCTTGTGAAATAAGGAATTACACATAATTATATTTTATATGTTTGTTTGAAAAACAAACTTATTGGAACTTAAGTTTATTTTTTTATATATAAGCTCAAACTTATATCATTGTTTGATACACAAAATTTAAAGAGATTATTGCAAAAATAAGTTCTAGAAATAAAGGTTACTAGAGGTAGCTTTTAAAAATACGTGAAGTAATTATATAATTACCCTTGTAAATTTAATAGAATTATATGTTTTACACGAATACATATTTACATTGGCAAATGTACAATATTAAAAAGAATTACATGCCAGTGTAAATATATTTTCGTGGTTAATTTGAATGTGTTTATTAGTTCATAGATGATAACTGAATGTTTCTTATACCTTATTGTATATGTATCATAATGCGATGTTATTGTATGGAGCTACTTACAATAAGTGATTTGGTTTTTAATGACCATGAACTTTTCTAAGTTACAGTCTCTTAAGTATTTTTTTGATGACTCTACTACTTTACCTGAAAATATGAGATTTAGTGTTCTATACTTTATATTCATACCCGATTCATATTTTTATGCAAGTTTTTAGTATAATTGGTGCAAGCCAACAACTTTTATCAGTCATTGCAATGGCCCGATTTTAAATGGTGTGATGCAAATATATTTGCTAAATGTTTGTTCTCTGCGTTTCATGCAATATGGCAAAACTAAGCTTGCGTTTGATTCATGGAATCCAACGGAATTCGATGAAATTGAAATCTCAAATTTATTTTGCAAACATGATTGGTTCACAAATGAATTGAGTTGAAGGTCATCAAATCCTCTCATTTAAAGGAATTCACATTCTATGAAATTCTAAATTCCTTTGATGAATTTTAATTCCATTAAAAAAAAATTGTTAACCAAATGCAACGTAAGTGTTTTTCGTTAAGCATTCATTGTTTGTGGCAGGAAAAATCAATCTCTAAGCTAATAGGTCACAACATATGTCGCGGGATATGTCACATGTGAGTATACAAAATAATTACTACGTATAATTCTTAGTTATGTGATCTCATGCATGGAACCAATCACACACTCATCAGATGTAACTTCAAAGTATATACATGCCTCATAGAGTTTTTGATTGAAGTTACCCGAATGAAAATACTTTACACGAGTTACACACACTCATTTACGAGTTATACACACTCATTTGTTTGGGTATAATTCACGTAGTTAAAAAAACATTTTTTGTACGTAGTGATTTGGAATCGAAACTTTATACTAACATAGATGTGCGCGCGCATATATATATATATATATATATATATATATATATATATATATCGAATAATTGAAGCCTCCAAACAAAAAAAGTTAATCAACTTTAAAGTAATAAAACTCGATGTATCAATAGTTAATACATACTCCTAAAAAAATTACACTTCAGTTGAAATCTATCATTCAGAGCTGCTTGATCATATATGAATTACACAGGTCAAAACATCGTCATAACAAAACACATAAACATCACTTTACACATCACCTTTAAATTACGGACTACTATCGTCCATGCGTTTGAGTTACTAGCTGCTTCAAACATATCTAATATCTACAAGTATACCGACATGCATAACTCTACATATTAAAAGATAAAATCAGAAAGCCGTACATCACACGAGTATAACACTAATTAATCATATATATCATCACTCTCATCCCTATCCATATCCCTATCCCTATTTTATATTTATAACAAAACCAATATTATATAGACAATCATAAATTGATCTTCCTTAAATTAATCCTAACCATTCATTACATTAACCTCCCTAATTAATAGCCACTGATTTAATCTTCTTAATTTGTCCATGCAATAAGAATCATTAGCATTGCTTAAGTTACAAAATTACCCCTAATTAAACCCAACTATCTCTATTTTTAATTACTCCACAATTGTCTCCACCAAAAAAGGAAATGAGAGTGAGGGATGAAAGTATTTTTTTTTTTGAAAGGCTAAGTATATTATAAACATGTCTAATAGCAAAATGCTAAATAGACCCCAAAGATTACAACACCAAATGATAATCTAAAGGCTTAATTCAGACTGGAAGAATACTAAAAAGGATGAAAAAAACCTGAAAATATTCCAGGAAAAAATCCCCGATAATAGGGGTCGCGCCACTGGTTTTCACCCTATATCGTTTTTGATAGTATCCCATATGAATTAAGCCTAGAAATTACCAAATAATCACCAGTGTTTAATAATTACAAATGATACAACAATAACCAAAGTAAAAAAAACAATCCAATCCTGCCTCTATCAAATACACCATCGTCTTCATTCCGTTGCTAATTGAGAATAGTCATTCGTCCAACTTATTAGTCAATCTTGAAATCTAACCATTTGTGCTCTTCTAAACTCCATTTGGAGAAACGCGCTTTGATCCATAAGAAACTCACCGCTTTGACTTCATTCAATATTCCCCCAACGTTAGCTTCCAATCCTTTGAATATTTTTTCATTGCGAGCTTTCCAAATTATCCAACACGTAACCAAGATAATTGATTGAATGATAACTTTTCTGGATCCTGATCCATTATCGTACTTATGAAAGAAAATCACATCCTTCACCGAAAATGTGATCATCGGTTTCATCTTGCACCATTTTTCAATACCATTCCAAACCTCCCTCGATATTTTGCATCCCGTCATTAAATGCTCTCCTGATTCAGCGTACTCCCACATAAGACACAATCTGAATTTTCTATGTATATTCCTCTTCTTTGCAATGCATCCTTAGTAGGAAGTCTATTCAACATTAATCTCCAACCAAACACATTTACTTTCCTAGGAAGCACCTTATTCCATGGAAAAACTTCTTCTCTTTCTGCCGAGTTATATGACTTTAACAAAAAACGTACTGATCTGACCGAGAATCTTTTGCTACCTTTCGAACCCCACACCCATGTATCTTGATGCTCATTGAAACTTACTTGGATGTCCATGTTGTACAAATTAATTAACTCTCTTATCGCCTCTTGAGACCACTCCTCCATTTTCCAATTCCATGTAAACTCACCATTATTTGATATTCTACTAGCCACCGTGGCTTTCTTAACCGATTCCTGCAGGAACAAGTTTGGAAATAACTTGCTCAACGCCCCCTTACCCGACCAATTATCACACCAAAATCTCAACTTATCACCCTTGCCAATCCTGCCTTGGAACCATTCATTAATATCAATTCCATTTGTGTTGAAGGAATTTTCAATTGAGGCGATAGCTTTCCAGATACCAGCAGCCGTATACCTACATGGAATGACCCGATCTGCATTTTTTGTTTCATGTAACGCATTTATACAGCCTCTCCACAACCTATCCTCTTCATTTCTAAACCTCCAATTCCACTTAGTGAGCAGACTTATATTAAAATCTTTCAAGTCAGTCAATCCCAACCCGCTATATCGTTTTGGTTTAGTAACAGTCTCCCAAGCTACCCAGCTAATCCCTTTATCATCTTTCGAACCACCCCAAAGGAACCTCCTCCTCAAACAATCAAGTTTACTGATCACACAGCTTGGTGCTTTGTATAATGAGAAGTAATAAACAGGGAGACTCTCAAACACAGATTTTATCAATGTAACCCGACCCCCAATCGACAATGTATTAGCCTTCCAAAGTGATAACCTTGTTTCCACAAGGTCTAATACCGGTTTCCAGTTTTTTGCGTTATTCATGTTAGCCCCGATTGTGAGTCCAAGGTGAATAAAAGGGAAATTCCCAACTGTGCATCCCAAATCTAGTGCTACCTTCTTAATCTCAGATTCATTACAACCAACACCATATAAAGAAGATTTGTGGAAATTGATCTTTAAACCCGATATTAGATTGAATGATCTCAAGAATCTTGTCAAAAAGTTAACATTATTTTTAGACCATTCACCAATGACCATGACGTCATCCGTATACATCAAATGAGATAATAATGGTCCCTCATTTGGTGTTTGCACACCCTTAAACCTCCCCAAAATGCATCCTTTTGACATGAAATGTGTAAATGCTTCCATGGCAATTATAAAAATAAAAGGCGAGAGAGGATCACCTTGACGAACCCCTCTTTCATATTGGAACTCCTTAGAGGGTGATCCATTAATTAAAACGGATGCCCTAGCCGAAGATAGTACACCCCACACCCAACATCTCCACTTATCAGGGAAGTTCATATAACCCATAACAATATCCACAAAATCCCAATTTATTGAATCGAATGCTTTCTCAAAATCAATTTTAAAGAAAAGAGTTTTCTTTTTTGATTTTTTGGCCCACCCCATTACTTCATTGATTATCAAGGGCCCATCAAGAATGTTTCTACCCGAGATAAAACCAGTTTGAACATCAGACACCACTTGATCAATGACTTTTCTCAAACGATTAGCTAGAACTTTAGAAATTATTTTAGAAACACAACCAAGCAAGCTAATCGGACGAAAGTCATTCAAACCGTTGGTGTCTTTTACCTTAGGAATTAAAGTTATAAAGCTAGATGACATACCTTTATGTATAAAACCATCCGAGTGGAATTGATGCATTAGATCCATGAAGTCCTTCTCCAAGAGTGCCCAGAATCTTCTTATAAAATTAAAATTAAAACCATCCGGCCCTGGAGCTCTATTCCCCTCGCATTCCTTTATTGCACTAAGAACTTCCTCTTTTGTGAAACGTACTATCAGACTATCACGATCATTATCATTCAAACGGTTAATACCTTCACAACTAAAAGGTGGTCTATGTTTTATGGGCTCTTGAAAACGTTTAGCCAAATGGTCATGGGCCTCCTGTTTAATAATACTCGGAATTGTACACCATTCATTATTTATTAATAGGCCATTAATAAGCGATTTGCAAATGCGGTTTTTAATGAAGCCGTGAAAAAATGCACTGTTTTCATCCCCTTCCACCGCCCATTTAATCCTTGCTTGTTGCTTTAAATCCATTACTCTATCCATTTCCAACTTATTCAACAGCAAGCGACTCTCTAGTTCATGAATAATTTCCTGTTCCGTGAGCAATCTTGTCTCCATCAATTCCTCATACTTTGTTACCACTTCCTTTGCCTCCAATAATTGACCATTTTGTGTCTTTTTTACCTCAACAATCCAGTCTTTAATCTCCTGTTTCATCTTTTGCAATTTGAAAGTATTTGAATGCATTTAAGAAAAAGTCCGGCCATAATTAGTTGATCAAATCATGGTGTGATGCATATAACAACCTTTCAAATTAAATTAACTTTTATCAATTTTTATCCTCTTTTATTCTTTTTTATATTTTGTTTTTGTTTTGCATGTTGATACATTAAAATCAAATTTTTTGTAAACATATGTTAATCAGTCGAATCTCAATATTTTGAGTTTATTTTACTCCATCTTTCACTATTTATTCAACTAGGATATATATAATTTTTTTTGGCAATATTGTAGGAAATCAAAATGAATTCATTCCTTTCCTCTCTATATAAGACTAAATATTTGTAAAAAAATTCATATGGAAATTTATATTTGAAATATTATTTTAAATATTTTTTGGAATATGCATCGATAATTCCTCCTCTATATATGGTAAGACAATAAAATAGGTAACTTTGTTAAGCTAATGATTCTCTTGTGAATTGGATCAATCTTAAATCTTAAACTACACGTATACCACATTTGGTTTTCCAACGTCAATCCAAATGTTGGTGTGAATCCACATCCAGTAAATAGCACAAACAATTTGGTTATGTATCTTTGATTACTCAATCACTTAATAAATCAAACGGCTCTAAAATTAAAGCTTTTTTAAACTTTAATTGTTCTCTCATGAGCATTAGTGTATTACAGGTGTGTTTCCGTTCATCTATCATGTAGTTCAGTTGTCAATTTGTTTACGTAAGCATGGTTATTCATTGATTAGTAGTTGCAGTTTTTCCTTAGACATTTAAGTTTACATTTGTTAATAATATCAAATTTCTCCATCATACAGTTTGTTTATTTCTCAGCAACCATGTTTCGAAACATAAACACGGTGGCACAAGTACTTCAATTCGGAAGGCAAAAAACTGAGAAATTTTTAAGGAATACGCATGTTTTGTTTGAGTGTTTATGCAGCTATTTTTTAATTGAATTTTATTTATGTAGGTATTTGCTGATATAGAACTTAAGAAGACCAATATGAGGTGATTGGCAATATTCAAGGTGAATGGTTGTTAATTGATTTTAAACTAAAAGAAGTCATGAACATCTAAAAATTTTTCCAGTCTAGAATAATGAATAGCATATATATAATTTGAAGTTGTGTCGCATAATGTTTTGGTTGTTAAATCATGGTTTAAAACATTATTGTTTAAAAAGTTCTTTGATTCATGTTATGTGTTTTCACTTTGGGAATTTGAACCATCTGTATTGTTGTTTAATCTTCAAAAGCCATGTGTGGTTTGGTTTCAATAGATGCACCTTAATCCTAAAATTTAACTCTCTTTGATACCTCAATATGATTAGTTAACTTATACTGTTTTGTTCTCTTCTTACGATTTTTCTTTACATTATTCTTGGATCACACATCTTATTAAAAGTTTAACGAATTATGGGAGCCCTCTATCAATGAGAGTTCACGATTTTTACACATATAAGCACGTGAATCGTTTAACTACTTTGATTTTGTTTTATACTTTGGTATCTATAATTTCACTAAAGCATCTTTATGATTCTTTCAGGTAGAAAGTACAGGATTCGGCATAACATGACAGGAGTTATATATTCATTTAATGATGTTGATAAGCCATTTGAATCTGGATGAATCCCATCTTTTAAATACATTTGAATCCGAAAGATGCATATGTGACATCCTACTAATTATCTGAAACAATTCTATCATATCAAATAGAATCAACCTCTAATGATACCGAGACCATAGATTTTAGGTGGTTCATGCTAAACTACTTTATTGCTTTGTATTATTTGGTGCCCAACGATTTCTTAGACCAATGCCAATAGCTTTCGTCGGTTTCAACCGATGAAGCCTTGGCTTTCGTCACAGTTGGTACCGCTTATGTAGTTATGAAACACCCCAATATTTTTCATGTGTTTATTTTAAGTTTTAAAGTAAAATTGGTGGAACTGTGACAAAATCGCGCCGCAACTCTGAACAATCGCGTCGCAATTCAATATTTGAATCGCGTCGCAATCACTCACAATAGCATCGCTATTTAAACAAGATCACGTCGCAATCTATAAGGATCGCGCCGCGATCATTGCCTGAACAGAACCTGCACAGACTGTTTTCACATTCTGACCAAATCTGCATAAACTCAACTTTCCGCAACCAATTGAACAATAATCTGTATACATATCTTTTCCACAACACCAATAAATCATTTTACAAGAGAATCTAAATCAAATTCTCTTATAGAATCAGTTGACCCATTTAAACCCCTTGGATCAAAACCACATAACGTTTTTCCATATCAACATTTTAGAAACCAAAAGTGTTGACATGTACAAGTAGTTTATTTACACCATAATATCTTGCGCCATTTACATATTTCCAAGTACTAATACATCCTTCAAACTTACAAAACAAATTTATATACTTATAACAACATAAACCACGATTTTAACAAAAGAAATGGGGTTTTGGTTTCATGAGCATGATTTCAAGGAAACGAGTCATTACCAAAAGCAAAATTATCCACCTCTAGCTTCCAATGGTTTTCTTGCCCAAATCGCCCCTTGAACCACTAGCTTCACCTAAAAAGGAGAAATTAAACAATGGTAAGCAAAACGCTTAGTAAGTAACGAGGTACAATCACATGTAATTAATGATAATTTTTAGCCAAGGATCTTTGCTACCATGCTAGTCGTATACTACTAGCAATCACACGAGCCTATGGCCGCAACCATTACTCGCACTAAAACGTCAGCAAATGGTCGAAACCATTCCTAACCCATGTTCATGTAAATCGAAACTTACCTTGCGATTGCACAATATATTTACTTGCACTTCCTTCAATCTCGTTATTACCTAATCATATAAACACATAATAACACATTACAACCAATACCACATTTTATCAATTTAACCTATTTCTTTTACTTTCATCCAAACTAATTATGATTTCATCATTTCATCACATACATATGGTCATTGGTTCTAATTACCATCGTTCATCATAATCTTCATAACAGCTTCATCATCACTATCTTATTGATTACATAATATTTTTCCCTTTTAGAACCAAATTCCATGTGCATAATTATAATTATATTTCCTTATCACTTGCTTTCTTTCACTAATGATTTCATAATCATAATATGATTACTAACATATATTATTTGCTAATTCATCATTATCTCAATCAATTATCAACTTCTACAAAAACTTAGGGTTTGAGTGATTCAAGCCCTAATCAAAATTTAGCATGAAAACCTTCATATATATATACATATAACATGTGAATAACATCTATATACTAATAATCTACTCATTTAACAAATATTAATACTTAGGGTTCATAACTAATCAAACCCTAATCTGATTTTGAGACAAATCATTAATCCATACCTTGAAATTAGTTAGAGAAGTAATTAGGAGTTGACTAGGAGGCCTTTAAGCTTAATAATGAAGATTATAACCCTTAGCTTCAAAAATTCGCCATCATATCAGCTCTGGTCGAAATTTCCAGTATTTTGATATTAAAAACGAAGTTGGAAGTCGTTGGAACTAAATAACCTGTTTCTGTAACCGAGACAATTGCGTCGCGATCTCCCTATGGTCGCGTCGCGATCTAAGTCTGGACAGGCCCAGTATTTCTCTTTTATTACACTTCTAGCCCAACTTATTACACATTTTATCCCATATATAACTATGTATGATATATGTGTTCATATATTTACAAACCAAATAGTATAACACACACACACACACACACACACACACACACATATATATATATATACACACCTACTCAAATAATATAACACATATATATGCATTCTTATATTTTATAATTTAGGACTTACAAAAATTAGGACGTTACAACTATCCTCCACCAATTTAGGATTGTGTCCTCACAATCCAATCCTGATACAGCGAGGGATAGAAATGAATGATTTCTTCTTCGAGTTCCCACGTGATTTTAGAACCCTTTCGATGCTTCCATTGGACTTTGAACATTCTTAAATCTTTATTTCTAAATTTAGTAACCTTTTCATTGAGAATAGAGACAGGTTGTTCAACGTAATTCAATTGATCATTCACTTCAATTTCTTCCAATGGAATAAAAGCATATTCATCTACTAAACATTTTGGGAGAAAGGACACATGGAATGTATTATGAATTCCTGCTAGTTTGTCGGGTAGCTCAAGGCGGTAAGCTACATTTCCAACTCTAGCAAGAATTTTGAAAGGACCAATAAATCGCGGACCCAATTTGCCTCGCTTTCTGAATCGAATTATTCCTTTCCAAGGAGACACTTTCAACATAACTTTATCACCAACCTGAAATTCAATCGGACGCCTTCTATTATCAACATATGATTTTTGTCGATCTTGGGCAGCCTTTAACCGTTCTCTGACTTGATTAATCTTTTCAGTGGTCAACTGAACGATGTCAGTGCTTCCCAATTCTTTCTGTCCGATTTCTCCCCAACAAAAAGGAGTCCTACATTTTCTTCCATAGAGCATCTCGTATGGTGGCATTTTAATACTCGAGTGATAGCTGTTATTATAAGAAAATTCTACCAAACGCAAATGTGCATCCCAGCTACCACCAAAATCAATAACACATGCCCTTAACATATCTTCCAGAGTTTGAATAGTTCTTTCACTCTGGCCGTCTATTTGAGGGTGATAGGCGGTGCTAAAATTAACACGAGTACCCATATCTTCCTGAAATTTCATCCAAAAACGTGAAGTAAATTTAGTATCTCTATATGAGACAATAGATACAGGGGTACCATGACGGGATACTACTTCACGTATGAATAAATCTGCAAGTGCTTTTGAAGAGAAAGTTTCTTTGATCGGTAAGAATAAAGCACTTTTGGTTAAACGATCCACAATCACCCAAATTGCGTCATGCTGGCGTTGCATTTTAGGCAATTTGGTGACGAAATCCATTGTAATATGCTCCCACTTCCAAACAGGTATTTCTAATGGTTGTAATTTACCATATGGTTTCTGATGTTCAGCTTTTACCTGTAAGCAAGTTAAGCATTTTTCGACATATTTTACAATTTCACTTTTCATACCTGGCCACCAGAAGTTTGATTTTAGATTATGATACATCTTAGAAGCACCAAGGTGAATAGAATATCGAGATTTATGGGATTCATCAAGCAACATCTTCTTTAACTCGATCGAGTTAGGAATCCAGACTCTACCATATCTTGTCTTTAACCCACGAGAATCATCAACAAAATTTTGAACTTAACCTTTAATGCGTTCATAATTAAAATGCGTTCATAAATAAAATCGCCTTTTTGTCAAGCTTCCAATTGTGCACATTTGATTTCATCAAGTAAATCCGGAACAACGATGATTCTGAGAGATTTGACCACTAAAGGTGGCTGAATGGCTTTCCGACTAAGTGCATCAGCAACAACGTTAGCTTTTCCAGGATGATAAAGAATTTCACAGTCGTAGTCTTTTACCAAATCAAGCCAACGCCGCTGCCTCATATTTAAATCCCGCTGATCGAAAAAGTATTTGAGACTTTTATGATCAGTGTAAATAGTTGATAAGCATCAAATAGATACTATATTTTATAGTAATTTATCCCTATATTTGTATACATTTTATGCATTTATATGATTTTAGATACTTATTTTGTTAATATTTGCAGAAATATATTTTAATTGAAGATTGGAGAAAAAGAACGAGAATAAGACCGAAACTGAAGAGATTAAAGCAATTGAAGAAAAGAAGATCTAAACCTTGAAGAAATGAAGACTAAAATAATATTAAAGATTTGGGCCAAGAAAACAAGTGAATCCGTTTAAAGAAGAAAGAGAAGCCCAATTTGAAGCCCAAGCCGATTTTGGAATATTCTGGAAATTAAGCCCAACCGGCGGTTGGATTGCCCAACCGGCGGTTGGGGCTAAAGGTTCAAGCGGTGGAAAGAACGCAGAGTTGGAGTAATACTCAAATAACTCCAACCGGCGGTTAGAGGTCCCAACCGGCGGTTGGAGGGTCGGCCAGAATTAGTATGAATAGGGGCTTAGTTTTGATTAAACGATATACGATTCTTAGAATTAAAAGTCGAATATTAAGGTTTAAGGTCGACTTTAGGTGCGAATTTGGAGGCTAAGGAGCTAGGGTTTGAAGGTTTTCAACCTTAGGAAGAGCTAGTTCGTCAATTGGTTCGGTTTCTTTATCCTTGTAGCTTCACTAACCTTTTGGGTTACTATGGATATTGTTTATTTGAATTAATTGCTTATTAGATTTTCATTATGAATGTTTGAATGTATGTTTATTATGTTTATTATATGAATTATATGTTTATGTTGGAACTATATTATTGAATATTGTTATGCAAGAATTATGTGTTATATTATGTTAATAATCATAATTAACTGATTTATAGATAAACTCACTAACCTTTTGGGTTTTTAAATTAAGTGATTATGTTTTATTAGATGTTAAGTAGCATTATGATTCAACCGACCCTGGAATTGCATCAACAGTATGTTGATAGATCTTAATAAATAGTGATACTTTACATAACCTTTGACTGTATTGCTATATGAGAATTGTCATAACCTTTGAGGTTCTCTACATTAGTAAATCACAATAATAATAGCCAACACGCAAATAGACATAAGTTGATATAATAAGTGTAATAAATAATAGTTTAAATAGTCATAATCTTCTATCCAATTTAGTATTCTTAAGTTGTTCCTTTAAACTTATCTATTAAAGAATTGGTATCAGTTATATATATGTTCGATCGGAACTAAAACGTCCCCCCTATCTTATATATTATTGTATATTATTGTTTATAATTGTGAAATTGTATATTAATTGTAGTAATTGTAATTAGGATAAATAAATAGTTAGTTATAGATTAAATCACGTTCCCTGTGTTCGAATCTAGACTTACTTATAAAACTATATTCTATGATCAGGATAACACTTTCCTGAATTGTGTGATAGTATTATTTAGTATTTCCTTAATTAAAACTTGTAATTATAATTGCCTATACTTAGTACACATCAAGTTTTTGGCGCCGCTGCCGGGGAGCGGTGCATTTTATTTTTAACTAACTATTTTCTCTGTAAAACAATTATATATTTTTTTAATGTATTGCAAAATCAATAAGAAATATCGGCTCACCCATTGAGAATACTAACAAAAATAAAGGTATAAGGAGAGTTCAGCCCTACCTCATTGATTTATCATATAAGAGGTAAGGTGCTTCTCGAAAGGAATAGGTTTTTAACATGCTTCGCGCTGACCTATTTCTCCGCTTTTGTGTACTATCAATGGAGCTACCGAGATCTTTTGATTAGCAATGTATAAGAAATTAATATAATTATTCAATATGTATAATAAATCACTTTAGATAAAATAGGATTAGATAAGTAATCTAAACTATGTGCTATTTTATGTGCACAGAGAAATTTAACTGTTAATAAGAAATGGAGTCGATGCAAGTGAACTTTGGAAGTGATAATGAGAATTTTAAAGATATAGAGATAGACGACCATTCTTTTAAACCAAACAAGAAAATCAGGCTAACAACTGAAGACGAGTGTTTTGAACATCCTCCTGTGATTTCAACCAAGGAAGATATGTTTGATTACTTGGATGACCATGAGGATGAGATTAGATTTGTTATGGAACTCGTACGTAGGTCTACTTTAGAATATACGGATTATCAAAAAGATTTGATTAAGAAGATGGAAGAACAATTCACTGCTTGGGTTATATCTAATGAAACCAGAGATACAGATGATTTTATCAACTATGTGAATGAGCTAAAATATGATATTGTGAGTGAAGATGTAGATCCAATTTTTTGTGAAGAACAGCTGTTGAAGTACACTTATGTGTATAAGACTATTTGAGAAATCTTTGTTTCCTTATTCTGAGAAGCAAAGAGAAATGTTAAGAGCACTAAAGGAAATAATAGAGTATGCCACTGGAAACTTGAGCAATATGGCTGACATCTGCTTGCTAAGGAACTTTCAAGACTTCTTCAATTCGATAAAGGCTAGAGAACACATTGATTCTGGAAGATTCTTTATAGATTGTACAGTGGAATTCTACATTCAAGACATTATTGATGAATTTTACTATGAAGAATGTGATGAAATTACACGTACAATTCCTGAGTATTTTTCTGATGAACCAATGGCAAACTTGATCACTTATGCTAAGAAGGAGTTGCAACTAGCTTACCCTGGAGTTCACTATAATCAAAGAAATAACCTTTTTCATCTAGGACTATCATAGGTTTATTACCATTTAATAGATACTTTTAGGTATTTGGGTTAACAACAGATCATCAAGAAGGATACTATAATAGGATCTTAAAGGATATAGGAACAGCAGTGAGAACCCACATCACATATGATTATCATGATATACATTTAGGGTTCTATGGGTTATTAGATTCGTTAAGGCACAATCATGTAGAACGAGAAACGAAAATTGAAGACAACTACTTGTGCACAGACGAAGATGGTAGAATAGCTAAGAAGGTAAAAAGAATAGCTGCCATGCTCATAGAAACGGAGAACGCTGAAAGAATTCATCATGAGAGTTTATCTGAATTTGCTTCACCAATACCTGAGTTAGCTAATAAAATCTATGTGCATTTTTGAAGAATTTATCCTGAGAATTTTGGAAAACCTATCTATGGGAATTAGGATTAAAGACCAACAAAATCACTTCTAAAGATCATTTGCAACTTTTTTCATTTTTTAATAGCTAGTTATATTTTTCTGTTTTCTATTTTTAGGATTTGAATTTTATTTGAATAATTGGAATTTATTTTTAATTTCGTGCTTTATTAATATAAAGTTTATTGCTTTTAGATTTATATGATTATCTCTTCTTTATTTGTATTAGCTACACAAATATTAGAAATCTAAGTATTTAAAATTGATTTTTACACGAGTTGCAATAGTGATAAGAGTTTGATTCAAAATACTTAAAGAGAATTAATACTATAAATTTTGAATGTATGCTTAACATTGATTACAAAGTCGCAGGTATATTAAATTTGATATTTTGGTGACAAATAGATTGAAATAATGTATTTGAAATTTGATAAAGTCGACAATTGAATTTTCAGACAGTGAATGAGTCGACACAATCACTGATTATAAATCTATGTATACCAAAATAAGTTTATATATATCTATTGCTCGTAACAACTAACAGCAATGCAGGTATTTATATTAATTGGAGGAACGAAATGGTAAGTCTTCTTTTCAAATACATTTACTTTCTTCAAATAAGATACAAATAGTATATAGTTAATATGTAACAATATTGTATATTGCATTTATAATAATATTACATTTAAAATACGTTAAAAATACGTATAAATAAAGTATTGTTAGTATATAGTTAATAATATTGTATATTGTAATAATATTGCATTTGAAATATGTTTAAAATACGTATTAATAGAAAATGGGCTAAAAAGAATTAATTAAAATATTTAAGCCCAAATTAAATTCGGGCCGAATGGCCTGAGCCCAATTTTTGAACCAACCGGCGGTTGGGGAAAAATCCAACCGGCGGTTGGACTCTTTTCCGCCTAAAACCAGAAACCTTCCGGTTTCTGCCATTTTTACACCCACAAAACACACACATTTCACACACACGAACACACTTCACAGTATCATCATCACATTTTTCGCATCAAAGGTATGATTTTCTAACTTGTGTTTATTATTCCTCGCATTTTAATTTTGTAATATTTATTATTATTATGTTATTTGCGAATTGTGGATTGATTACATATAGTTTGATAGTTTAAATGATTAGGAATACTTAGAAATTAGTTAGGTTAGCTAAGTTGTGATTTTTTACGGTTTGATTGCGGATTGTTGCGGATTGATTAGGATTAGGGCTAAATTTTAGATAGTTATTTATATAAATGACATTTATTAAAAACTATATTTTTGATTAGGTAATACTTAAAAAATAAAAAGTTTTTAATATATCAATAATATTTAAAAATAAAATTCGACTATATAATGATTTTTTTTATACTTTATGACTCGATACATTAAAAACAACAAAAATACAAATTTCTTAAAAATAAAATTATAAAAATTTCTTAAACAATAAAAAAAAAGAAAATTTTCGAACTTTTGGACAAAATATATTATAAAACTAATATCTAGTTATATAAAAAAAAATTTAGATAAAAGATACATTTTATTAAAAATACAATTTTAGACCCTACAAATGTTTAACAACAATTTTAATATTTATTATGAAATGTTCATTAACTTGATTCGATATTATATTTCGAAATAAAAACATATATTATGCTTAGTTTATTAGATATAATAAACAGGTGGCTATCAAATATTATGCAGAAATGTTGCTCAAATTTCTAATTTTTAGATAGTTATTTTACAGATATGGCTACGAGACGACAGAGAGGACTTTCACTGTTAGCCAGAGATGACTTCCAGTTACATACATTTCTGAGATTTGAGCATGAGTCTGTCACTCAGGAGCGCAGGACAGAGTACGCTGACAGATTACTGGAGTTGGTGGCACAGCCTGTTGAGGTTCCAGAGGTACTAGATTGGTCTCTCATGGAGAGAGTTGTTAACCCTCGTCAGGACGGGGAGACTGGAGATGTTACTCTGAGGAGGCTGATGACTCAGAGTTATATTTTACCATCAGGTGATGTTGGTTTTGTATCACAGGCTTGGTTTCGTTTATTTCAGATTCAGAAGGTTATCTATAGAGAGCTTGTTATTGAGTTTTATACCACCCTTAGGTTTGATTCCACGTCTAGGCAGTTTGACCAGCCATCGATTTCTTTTTACTTAGGAGGTCAGCCTAGGACGATGAGTTTGATTGAGTTTAGTATTGTTGTGGGTCTCTATACATTAGATGAGCTCCACAACCCATTTTTTGTGGATCATTTGACTGCGGGTATGGTGGGTCAGTATTCATCTGTGGAGATAGCTGCTTATTGGAGGGATTTAGCGATTGTTGATTATGGGGAGAGAGCACCTTCTGACATTCACATGAGGAGTCCTGTTCATACTTTATTGCATAGGTTGTTGTCATCTTCTATTTGTGGCAGGCACACGGGACCTAAGAAGGTCTACCAGCTTGATTTCTTTTTCTTGCACACTATGATTCAGGGGACACTGATCAATGTTCCCTGGAAATTAGTGCATTGGATGACGACAGGAGCCACTGGGTATAGGTCGACCAGTAGTATATGTGGAGGACAGTATGTCACTAGGATTGCTAGATATTATGGTTTGACTGCTGCTGATTTTTTGACTTGCACACCCGTTACCCCTGGGATGTCCTTGCTCGGCGAGGACAAGTTGATTGAGCTAGGGATTATTCAGGTTGGTGTACAGGAGGGGATTTTGTTATGGACACCTGAGGTTGCGCCAGGACAGCAGCCGGTCCATAGAGCCAGATTGAGAGGACCACCTGTTCCACTGCCGTTAGTTCCTAAGATCCCAGTCCCTGAGGTTGAGCTACCAGCAGGTAGAGGTAGAGCTCGTGGTAGAGGTCGTGGCAGGGGTGATATGTTAGAGGATATTCAGCAGAGATTAGAGAGGATGGAGATTGCTCATGGTAGGAGATTTGATATGATTGATCATCGGTTTACCAGGTTTGAGCAGCGATTTGATAGATTTGAGAGGGAGAGTTATCACAGATCTGATTATCAGCACGAGTTACTGCAGCAGCTGTTAAGAGAGAGGTCTATTCAGTACCAGCCTTATGTTCCTTCATTCTTTGATGCTGGAGCTGGACCTTCGAGGCATTCTGGGCAGGATGATTCGGATGATGATTAGTTTCTGTTTGATACATTTAATATACATTTTGGATGACTGTATTTATTATTACTATCATTAGTACTTATTATTATTATTATGCTAATTTGGTTGTTTTGTTTTTGATAGCACAAGACTGGCAATAAGTTCAGCACTTTCTTTCATACAGTCTATTTTATTTTATGAACTTTGTGGGTACGTTCCCTGGAAACCCTCACGAGACTATAACTCGTCCACTCGGGATACCGAGGGGTTTAAAGGCTTATTGCATATGCTAAATGCAATCGTGATTAACTACAAAAGTGTGGATGTTATATATTATTTTTTAAGAGATCAAGATATCAACCAATCAGAAATGTTCTTAGCCAATGATGAATTTTTGAAAATTCAGTCAGGGGAGTTTTTCTGTTTAATTTTTCTTTTCCTTACTCACTTTTGTTTATCATTTTTATACAATGAGGACATTGTATAATTTAAGTGTGAGGATAGGGTTCGTAAGAAAAAGAATTTCTTTAATTAATTAATTATTTAAGTTTCTCTTGTTCTTAATTTTTACTAAAATTTAACATTTTAAGTGTATAATTGAGTATTTATTAATTAGAATACTTTTGTTAAAAGTTTGTTTTGTATTTAAAAGTTTAGACTTTAATATGGATTAACTGTTTTGTATATATAACGTAAGCTATTTAATAAATAAGTGATATATAGTTACATGATATGATGTACTAATAGGCAATCTATATGGAGATTTCTGAATTTTAAGAAATTAATTTAAATAACTTGTTTATTATTTTATGGTACATAATATGATGTATGACATAAGAGTCTTAATTCTTAGATTTATCATGCGATAATTTTATATATCTTCGTATTTATATAAAAACATTTGGGAATCTACTAATTGTTTCCTCTGTTGTACGTAAGTACAGACCTGGTCTCTAATTAGTATTTTTAAATAAAGTAGAAGAAAGAAAAAAATTCTTTCAAAGGAAAAAAATATATATAAATAAATAAAAATCAAACTATGTCGCTTTGTTGTACGGCTGTATAGACCTGTCACCGCTGGTTTGATTTTAAAATTTACTTTACCTGAATCAAGTTATGTCGCTTTGTTGCATGTAAATGCAGACCTGTCACCAATATCTTGATTCTTAAAAATGGATTTTATATACTTATTTGGAATATAAAAGTAAATTGCATGATTAAGTTTAAGAGTATATCATATATGGAAATCATAAGTAATATACATAATAATAATAAAGATGTATTCAGAAGTATAAATATAGATTGTTTAAAATGGATAAATATATTAGTAATCATTCATGAGCTATATATTGCACAAATAATAATAATTTTTATTTATACATTATAGTTATCCATGTTAATTAAATTGTTTAAATTTTTAAGTTATAAAACAGGGTTTTAATTTCGGTATTCTGATTTTTGAATATTAAGTTGATGCTTATTTTTGAATTTTATTCAGTATTCTACTTGAGGACAAGCAGAACTTATGTGTGGGGATATTTGATAAGCATCAAATAGATACTATATTTTATAGTAATTTATCCCTATATTTGTATACATTTTATGCATTTATATGATTTTAGATACTTATTTTGTTAATATTTGCAGAAATGTATTTTAATTGAAGATTGGAGAAAAAGAACGAGAATAAGACCGAAACTGAAGAGATTAAAGCAATTGAAGAAAAGAAGATCTAAACCTTGAAGAAATGAAGACTAAAATAATATTAAAGATTTGGGCCAAGAAAACAAGTGAATCCGTTTAAAGAAGAAAGAGAAGCCCAATTTGAAGCCCAAGCCGATTTTGGAATATTCTGGAAATTAAGCCCAACCGGCGGTTGGATTGCCCAACCGGCGGTTGGGGCTAAAGGTTCAAGCGGTGGAAAGAACGCAGAGTTGGAGTAATACTCAAATAACTCCAACCGGCGGTTAGAGGTCCCAACCGGCGGTTGGAGGGTCGGCCAGAATTAGTATAAATAGGGACTTAGTTTTGATTAAACGATATACGATTCCTAGAATTAAAAGTCGAATATTAAGGTTTAAGGTCGACTTTAGGTGCGAATTTGGAGGCTAAGGAGCTAGGGTTTGAAGGTTTTCAACCTTAGGAAGAGCTAGTTCGTCAATTGGTTCGGTTTCTTTATCCTTGTAGCTTCACTAACCTTTTGGGTTACTATGGATAATGTTTATTTGAATTAATTGCTTATTAGATTTTCATTATGAATGTTTGAATGTATGTTTATTATGTTTATTATATGAATTATATGTTTATGTTGGAACTATATTACTGAATATTGTTATGCAAGAATTATGTGTTATATTATGTTAATAATCATAATTAACTGATTTATAGATAAACTCACTAACCTTTTAGGTTTTTAAATTAAGTGATTATGTTTTATTAGATGTTAAGTAGCATTATGATTCAACCGATCCTGGAATTGCATCAACAGTATGTTGATAGATCTTAATAAATAGTGATACTTTACATAACCTTTGACTGTATTGCTATATGAGAATTGTCATAACCTTTGAGGTTCTCTACATTAGTAAATCACAATAATAATAGCCAACCCGCAAATAGACATAATTTGATATAATAAGTGTAATAAATAATAGTTTAAATAGTCATAATCTTCTATCCAATTTAGTATTCTTAAGTTGTTCATTTAAACTTATCTATTAAAGAATTGGTATCAGTTATATATATGTTCGATCGGAACTAAAACGTCCCCCCCATCTTATATATTATTGTATATTATTGTTTATAATTGTGAAATTGTATATTAATTGTAATAATTGTAATTAGGATAAATAAATAGTTAGTTATAGATTAAATCACGTTCCCTGTGTTCGAATCTGGACTTACTTATAAAACTATATTCTATGATCAGGATAACACTTGCCTGAATTGTGTGATAGTATTATTTAGTATTTCCTTAATTAAAACTTGTAATTATAATCGCCTATACTTAGCACACATTAATAGTACACTTCACGCCATAGAGATAATGCCTCCAAAATTTCAAGGCAAAGACAACTGCAGCCAACTCAAGATCATGAGTTGGATAATTCCTTTCATGATCCTTAAGTTGTCTAAATGCGTAGGCGACCTTGCCACGTTGCATCAGAACACAGCCTAAGCCATTATAAGACACATCACGGAATACAACCATATCTTCAGTACCATCTGGAAGTACTAAGATAGGCGCTTGGCTAAGTTGTTGTTTAAGAATATGGAAAGCTTGATCGGCTTGCTCATTCCACTCAAACTTAACATTCTTTCTGGTGAGTTTAGTGAGAGGAGTAGCAATCTTTGAGAAATCCTGGATAAAACGTCTGCAATACCCAGCTAATCCCAAGAAACTTCTAACTTCAGTAGGAGTAGTTGGAGGTTCCCATTTCATTACTGCTTCAATTTTAGCAGGATCAACTTTAATTCCCTGATCATTAATCACGTGCCCCAGAAATTGAACCTCTCTCAACCAGAATTCACACTTTGAGAATTTAGCATAAAGCTTTTCAATTCTCAGTATTTGCAACATTTGTCTCAAATGAAGTTCATGATCACCAGCTGACTTAGAATAAATAAGAATATCGTCAATGAATACAATTACAGACCTATCGAGTAATGGTTGACATACCTGATTCATAAGGTCCATAAAAGCAGCTGGAGCATTAGTTAAACCGAAAGGCATCACCACGAATTCATAGTGCCCATATCGAGTTTTGAAAGCAGTTTTAGACACATCTTCATCACGAACTTTCAATTGGTGATAGCCTGATCGTAAGTCAATTTTGGAGAAATAACTAGCACCCTGCAACTGATCGAACAACTCATCAATCCTAGGTAAAGGATACCTATTCTTGATGGTTACTTTGTTCAATTCTTTATAATCGATACACATTCTCATGGTGCCATCTTTCTTTTTCACGAATAGTACTGGAGCTCCCCATGGTGAACTACTTGGGCGAATGAAACCCTTATCAAGTAATTCCTGCAATTGTTTCATCAACTCTTGCATTTTCGATGGGGCAAGTCTATAAGGAGTTTTAGCGATAGGAGTGGCTCCAGGTACCAAATCAATACGGAACTCGAGTTGCCTATCGGGTGGAATACCCGGTAGCTCATCGGGGAATACATCTGAAAACTCCTTTACTACAGGAATATCTTCCAATTTAGGAACCGTTTTCTGAGTATCTACCACATGTGCCAAAAAGGCAAGACAGTCATGTAGAAGATGACGTTTAGCACGAGCATACGTACAGATAGATAACGAAGATTTCCGCTTTTCACCATATATATCAACTATCTTACCACTAGGCAAGTTGACTCGAATTATCTTTTTCTCACACTGAATAATAGCCTTATGCTGGCCTAACCAATCCATACCTATTACAACATCAAACTCGCCCATTTTCATAGGAATCAGATTTATAACAAACATTTCATTGTCGATTTCAAGTTGACACCCACGGAAAACATTTTCCACATATATAAATCTATCATCCGCCACTTCAACATCTAAAGGGGTATCTAACTTTGTGAGAGGAATAGATAAGTTTTGACTGAATCTTTCAGATATGAATGATCTTGAAGCACCAGAATCAAATAATATATAAGATGGTTTCTGATTTATGAGGAAAGTACCCGTCAATACATCTGAAGCTTTTTGAGCTTCACCAGCAGTGATCTGAAAAGAACGAGGTCTGAATCTTTGGGGTTCATTTGGTTATCTTTCCACATTAGCTCGAGGAACAAAAGGACCGGACTGAGTCTTCAGATCAGGACACTCAACTCTTATGTGACCAGGTTTATAACAGTTATAACAAACTCGAAGTGGATTAGGACAGTTTGTACTGAGATGACCTTCCTGTTTACATTTATAAAAAGTAGGTGGTTTATAACGACAAATTCCAGAATGCCTTTTATGACAGGTTTTACACTCAGGAGGTGGTGGTCCTCGTCTTTCATCTGATTTAGAATTATCACCAGTTCTTGGTTTCTTGAAAGGAGTAGAGGTAGTTTCGGCTTTTTGTTTAGAAACATCACGAACCAATTCAAGTTCATGAAATCTAGCCTCATCTACCATCTCCTTGAAACTAGCACATCTCTTGGGAATTATGAATTGACGGATCTCCTTTTTAAGAACATTATGGAACTGGCCCATAAGCATCTTTGGATTAGACATATACTCAAGGCAGAAACGAGCTCGATCCAGAAAAACACCAACTAATTCATTAACAGATTTGGTAGTTTGTTCCATAGAAAGGAACTCCCTACGAATCCGGTTCAGTTCAGACTCTTGAGAATAGGCGTTTTGGAACATTCTTCTAAAATCACTCCAAAACAATTGTTAAATAACTTCGTCGCCCAAATTGCTACATTGTACTTCCCACCAACCCTTGGCACCCGATCGTAACAGATTAGCAGCAAAACGAACCTTCAATCTTTCAGGACATTCAGTGGTGGTAAATGCTTCTTCCACCTCAGAAATCCAACGATAGCATTTTATCGGATCTATTTCGCCATGATATTCTGGGGGATTACAAACAGAGAAATCTTTGTAACTGAATCGACGGTTTTCATCCAGAGGAAGTACAGCAGGTGGAACAACTCGAGGAGGTTCTTCTTCTTCTCTAGCTAAGTCTCTTCTTTGGAATTCAGACATTCAACTTCCTGAACGGTTTCAGAAATTTGATTTAACATTGAAGAAAGGGTCGCTTCTTGAAAATGGCCCACTTCTTCAGAAACGATGGTTCGTAGGTCAGCTAGAGATATTTAAGCTTCCCGAGCAGGAGAATTAACTCTTTCGTGTCGTTCTCCTGTTTGGTCAGCCTGTTGTTCCTCAGTCATCTTTATACTGAAATAGATATCAATATTTAATATAACAGTTTATAATTTTACAAATTTACTTTGATTACAATTTATAACAAGTAACGGCTAACAATCACTATAATCTCATCATCTTAATGCCTCGTGGTTTCAAAGGTTTCATAAAATGTCATATGATAATTACTACGTTGGCCAGGCACATTAATTACCATACCACATTCATACGTTGCCTAAGTCCCCACGTAACATCTTGATTCAGAAACTATAACAATATATTAACCGGATCACAATATCAAATAATAAAGATACACCTATCATGCTTAAATGCAACTACAGTGGTCTAAGTTCAAGTTCCCTTGTTGCGACACGCACCGATCGTTGGAATTTCTAATGGTGACGTGGCACAGCAGTGGGTTTTTAATTTATAAGGCTGGGGCCTAGGGTTACTTATTATGCTAATCAAAAGGGCTAGCAAAGGACAAGTATGACCTAGGATCGTTCTTCAAAGCGCGACAAATTGAAACTAGGGGGTTTAGAAACTTTTATGCGTTTAACTAGGATTGAAAGAGTTGGTTGTGATTTTGGGTTTTCGAATTTAAATTAAACTAGACTAAATTAAAAAGTGGAGGTTACTTCGGGCGTTCAGCAATTAAAGCGATTGTCTACTATGATGTGGTTTAGAAGTTGTTAAATATGGAGAGTTCTAATGGAAATAAGTTCGTAAGTTGATGTGAGCTATTACTACAATCCTTCCATCGGGCTAACGTGGAGGTGTCCACAATCAGGCAAATAGAGTGTCACGTGGATTGCAAAATATATTAAAGTATACACCGAAAGTTCTCTCAAATGTACACCCACATTATCCAACAGTGAACCTCGAATCCTATTCCCCAATCTCGGTCGTCAGAGATGCCCGAATCATGGCATAGTTTGTTGAATAAACAATCTTATGAACGAGGGTTATCCTCACCGAAATAGGTTGGGCTAACTAGTCTAGACGGCCGGATAACATGTCATCACTTATTTGTACGAGTTATCATCATTACTCAGGGATGCAATAAAACAGGGGTGATTTATGCTACAAATGGAGACCTAGGTAATACGTTTGTTATTCGATTCATAATATAACTACCTTCGGTCGTTCTTGACTTCCATACATTTGTACTCCGCCGTAAGCGTTTCCAGTACTATATCAAAGAACCGTCGAATAGGGGCCGTCACATTATTTCACGATATTCAATGCCGTTTATATTTCACTATTATGATGATCCTAAGGCAACAATCAAACAAGAACATGCAATAAGACGATCAAAGCTACAGTTCAATTTAAGCATACAAAAGTATCATCTAAGTTGAGGATATTCCGAAAGTTGTCTCAAAAATATCGTCTATACGAATTTAATCTTAATCTACCTCTATTCCCATATTCCGTGTCTCTTGGATCCTAATATTGGTCTAGAGAACACCGGCCATGTTGAGCTCAATGATTCAATCTAACATAGCATAACTAAGTGACCCGTATCCTATGAGTTAGCTACGTTCATTTTTGGATAAAGTTTTAGTCATAACATGAGTTGGGCAGATAAACGATAAAGATTTAATTCCTATATCCATTTGTAATATAAACCATCCGCAATCTCATAACATACCACATAGTCACATTTTTAATATTTTCTAAACGTCTATCATAGCGGACAATTGAGTTATTTAGCTAATCATGGTAGTTCTAGCATGAATATTTAAATTTATTAAAGAAAGGACAAGCATATTAAATATGGAAGATAGATTAACACCTGGAAAGAAGTACAATAACTCGTAGCTAAAATATGCGTCCCGAAGCACCTCCGTACAAATCTTCCTTGACTAGTTAATTAGCTAGTCTAATTAACTAGGAAGAATTACCACTAATATTACAATAAAGAAATGTGTTTTCCAAAGTGTGGAATGTGTATATGTGTAGATGTCTTGGTGTGTCTTCAAATGAAACTTATGCCTCCTATTTATAGGAGAGTTTTGGTACATTTTAGCAAGTGGTAGCTCACAATAGCAAAAGGTGGAAAAGGTGGTGGCACCGGGTACGTAAAGTTGCGTAAAGGTGGTGCACGAGGTACGTAAAGTTGCGCAAAGGTCTAGCACCGGGTACACGAAAGGACAAAAAAGCGCGAACCGTGCGGGTGACTTCCGGCCGGCGGCGGCCTGGTGGCAGCCGGCGGCGGCTGGCACCCCCCGCACCGGTTCGTCGCCTGTTGCCTCGCTTCTTAATTCGTGCGTGTTTTCTTCGTTATGCGTCCGTTTGCGTCGATTCTTTTTTTGTTGGATTCGTAATTCAAAAAAGAAGATTTTGATGAAAAGATATCCCAAAAATATGTCTCTAAACCTTGGATGTGTCGTACGAATCGTTTGAATCTTTCGGCGTGCGTAGAATCTTCATTCTTCATTCGTTTTTGCCGATTCTTCTTCTGTTGGATTCGAAATTTGAAAACGAACATCTTGGGTAAGATGGATGTTGGTGATAGGCACTTTTGCCTTGAAATCTCGTTTTGATGTCTTGAATCTTTACACGTGCGTGGAATCTTCGTTTTTCGGCTATTTTGCTTGATTTTGCTCGTGCAACCTTGTTTTGATCTTCTTAGCATATTATCAATGATTTGTGCGTTATTTGAGTCCAAATGCCAAGTATTGCTCCTGAATGAGAGAGATATCGGTGGTAAAAACGTGACTTTTTACGCGATATTAACCCTCCTAATGGTGGATACTCGAATCCCTTAAACCGATGCTCTGATACCAACTTGAAACACCCCAATATTTTTCATGTGTTTATTTTAAGTTTTAAAGAAAAATTGGTGGAACTGTGACAAAATCGCGGCGCAACTTTGAACAATCGCGTCCCCATTCAATATTTGAATCGCGTCGCAATCACTCACAATAGCGTCGCTATTTAAACAAGACCACGTCGCAATCTATCAGGATCGCGACGCGATCATTGCCTGAACAAAACCTGCATAGACTGTTTTCACATTCTGACCAAATCTGCATAAACTCAACTTTCCGCAACCAATTGAACAATAATCTGTATACATATCTTTTCCACAACACCAATAAATCATTTTACAAGAGAATCTAAATCAAATTCTCTTATAGAATCACTTGACCCATTTAAACCCCTTGGATCAAGACCACATAACATTTTTCCATATCAACATTTTAGAAACCAAAAGTGTTGACATGTACAAGTAGTTTATTTACACCATAATATCTTGCGCCATTTACATATTTCCAAGTACTAATACATCCTTCAAACTTACAAAACAAATTTATATACTTATAACAACATAAACCATGATTTTAACAAAAGAAATGGGGTTTTGGTTTCATGAGGATGATTTCAAGGAAACGAGTCATTACCAAAAGCAAAATTATCCACCTCTAGCTTCCAACGGATTTCTTGCCCAAATCGCCCCTTGAACCACTAGCTTCACCTAAAAGGAGAAATTAAATAACGGTAAGCAAAACGCTTAGTAAGTAACGAGGTACAATCACATGTAATTAATGATAATTTTTAGCTAAGGATCATTGCTACCATGCTAGTCGTATACTACTAGCAATCACACAAGCCTATGGCCGCAACCATTACTCGCACCAAACCGTTAGCAAATGGTCGAAACCATTCCTAACCCATGTTCATGTAAATCGAAACTTAAACAATATATTTACTTGCACTTCCTTCAATCTCTTTATTACCTAATCATATCAACACATAATAACACATTACAACCAATACCACATTTTATCAATTTAACCTATTTCTTTTACTTTCATCCAAACTAATTATGATTTCATCATTTCATCACATACATATGGTCATTGGTTCTAATTACCATCGTTCATCATAATCTTCATAACAACTTCATCATCACTATCTTATTGATTACATAATATTTTTCCCTTTTAGAACCAAATTCCATGTGCATAATTATAATTATATTTCCTTATCACTTGCTTTCTTTCACTAATGATTTCATAATCATAATATGATTACTAACATGTATTATTTGCTAATTCATCATTATCTCAACCAATTATCAACTTCTACAAAAACTTAGGGTTTGAGTGATTCAAGCCCTAATCAAAATTTAGCATGAAAACCTTCATAATATATACATATAACATGTGAATAACATCTATATACTAATAATCTACTCATTTAACACATATTAATACTTAGGGTTCATAACTAATCAAACCCTAATCTGATTTTGAGACAAATCATTAATCCATACCTTGAAATTAGTTAGAGAAGTAATTAGGAGTTGACTAGGAGGCCTTTAAGCTTAATAATGAAGATTATAACCCTTAGCTTCAAAAATTCGCCATCATATCAGCTCTGGTCGAAATTTCCAGTATTTTGATATTAAAAACGAAGTTGGAAGTCGCTGGAACTAAATAACCTGTTTCTGTAACCGAGACAATCGCGTCGCGATCTCCCTATGGTCGCGTCGCGATCTAAGTCTGGACAGGCCCAGTATTTCTCTTTTATTACACTTCTAGTCCAACTTATTACACATTTTATCCCATATATAACTATGTATGATATATGTATTCATATATTTACAAACCAAATACTATGACACACACACACACACATATATATATATATATATATATATATATATATATATTATATATATATATATATGTAAATACACCTACTCAAATAATATAACACATATATATGCATTCTTATATTTTATAATTTAGGACTTATAAAAACTAGGACGTTACAAGTTACCTCGTCAGTTTTTGCTTCTTTGGTAAACCGAAGAAAGGAAATGAGTTTTTCATGGGTTTCAACTTATATTTAATGTATTTTTATTTTTTTTAGTGTATGTAAATGTAGGTATATTGGTAAATGTGGGGTCCAAAAATTGAAGTGACGAAACCACCATTGGCACCCTTGTGTATGTAAATGTAGGTATATTGGTAAATGTGTGTGCTGATGTGGCACAACTGACGAAAGAAGTGATGAAACCACGGTTAGAAGTGGTTAGTTATTGTTGATTATTTTTGAATTCTAGATTTGTTTATCTTTCAAACATATAATATTAATTGATGAGGGTGTCTAAATATTTATCAATACTATATGAATTCAATCTAATTTTTGTTAAACCAATGACGATTTTTAGTGGTAGCCCCGCGAATTCGCGGGTTATATTCTAGTTTATCTATAGAAAGAAACACAAAATAAAAATAAAAGCACCGAACATTTTGAAGGTACATAAAGTATATGCAATTGTAGAGCATTAATCTAGATCTATAAACATCGACTATTCATTAGAAGCTAGAAAAAGATTCAAGATGATTGAGAGCACAGGGAATGGAGGGTAAACTATGTTGTTGTTTAAGCCCTTGAACGTAGGGGTGTTCATTATTTGGTTTGAAACCGTTTAATCCGAAAACGAACCAAATTAAAACCGAAAAAAACCAAACCGAATTCAAATTCGGGTTTTCGGTTCGGTTTTCACTTTTAAATTTTTGAATTCGATTTAACCGAAACAGAATTCAAAACCGATTTCAATTTAATAATATATTAAATTATTAATTTATGTAGTATATGTCTGATATTTAGAATTTCTAAACAAATATATTTACATTTAAACCTTAAATTAACTTCACGCCTTTCATTTTAAACTCAAGTAAAACCCTAACACACGAAAAATTACGAGTCGAAACCGATTAACTATTAAAAAAATAATTTTTTTGAAATATTCTGTTTTAACCGAACCGAATTCAAATTCGGTTTCCAATTGTTAATTTGGTTTTCGGTTTTGCTCAAAAAAATTCAAAACCGAATAAACCGATGAAATCAAAAACCGAACCGATGAACACCCCTACTTGAACGTCAGGATCAGCGTTCACCACACCCTGCTGGTGTTCACCGTCGACGTGCGAAACTAAACACTGAGGCAAGCGAGTTTTTGTTTTTGTTATTTATTTTCTTTTTATGTTTGAAAGATAACCCACGAATTCGCAGGGCTACCACTAAAAATCGTCAATGGTTTAACAAAAATTAGATTGAATTCATATAGTATTGATAAATATTTAGACACCCTCATCAATTAATATTATATGTTTGAAAGATAAACAAATCTAGAATTCAAAAATAATCAACAATAACTAACCACTTCTAACCGTGGTTTCATCACTTCTTTCGTCAGTTGTGCCACATCAGCACAAAAATAAAAATAAAAATAAAAGCACCGAACATTTTGATCGGCGTTCACCACACCCTGCTGGTGTTCACCGTCGACGTGCGAAACTAAACACTGAGGCAAGCGAGTTTTTGTTTTTGTTATTTATTTTCTTTATGCTTTATATGAATATAAATATTGGAGTTATACTTTTTCATTTGACTTTCAAATGAAGGAAGGAAGGAGGAAGAAGAAGAAGAAGAAGAAGAAGAAGAAGAAGAAGAAGAAGAAGAAGAAGAAGAAGAAGAAGAAGAAGAAGAAGAAGAAGAAGAAGAAGAAGAAGTGCAACTGAGTTTATATTTGATAAATAGAAAATAAATATGGGCCAAGCCCATCTAAAATTTGGGCTAACTAATAACTTAAAATTAAGAGTAAATTGCAATTTTTATCTCTGTAGTTTTTTGATTTGTTATTAAAATTAAGAGTAAATTGCAATTTTTATCTCTGTAGTTTTTTGATTTGTTATTAAAATTAAGAGTAAATTGCAATTTTAATCCCTGTGGTTTTTTGATTTTGCTGATTTTGTCCTTATATAATTTTTTTCGAATTTTTTATCCCTGTGTTTATCAATTTTTGCCAATTTCATCCTTTTGTCTAACTTTTGTTAAGTTCATCCGTTAAATTACGTAAAATAACCAAAATGCCTTTCATTAAAGATAACTAAAAATTAAAAGATAGAAATAATAGCCCACCCATCTCTTTCTCCGTTCTTCCCTCACAGTCTCACACATACCACCACCCACCTGCAACATCTCCTTTTCCCCTTTTAAAACACACATGCAATTTTCCCTTAACATTACTACAAGTCTACAACCCCCATCTCCTTCTTTGAAAGCGACCTTCAACTTTATTTTCTTCATTAAGCATAAATGAGAACGAAAAAGATATACTAGTCCTAAAATCGTTTAGATCTGAAAAATTAAAACGAAAATAACCTTTGAAGCCCGACTGTTCGGGTGGTGGTGACGGCGCCAGTGTTCAGGTGGTGGTTATCACACCCCCTATTTTATGATTTGCGGAAGCGATGATTTGGGTGTGACTAATCAAATATCAAAACACCAAGATTACAACAAACGACTCTACATGAGACGTTTATAAATATTTCAAAAGTAATACAAGGTCTAAGTCATAAATTTACATTATAAAGGTGAGTTCGCCAAAATGATTTCCGAAGATTTTAATACATAACGTTTAACAAAATATGATGCAGGAAAATCTTCATCTGTTTGCAATCATGCGACTCATACTAACTAACATATCCTGCGGGCCATCCTTACTGAGCAACCCTACTGTTGCTGTGTACCTGAGAATGCAACACTAAAAGATCAGCTATAAAGCTGGTGAATCTCACAGGTTTAAAATAAACATTGACGTGATCAACATGATTATCCGACGATAATTAAACAATGTAAACCGAACTATGATAAGCAATATAACCGAACAATGATATAACCTATTAAGGATTCCGAACCATGATATAACCGACACAAATATTGCACTGAGCTATGATTCAAAGCATAACCCGATCTTTGCCTCCCGTTTTGGTGATACACCCGTAACAATTACTAAAGTGCCCGTTTTTAACTTGGTTGTAGCTAACAACCCGGACGGGGACGTCACTCCCATGATAGTACTATCCTTTAGTAATCGCGCCTTATTAAGTTAATGAATCATACACTGTTGAGGACTTTTACCGAATTAAAACACTCGTGCATATACCGTACAATGAAAATCAATACCGACAACAATAACCGAAACAATGAACAAGTTAATAATTAAATTAACTAACCGAATAACTTGTGATCACTAAAACAATTTGTGTTGCATCTCCCCCAAATTTAAAAACAGTAAACAGTGAAAATGGGGCCGAGAGACTCACCTGAAGAGCAAGCAATCCTAAAGTGCACGCGTGTACCAAAGTAATCTCCTAGTGTCCTAAACACGCGAGATTAAGATAAGTGAATGGATGTTTGAATAAACCATCCATTTTAATGTTTGTTCGATAAGATTATGCCCAAAGTATTCGATAATTTATTACATTTGAAGTTGGTAGAATGGGTACGGCCCGTTGGTGACAATTTGAAATCACATACCAAAAATACAATTTGATTTGTTTTTGTAAAAATATTCATCGTGTGTATATATATATAATGTTCCAAAACATAAGGTATGTTTGTTTGTATAAATATAACTCGTATATTTATGTTTCAAAAGTTACGTTTGTTGCTCACATGTATATATACATAAAAATTCATCGTTAAACTAATTTGGTGAGGCTGCACCGTTTTGGCCATATCTCCCTCATACGAACTCGGATTTAGGCGATCCAGGCGCCCAAACGACCGTCACTCAGAGGGCTACAAATCTACAAAATATGGTTTGCTGGAACATAGTACATAGCCGATCGGCTAAGGTTTCTTAGCCGAACGGCTGGGGAAAAGTTACCCGATCGGCTGGGACTTGTTAGCCGATCGGCTGGAGTATAACCGATCGGCTGGACTGAGTCAGCCGATCTGCTGAGGGCCTGAAAAGGGTCTGTTCATTCAAATCATTTTCCAAACAAGTTTTGATCCAATTTTTGGGTATAATACACATGATAGAACACTAATATATGTTAAACTAAGCATTTCAAAACATTATAAGTTAAGAAAATTGAGTCGTATCATACCGAGCTTAAAATGGAGAATTTGAGGGATGATGGGGACGATGGTGAGGATGATGAAGATGATGAACAAGATGATGATGATTATGATTCTGGTTCTTGATGTTGTCGATGATGATTGTTACTGATGTTGTTGTTGTTGATGATACCCGAGAGAGAGAGAGCCGAGAGATAGTGAAAGAGATGGAGGAAAATGGAAGAAGAAAGTGAAGAAGAAGGAGGAGGAGTAGCCGGCCAACTCCAATTATTGGAGTTGGTTGGCTCCATTCGCAGTACAAAACGCCCGTGTTTTTGTACCCGATCGTAAAGTAGTATAATGTTTTCAAATGATAATTTTCTAAATATAAAACTGTATATATTTTTATTCGAAGTATTTTATAAAAATACTTTCAATGAGATATAAAATTATATCTTTGGTTTGACGGATAGTTTTCAGTGTACAAAATGCGTTTAAATTCTCAATCGAGTAAATAATTATTATTCTCATTAATAATACATTATTTTAAAATGTTTTGCACCAACGTCCGTATTTGAGATTGCGTGTTCTTTCAGATTTGATGGTATGTGATTATTAATTATTCCTTTTAATGTTATATATATATTTATATATATAATATCTGAAAAATTTTGTTAATCACGTATTGAGTACGAATGATTTAGGTTTAAATTAGGGGCTAATTTTGGCCCTTTTTGACCGGGTGTCACAGTGGTGCGGTTTTCAAGTGGTGGTGGGCTTTCCATCAAGCATTACCCACCAGATCCACCATAGCTAACAATCGAGGTTTGATATGGTCGTCGACGAATCTGAACCTCCGTCCAACAGAGTCTGAAGAACCATCGCCCTTGACGGATCTGAACAGCAATTACTGGGTTCGTGGCCATCGTATTTTTTGGTGACCGGATGGTGATTCCTGCGAGGTAGGCCGGAATCTGCTGCTGGTGCTTTGCCAGATTTTTTGGGTTCATGAACTGTAGATTCACATTTTAGATCGAGTTTGGACTTTTGATTTAAGATCCGGTTTAGATTTGTATATGCACATTTGATATTGTGTTCCAAAAAAAAATCGTTTTTATTTTCTTTTTAAAGTTTTTGATTTTGTTGAAGAACCATGTAATATATAAAGATTTTTTGTTTAATATTTGGAAATGTGTATATGTTGAATCAGATGTACGTTGTTTTCTTTTATGATTTTAATAAATAAATGGTTCATACTTAAATATTCTGTTGATGATAAAATATGGGAATCTTGATACAATTTTGAAAGGATAATTTGAGATATGATTTGATCCATGTTGATTTAATAAAAAGAAAGAATATTTGATGAGTATTTAGAAAAATTCTAGGTGAATGAGCGATAAATTGATGTAAAGGAAAAAAGTGATCCGATGATGTTGATTAAATTATGGTTAGGGTGTAGAGTCCGAGGGAGATGATGAGGGTATTATTGTCAATTTTGTGATTTAACGGAGCAAACTAACCAAAGTTAGTGAAAAGGACAAATCCTGCGAAATTGATCAACCACAAGGATGAAAAATGCGAAAAAAATAGTTTAAGGATAAAATCAGCGAATGTGAACAACCACAGGGACAAAAAATGCAATTTACCCTAAATTTAACTACAAATAGGTCAAACTTTTTAAACATTTTATTTACAAACATTTATTTATTAAGTTATTTATATATTTTTTTATTATTTGTTTTGCTTAATGTATTTTGTTTTATTTTGTTTGTTTTGCAAATAAATAAATAAATAAATAATCAATTGAATATCGAACCTCAAGGTTAATCAATACCTCACTTTTCAGCTTTAGTGTTCATCTTAACACTGAACTGAATACTAAGCACCGGTAACGACTCCCTATGCTTTGAGTATCAACCTTTCCTACCATTGTTAGCACCATGTTACATGTCACATCTTCAAATATTTGGAATTAAAAATGTGGGTATGAGAATGATCATTTTTCATGTAACAAAATAATGCGATGATGATAAAAAATAATGGTCAAACAAAAACGAAGAATGGTCAAACAAAAACGAAGAACCATAAGAACTAAACCGAAACTCTCAAGGTGAGAAGATCAATCATATGTAAATGTTTAAAACGTAATAAATAATAAAATCCAAAAACAAATTTAAAGGGTATAGAAGTTCTACAAGTATAAATAAACATAACGATTTAAGTCATGGATCGCCAACGTACTCTCCTTTTTGTTCCGAAATCATCAATCAACCGGTTTTATTACTTGGATCATCAACGTATTTTAAATAAATGAATTTCTTTGTAAATTTTGTTGGTGATCTTAACTCCGTACTAACAAGTATGTTGGCGATCTCAAACCCGTATGTAAAATTATATTGGTGACTTCAACACGAAATTAACAAGTACGTTGGTGATCCCAGTAAAAAACCGGTTGATTGGTGATCTCGTAACAAAAAGGAGGGTACGTTGGCGATCAGTGACTTAAACTCTAAACATAATCTAAAAAGGAAACATGATCAAAAAATTCAAAATAAACCCCAAAGAATAGTCATTTGCCGTTTTCAGAACCTAAATGACATGAAACACCTAAAACTGATAGAGCGATGCGACGAGCCTTGCTCGTTGGAACTGACACGTTGACTAGTCTGTTAACTGTCGCGTTGATCGAAGTATTGACCGTATTTGCATCATAATCATTGCACGTATCCAAAGATCCAAAGATAGGTAGTAATTGACATAGAAATCTCCTTTCTAAAATGCTAAGATGCTAAGTAGACAAAATGAAAATTATATAATCTAACAATAAATCAATGTAATATAGCCCTGATCAACATTTAAAAAAGTGTAATATGAAGTCAAGTTTGTAATATTACGCAAGAGTCAAACTCAAGGTTTATGCATAAGGCTTGAAACAAGACAAACTTGAGATCAAGCATAACAAAAACCTAGTGTCTATCTGGCTCTACCCATTTACTCATAGCCTTAAACAATATTTCAAACTCTTGATGGTGGCCATTGTCAAACCAAAGCCATAATATGGTAAATTGTCTTGTAATCCATAATACTAATACTAAGTTACTAACTACTACTATGACTAAATAGATTGATCACATATCACATTCTTATTTCTATTTTTGTTAACTGGTGCATATATTCTATGGAGTGTGAGTGTATATATCAATATATATCATCTTCTTTATTCTATAATTACATAAATTAGTAATCGTTGCATTTGGTACTAGTGCCTTCTCACAAACTTCTTCCTATCATCTCCCCCTTTTCACATTTTAGCACGATTATTACACACGATTTATGTCTTTTACTTTTATAAACTTCTTTACCACATGATTTCACAATTGAAATGATCAACTTCTGTTTTACTTTCACAAATCTTTCTATCATGATTCCCTTTTTTTCACAATTTACATGACCATCATACACTTCAGTTTTACTTCCACAAACAACCGATTTAAGACCTTTATAAACATGTATACAAGATCAACATATAAAAACTCATCTTGCAGGTAAAGACTCTCATCAATTCACCTTACACAGTTTTATGATTAAAGCCAGTTAAACATGCAAATTATAACCCAAAAATACTGCTTTTTTTCTTTCTTTATAACTTAACATGCACATCAATAAAACAACTTCACAAGTTCCCAGATGCAAAAAAGTGAAAAAATTAAGAAGTTCCACCTACAACTATTATTCTTGCAGATGTTGCACACTACAGAATAAGGGGCAAATATCATAGTCATCATAATACTCAAAATAAAATTCCAAAAAATCAAAAAACAAAAGACACACACAAACACTGAAACCACAAACACCAATTCCACCCTCTTTCTTTGTCGCTCTAAACCCTTGATTTCTGTTCTCGTTAAAAATTCATCACCCACCATGAATCCATAGTGAAATCAAGCGAATTGTTCCGGTTATCAGGTACCAATTTTGATAATTTAAGTGTTTTAATTTCCAATTTTGCTGTTACTTCATTGTTTAAAGAATTGCTTTTATTCCAATTTTGCTTTTAATTTAGGGATTAGTGTTATCTTCAATGTGTTAGTTTTTGATTAAAAGATTATGAATTGTGGTTCAATTTTTTGATTGAAACTGCATTGGTGTTGCATGATGATCAAGTAACCCTAAAGTTCGCATCTTTTTTGAATTTTACGTTATATGTGTTTATATGATCATGAATTTTGAGGTTTTGTTTTAGGTTATAAAAAGTGTGTTGATATTGTTTATATATTTTTTTTCTTGTCAGGATGAAATTGAGATCAAGTAGGGTTTTGGAAAGGGGGATACCCATAATTGATTTGGGACTCGAGAATCAAGTTTTTTTAAATGAAAGGAGGTTATCTTTGAGGTCTAATAAATCAAAATTTGGTAAAAAAGGAGCTGAGATTGTGGTTGGTGATGATAATTGTGATAGAAATGCTGAATTCGGTATGAAAGAAAGACTGAATTTGGATGATGAAGGGACGTTTTTTGGGTCTGAGGTGTTGGAACCGATCAAAGATTTGGGTGTATTTTGTGTAAAAGAAGAGGTTGAGGAGGAAAGTGTGGAGCGGGTTCAAGTTGAAGAAGGAAATGAATCGGTGTCTAAAAATTTGATTGAAATGGGTCCTGTTATTAAGGAAGAAGTGACATCACCAAATGTAGATTGTGAAAATGGGTCTGAAAATTTAGAACCTGACACATTTGCTGATGATACACTGATTGGCATTGATCATGAGAATGTCAATGTTTCGGATAAACGCAAACGGAAGATTGGAAAAGGTAGGTGTGGGAGGAAAAAGAAAAACGTGGGAAACTCGAAAAATAATGAAAGTAATCAAGAGAAGAGAGACCTTGTTTCCAGTGTAAATGGTGATAGTGAATGTACAGTTATTCCGTTGAAAACTAATAAGGGAAGGAAAAGGAAAAATGTTGAGGATTCTGGACGTAATAGAGATGTAAGGGTTAAAGTGGAGGAAGTTGATGGAGATGAGGGTCGTGTTAGCGCGAGGGTGTTACGTTCAACGAGTTTGATCACCATCAGTGGCGTTGACATGGCCGTTGACAGTGGATTAAGTAGGACAATAAAACGTCGTGGAAGGCCTCCTAAGGTGACGAAAGATGTTAATCCGAGACCGAAGAAGAAACTAAAGCGGCGTGGAAGACCTCCAAAGGTGCAGGGTGAAGTTACGCTAGAAAAAGATGGAAACTTGTCCCAAAAACCGAGAAAGAAACTAAAACGTCGAGGAAGACCTCCTAAAATGGTATCGCACGAGATTCGTGTGGGACCCAAGAAACCACGAGGAAGACCACGAAAAGTAGTAATGACGGAAGTGGTGTCGAAAGGGGTTCAGAAAAAAAGAGTAAAAACAAAGATGTTTAAGAAACCTAAACGTCATCCTAAGGTAGAGGCAAGAACGTTAGCGAAACACGTAACTAAAATGAGAGCGATGAAGCTCAAGGCAGTTAATAAACATCCGAAAGTGACGAAAATTGTAAAAGCTGAAGAACAGGGTGAGCAGGTGATAGGTGAAGGTGTTATTGGTGAGCATGTGGAAAGAGGAAAGTATAAACAGTTAGTAAGGACTAAAATATCTAATATGCTTTTAAATTCTGGTTGGGTAATTGATCTTAGACAACGACAAGATAGAAATTATAAAGATTCGGTTTATATTGAACCGAATGGGAAACGATCACACTGGTCTATAACTCGAGCTTACGCGATGCTTAAAAAGAAAGTTGAAAATGGTGACGCAGACAGTAACGAAATCGCTGCTTATTCAGCGATACCCGAGGAGGAAATTAGTGTGCTTTTTAAACATATTGATAAAGAACTCGGTTATAAGAAACAGAAGCACAAAAAGAAGAAACTTGGTAAGCAGACAAAACGTGGATCAAAAAAGATAACAGGATCCAAACCGAGAGGTGATAAGATCACAAATAACAGAAAGGCGCGGCCTTTAGCTCGTGGTTCGGGGTTGAAAGAAGATAAAGATGGTGTTGTGGTTACTAAAAAGAAGCGGAATCTTCTCTCATGGATGATTGATTCTGGGGTTATTTTGGTTGGATGTAAGGTGCAATATGGGAAATCTCGAAGGCAAAAAAAGTTGTTTGAAGGTAGGGTTACTAAAGATGGGATTCGTTGTAGTTGTTGTAATGAAATTATGGGAATATCGGAATTTGTTGGTCATTGCGGAGGGAAAACAACTAGGTGTTATGATAATTTATTTTTGGAGTCGGGTACGTGTTTCAGGAATTGTTTGATGGATTCATGGAGGAAAGAAGAGGAGTCGAATATCGTTAAGTTTAATTTTGTTGATGTTAAAGGAGATGATTCGAATGATGATACTTGCAATGTTTGTGGAGATGGGGGGAACTTGATTTGTTGTGATGGGTGTCCTTCGACTTTCCATCAGAGCTGCCTTGATATTCAGGTAAATATGGTTTCGTTCTCTATTTTCCACTTTCTAACTTGTTATTAGGCATTTCTTATCATTTGATGTAATTAGTACTAGAGGTGGCAAATTGGGTGGGTTGAGTAAAATGCCAAAATGGGTTGGTCAAGATTAGTAACTTTTATGTGCAGGTAGGGTCTTCTCACTTACACTTTTTTGTCCATTTAAAAGTAGTTAATATTATGTGCTAAAAATGTTTAGGGATATCTTATTATAATAAAATACTGCATTGATATCTTTGAAATGAAACGATTTAGGACATTATAAGCATTTGAATACTTGTTAGGCGAAGTTTGGCCCGTCTGACTTTTTGGCTCATTTGACTCATTTTCATAATAATGGGTTGAAGCTGCCACCTCTTGTAATGCAATTTTGTGTTGCATGCATGACTGGAAGCCCTCTGCTTATTTTATTTTGCTCTATTGTAGCAGTGTACAAAGTTTAAGGGGGTGTTTATGTTTGCTTACATATTTTAAGTGCTTATGGCTTAAAAAGTGCGTTCAATATAAGACCACTCCACTAGCTCAAGCAGTGTGTTTTTTTCTCTAACATGCACTTGTATCTAAATTTTCAAATATGCTCCCTAACACCCTCTATAAGATGAAAAAAAAAGAAGGAAAGATTTGAAAAGAATTGGAGAAAAGCTTTTTTTCCCCTGAGAACGAAGTAAAAATGATTAAATATAATACTTGTTTTTCTGTAAATTCCAAATCCAAGATGAAACAAAGCAAAAAGAGTTAGGGCACTTTATTTTCCTTATTTATTTATTTTTTGTTAATCTCCAGTGACATTTTGTTATCTCTCCAATGCCTAAATTAAAACATTAAAGTTTAGAAATCAATGTATCTTGGAAATTTTTTCAGAGCATAAAATATTGTTGCAGTACGTTTGTATGTATATATGTCTAGAAAACAAAGTATGCACAGATGTTATTTTGGAAAATGAAAGTTACAAAAATAAGTTGTTTGTGATGATCATGCTATTTTGGCTGGATTACTCAAGTGGTTTATGTGTATCGTAGAGTTTTCCTTCCGGAGACTGGAACTGCATCTACTGTTCGTGCAAATTTTGTGGAATGGTTTCTGTTACTACCTCTCAAGTGGAAGGTTCTCGTGACGCAATTACCTCTGAAATGCTCTCATGCTGTTTGTGCGAGGAGAAATGTACGTGATCGATATACGTCGTTAACAAAAACGTGTATTTTTTACATTTTTTTTTTCATTAATTTCATTATTCAGTCAATATTGCTAACAAGTTTTTGATTGTTACAGTCCACCGATTATGCTTGAAAGATGTCGAAGTTGTGAACATAGATTCCGACCAACTACCTTTTTGTGGAAAGAAATGCGAGGAGGTATGTTGTACGCCTATAGAGATTAGGGCTGCAAACGAGTCGAGTTTGAGCCTGGCTTGAAAAGATAGAATATTCATATGAAAATAATTTTTGATAATCAAATTTAATTTCTAATGTATGTACTATTTAACTTCAATAAAAACAGATCATGTAAAATTTAGCATAAAAATTTACCGCAAGTCAAAAATCTTTTTGAAAAGACTAAAAATATTAAAAACCGATAATGATATTATTGCAAGTTTCAAAATAAATATATATGTATACAGTTATATCCATACATGCATATTACTTGAGGCTCGAAAAGCTCGAGCTTGTGCTTGATCTTGATAAAAGCTCAATTCGATTGAGTTCTAGTTGCTCGATAGAAGCATGAGTTCACGACTCATTTGCAGTATAAATTACTAGTATAATTCTAGGATGAAAACCTTAATTAGTTCAATCCCACTAGTAATTTTTAAGCATGAAAAATACTAACCTGATGAAAAACTTTCTTTAATAGATTTATGAACAAATACAGAAGTATTTTGGGGTTAAGCATGAACTTGAAGACGGGTTTTCATGGACATTGCTTCAACGTTCTGATGTCGGCCAAGATTTTGCCATTCGTGCCACTCATTTGAAAGTTGAACACAATTCGAAATTAGCTGTTGCATTCACCGTGATGGATGAATGTTTTGTGCCCATCGTTGACGAGAGAAGTGGAGCCAATGTAATTCGAAATGTTGTATACAGCTGCGGGTAAGCTTTGATCCTTTTTTCACAACTTCTAGATGTCAGGAAAGCTCATATAGTTTGTCAAAATTGTTGATTAAACAGCCATAGAATTTGTTGTCGCTAAAGTTTTTAAAGAATATTAGTCTTATTCAGATATGTATATGTTTATTTTTGAATGTCATAAAAGCCCTTATATTTTGTCAATCTTGCTAGTAGACGCTATATTCCTTTTGTTGCCAAATCCGTTGAATTATTTTTTTACCTGTTGACATTATTTAATATAGAAATACATAAAAAGATTTTCAGGTGGCTTTAGCCACATTAAGAAATTCTATAGTGGCTAGATCGACAATTTTGTCACACTATATGGGCTTTTGTGACACTTGCCATACATTCGTTGAGGTGTAATTAAATATTGCACCAACTCAAAGCATGCAAGAATAAACTTGAGTGGCTTCTGGGAAAGAAATTTTTAAGTCACCAAGTTGACAAACTTTGGCAATCTATGTAGTACTTTTCTTACTTTTGCCCTTTGAAATTTATATATTATGACATATAATGATTAATCATTCTTGTTGTATTCACATCCGTTGGACACTTTTTTGTCAGCTCGAACTTCAGGCGGTTGAATTATGCTGGCTTTTTAACGGCGGTTTTAGAGAAGGGTGATGAATTGATCACAGTAGCATCCATACGGTTGTCATCTCTAACTTATGTAATATGTTCGTGTGATGAGTAACTTATAGAAACTCACAATTTTAGTATTACTTGTGACAGGATACACGGGTTTCGGTTGGCGGAAATGCCTTTCATTGGAACTCGTCACATGTACAGACGACAAGGGATGTGCCGCCGTTTGCTGGATGCAATCGAATCTGTATGTTTCATATCTTTAAGTAGTTGAACCAAACTCCTTATATTTTCTAATTTTGTTTTTAATAATTATAATGACAATTTTTTCACAAAAAATGCTCTTAATTTCTCCTTTCAAAAGTCAATATCCACAAAATACCCCAACCATTCTTCACGACTAAAGTTCAGGAAAAAGTGATTAGTTGTAACAAAGTTAGATATTGCAGGGGAAAACTGATTTGGTGCCTATAACTTTGTGGATACTGATACTTATTTGCTGCAAAATATGGTCAGCTAATATCTTTAATAAATAATAAGTTATACCGAACTGCATATATTTGTTTACACCCTCCGTCCCAAATTATATGTCACTAAGTTGAAAACACACATCTTTTGAGAAGTACATTAATTGCAGCTTTTGCCTCAATATAATGACAATATGAACCCTCAACCATTAATCAAATGTCTTCTTTGAGGTTTGTGTAGTTTTCATATTAAGGGTTATATGAGAATTCTAATCATTAATGCATAGTTGTTTGTAGAATTGGACAAATATTTTGGGACAAATAAATATAGTAAGATGGACAAATAATTTGAGACAAATGGAGTATAAAAAGATATGTTTTGTATTTATTTATGGGAGCACAAACCACATAAACTACATATTTCACCAAAATACAAGTTTTCAATGCATAATGTACAATGAATTTAATGCATGTTTGGGGAAATATGTATTTTATGTGATTTGTGAGGGGGAAATATGTAATTAACCCTAAATAATAACTACCTAATCTTACTTTGCTCATCCTTCTATTTTTTTTTTTTTTTATTCTGTGGAACTACAAGCATGGACCAAAGTGTTTGTTTTCGTTCAATTGAATTAAGTTTTTTTCAGACCCTTTCTTCTGTTGGCGTTGAAGATCTCATCATACCTGCGATCCCTGAACTTTTGCAAACGTGGACCAAAGTATTTGGTTTTATGCCCCTTGAGGATTCAAAGAAGCAAGCAATGAAGTGCATGAGCATGATGGTGTTTCCTGGCATCGATTTGCTTAAAAAACCTCTTGTTCAGAATCAGTCTGCTGATGTTATTTCTATCCCATCTGCAGGTACTCATAATTTGATCCAATTACATATGGATGGGCTCAGGTTGTGTTTTTTTCTCAAAAAGGTCAAATGGAAAAAAAAGGGCTTTGAATAAAAAGACTCAAATAGGTTACTGAATTAAAATAAGTTTAAATTCATATCTGCAACACTAGTTATTGTGGAGAACTTTTTAATTATTTTGACAAGAAAAGGTCAGATTTGCCACCTATGCTTTCTTTATTTTGTTAGTCACTTAGAGACGTCGATTTCAGCTCGTATGTTAAAAAATTAAAATACATTAGTTTTGGTTATATATTAATTTCCAACCGGGCCCATAAGGTAGATTAAAGACTTAGATAAAAGGGAAACCAATCGAATGAGTCAAATGGTGTAAAAGTTGCTCAATGTGTACCCAAGTGTGTACGATTTTCTTTTGTACAAGGTAGAATTATAAAGCTTAGGTAGAAAAGAAACAAATTGACTGGGTCAGGTATAAAAATTGCACACTGTGTACCCGAGGGTGTTCAGGTTTTCTTTATTATAAAAATGGGATGTGTTATATTAGTAAGGGTAAATGGCACAAAAAGGTACTCAACATTTTGTTATCAATCTAAACTTTTAAGTATCTAAGTTTCACCAAAGGGCCATTGGCCTAATGGTATCGTGAGGACCCTCCAACCTTGAGGTTGTGGGTTCAAGTCCGGTGGTGGACATATGTATATATTCGTGAAAATATCTGTACATATTCGGGTATGTAGGTGTGTGAGAGTTTGCCTTTCTAAAAAAAAGTATCTAAGCTTTTTTACCACCAAAATGGACTGTCTTACCTTTTAAAACAATAAGAATATAAAACCAAAAAAGTAGTTTTTCTAGACAGACCATCAAAAAATGTTGCCCAACCCACCCAATTTCTTTTTAGCTAATCTTTATTTCAATTATCCCTATTTGATCTGTGAGGGCCGAGGGGCTACCTTATATATGAGTCAAAATTGCCCACACTAACAGAAATACAACAAACTCTTGTTTGGGAATTAGGTTTGAATTCTGTAACTTCGGATGACGTAGTTGTTGAAGATATCACCGAACCCAATGATGAGATTATCGGGAAAGATGCAACCGAAATAATGGAAGAATCTACTGTCGGTGAAGATGCAACCGAACAAATGGAAGAATCTATTGTCCTGAAAGATACTATTGAAGATGAACAAACAGATGAACCTGCTGTAGAGAAAGATGTTAATGTCACACATCATAAATATGATACATTAATAAATTCTCATAGTGCCAAGAGCCTATGCGACTTAAATTTTCCAGTAAAGAATCCTCTTCAGTGTGATACAGACGGTGGTCAAACCTCTGTTGACTCTGAGTCCTTAACAGATCCTTTGACTTGCGAGAATCATCAATTACCAGCGTTGAAATTAGATGTTGAGAATGATGGTGTCAAAGTGAAACCATCTGAGTTGACTTCAGAATTGGTTCCAAAAAACACATTTGACTTAAATCTACACCCTAATGTAGTTGAGAATGATATGCATCATATCATTGGTGACGATTCTCAAGTCTGTTTAAAGGCGTTTGAGATATGTGACTCAAGGTTGCATGATGACCATAGTGCTGCTAGTCAAACTGATTCCAAACCCTGTGAAAGTCAACCTCTTTTCATGCTTTGACTCCATTTCATGAACCAAAGGTATACATAATGACATTTTTTTTCCCAGGAACAATATTTGTAATTATATATAGGTCCTAAAACCATCAAAATTTGATTTTTTATTTATTTCTTTATTATTATTATTATTATTATTATTATTATTATTATTATTATTATTATTATTATTATTATTATTATTATTATTATTATTATTATTATTATTATTATTATTATTATTATTATTATTATTATTATTATTATTATTATTATTATTATTATTATTATTATTATTATTATTATTATTATTATTATTACTACTATTATTATTGTTATTATTATTGTTACTATTGTTACTATTATTGTTATTATTGTTACTATTATTGTTATTATTATTATTATTATTGTTACTATTATTGTTATTATTATTATTATTATTATTATTATTACTATTATTGTTATTATTATTATTATTATTATTACTATTATTGTTATTATTATTATTATTATTATTACTATTATTGTTATTATTACTATTATTGTTATTATTATTATTATTATTATTATTATTATTATTATTATTATTATTGTTGTTGTTGTTGTTGTTGTTGTTGTTATTATTATTATTATTATTATTTTGATTTATACGTCATGGCTGCCAAAAAATTCGATTGAGGTATCAAGATAATGATGACATGGCAGCTGACATGTCGGTTAGTTTTGATCGAGTTGAATTTTGATCTGACATGGCGCTGCTGATGTGACACTTCAAAACCATGACACTTCTAAACCACCTATCTTAAGTCATTACCATTTGATGGTTTCATTCCCTAAAATCGAAATGAGACAAAAGTTGGTTGCCTTTTATGCAATTTTTGTAAATTACCCACAAAACTTATTCTTAATTAAAACCCATAAATAATATGATTTTGTTCGAGTTAAGGTCTTATTCCATTTGTTAATTAACAGTTAGGTTTACTTGTTTGCAGGTTGGTTTATGCCAGTTAGACCCGAGTAGTAAAGAGGACTGCCTTTCTTTCTTTGTAAAGTATCCCCTATTTAGAGGGTTTGTAGCATTTTATTTTTATTTTTTAATTTATCTAGCAACTGATGAGATGGTGTCGAGAATCCTGCCGGTTATTCGACCATGATGATGTTAATATTAGAAATTTTAGAGGGCGAACATAAGGATCTTCATTTTAAGGTACGTCATGTGCTCAATTTCTTGTTATCCTTCTGTCGGGTCTATATTGGTTTGAGAGTATTAATGGGTGCTGTATTTGGTCTGGCTGTAGTTAGGTTTTAGTGATTGTAGTGGGCAGCAACTATTGGGAAATGTTCAGCTGATCGTTAACTTGTGTCTTTGAGTTAGATTAGTTTCATCTGAACATTAAAAAGAGCTTGTAGAAGGCGTTACCTTTCTAATTTGTTCTGTCTGTTTAGAAGGATCTGATATGTAGTTACTTTTACATGTTCATTTGGTTTCCGTTCGGCAGTTGGCACAAATTGTATACAAGTCTTAGTTACTGAGACAGGTGTACAAAATAGGTGAGGACCAACAAAACGCATATCTGTGCTTGAAGTTATTTAGAAAGGAAAAAGGAAACATTTCTTATGGGGTGTTTGGTTTGTTTGTGGAATCTTATCAGCATGGGGTTGTTTATATGAGTTTGAAAGAGGATGAGAGTTTATTTATAAATCCATCCCCTGAGACGGGTTTGGAGTAAACCCATTTTTGTAAGGTTTGATATCCGTTTACAAAACCCAAACCTTATAAATCAAACATTTCTTCATTCTTTTACTTATGACCTAAACCCACTCTGATAGTCTAGGCTGGAAACTTTTTTTCTTTTTTTCTATCAAAGATGATGCACATATAATTTTCTTTGGAGCATATGTTAAATGGACCTTAAAAGTAGTCCTCATGTATTCGTTAGTTGATATAGTTTTTCTTTCCTAATTTTATTAGTGTGACTTGACACATGTCGATCTCACATTTTAGGCCTAGTTTAACTCTACCTGAATGTGCCTATCTATCATTTTCCTTCTTTCCGAAGGAATTTTAACAACCCATTCAGTTTATGCTGTGCATTAGGGCAAACGCGGTTCTAACTCATATAGTTGTTTAAATCATTTCAGTTTTACTGGATTACGGTTCTAACTCATATAGTTGTTTAGATCATTTCAGTTTTACTGGATTATGGTTTGATCAGTTATGGTTGGATACTTGTCTAAGACATCTCCAATGTTCATACCAAAGATACAGCCATTTTGGTGTAAATGATAACTTTTTCTCACCAAATGTATTATCTTCTCCATACACTAGATTTTTACTCCAAGTTTTATATCTATTTTTTTCTACTAAATAATTTAATATACACAAAAGCACTTACTATTAACTTGTATTTAATAAAATAATAACGAATGCTTGATTTATATTTACTTGATGATTAGTTACCGATGTTTTAATAACAATTATAAGTATATAATAATATCTATTTATTATTTTTTATCATAAGTATTCCATACTGTATGCATTTTATAGCTCTTAATGAGATTGTTTTAAAAAGCTAATGGATTTTGGTAAAATTGATACAAGAACTTGAAACAATTATGAAGTCTAAAAATTATCGGAAGGGTAGAGATATCTACTTTCCACAACATCAAACTGATAATGAATTGGATTTTTATGTCGAAAATGATGATAGTTTGAAGATAAGATAGTCAAAAAGGCATTTTGACTTGAAAATCGACTGTATCTCTTTATTATTTCTTATATGATGTCATTATTAATCTATTAATTATTAACTAATAACCCTCGTAAGCTTAAACTCACTTTAGTATAGTTCAAATTGATTTTAGATCAAATTCGTAATGCATATTTAAATTCTCAATGAATACTTTTTAGTGCTTGAAAAATGAAGTTCCTTACGTTTTGAATTCCGTAAAATTAGCAAACAAGTTAAAAGTTGTAACACCCAGTCCTCGGGTCTAGTAGTATTTTAATATTTCCTGATTGTGAAATATTATTTAATGTATCAGAAAATAGGTTCATTGTTATTTGAAAATAAATGGGTAAAAGAGTTGAATAATTTATTGTGACTAATAAATTATTAACTGTTTTAAATTAATTCAGTTGACAGTAAAATAAAATAATATTTCCCCGCAAATGGTTTTAAGTTCCAGGCAATAGATTTAGAAGGGGACAAAACTAGTATACATATATCTAAATATATGTACGAATTATGTCTGGAAGTTGAGAAACAATTCCAGAAACTTCATTTCATTTGCAAAGAACAATTAGAACCCTAGTTTAACTTTAACTTTCAAATCAATTGAAGAAAATCAATTCCCTTCTTCTTGATTATATTCGGCCGAACCAGAACCAAACCCAGGGACGATTCTTAAATTGAAAAACGAGTTTTGGAATGAAATTGAAGCTAAGGAACTTCGAATTAAGCTTCAGAAACGTGATTTAATCATCTCTTGATCATCCTAATCAAGTTGTAAGTCTCAATTCTTGAATTATGAACCTTAGAAATTTGAGAGTTTTGATGTTCTTGACCTTAAATCCGAAATTAGGGTTTCAAATGATTAAATTGATGTTAGTTAAGCTTCAATAACATGTATTCATCATTCCATCATCATTATAAACATGTTGAAATTACTAATTCATGATTTTCATGTTACCCTAGAAATGGATTTTGAGTATTTGATTTAATTAGCATGACTAATATGAAATTGAAGCTTATAGTGATTATATAGTTATTAGTTGATGTTAATTTGATGATTATAGTTGAAACCCTATGTTAGATATTGATATAATTGAGTTATGATCATGAATTAAGTTATGGGTTTAGTTGATTTCTCATGAAGAGAAGTTTGTAATTATGCTAGAATGATTAGTTGATATTTAAATTGTGATTAGAAGTTAAGCCCTAACTTGAATTGATGAAATTTGTTAAATTGTGAACTAGTTATGAAATTGAGTTTGATAAGCTAGTATTTGATGATTAAAGATGAATGTGTGAGCTTAATTGTTAAGCATTCATTAGACCTCATGTTGGGCTTTTGATGAATTGTTGATGTTGAAAGTTAATAATATTGTTAATGGTATAGTTATGTTAGTTGATAAATGATTAGGAAAGTTTTAAGATCATGTTAGTGGTATATGATGAATAATTGTTGTTAATACGAGTTAAGTATCATTGATTCAATAGAAGTGATAAATTGATGTTTTTGATTAGTTGAAAATTATGATATGAATTCATATAAGTAAGGATCAAATATTGATGATTATGATGATTGTGTGACTTATATGAATTAAGTATTTTGGAGAATGATGTGTGTAAATATGTTTGAGGAATGTTGTATATAATTTTGAGACAAGTTACTAACTGGTGTTATTCTATTGTATTCTCAGATGTGGAGAAGACTCAGTGACATTAGACTACTGAGTGGACGACTGAGGTATTCGGTGAGTGGATCTTTAATCCTCAGTGTGGTTTAGTTGTAACAGGTTTGGTTACAACAAGTAAGTGTATTATTACTGTTTCGTTGCCATGATGATTTTGGTTTGATAGTAATCATACTGTTGATAGACTGTTAGTCTGATATGATTACCTAAAAAGTTGTGAATATGTGATCACGTGATATATTTGGCCTTCGGGCATCAGTTGTTAATGAGGTCAACGAGTTGAAATGGTTGGTTGGGCTAATTGTTATCCAAGATTTAACATATCTCCTGTGTTGGTTGATGATAATAATTAGCTATCGGTCTCGTCCGTATGGCCATACGGATATGGTTGGATAAGTGTTCTTTGAGAGCCACCGCGGCAGAAGGGTTTCTCAAGAACCACCGATCCTCATTATTAAGATGTGATGTTGTTGAATTGTTGCATTGTTGACAAGTTGTATTGTGTACTGATATGCTTAAGATTAGTTGTTGTACACAAGGTTGTTATGCTAAGTTGTATTATTGATTATTATTCACTCACTTAGCGTTATGCTAATCCCCCACATTAACACTTCTTGCAGATTATAGATTTTATCGGGTGGGCAAGAAGTTGGACTGGAAGGAATGTTTGACATCTTGGCGTTATTCTGATATTTGATTATACAAATTAATGTTATCTTGTGGTTTTTAAATAACACCCATGTTGATAAACTATGGTTTAAATTAGGTTGAAATTGTAATGTAACTTGGTATTGTTGAAAGTTGGACTAACGCTTCCGAATTTATTATATTTAAATAATGTAAAGAGGGGTGTTACAAAAGTAATTACATTCGCGTATCAAAAAATATACATTTTCTACATCCCGCTGCAATAGAGATGCGAAAAAATTGGTTTTCTCGATTTTTTAAAAATCGGTTTTAAAAAACCAGTTTCGGTTAAAACCGGTTCTCTCAGAATCGTTTTTTTCCGGGTTTAAATGAAATCGGTTTTTTCCGGTTTTGAACCGGTTTTAATCGGTTATTTTTTTGGGTCTTTTCCGAATTCGAATTCGGTATAAGTGTAACAAAATTTAATAATACAAATGAAAATATAAAATACAAACATAACTTTTATTTAAACAATACAATTACAACTAAAAATATAAAATACAAACATAAGTTTTATTTAAACAATACAATTACAAGTAAAAATATAAAATACAAATACGAATACATTTCGAGCTTCGGCATGGCCATCACCCGGAAACGTAATCGTGTAGTAAAGTATATCGAGCTTCAGCATTACCATCACCCGGATACACTTAACTACTTATGTCGTCCCAAACTTCATCTTCATCCACAGATTCAACTTCAAGTTCTTCAAATTCACCTTCATCTAATTCGGTGGCTGGAGGTGATATCTCTAATGCGACTTCTTCATCTTCGATAATATATTCAATGTTACCTGATAGTGGGCCTTCCAACTTTGTTACATTTTGTATCCTATCTACTCCGTTCAAGTAATCTTTCAAACATACACATACTTCCACGGATTGAGCGGTTAGTCTTGACCTTCTTTCCGATATTACTCTACCGCTAGTAAAAAATGCTGATTCGGAAGCTACCGTCGAAGCTTGGACGGATAATAAATCCCGATCCATAGTGGCTAAAATGGGAAATTGTACTTCTCTTTCTTTCCACCAACTAAAAATGTCAAAACTACGAAACTCATCAACACTTAAAAGTGTTTAAAAAGTTTGTAGACTTATAGTGTCCCAACTCTCTTGTTGGAGCCGATGTTTGTTAACGTTTTGTAGCGTCTTCAGTAAAGCATTATAAATGTTTATGTTTATGTAGTTGGATGATGCTCGAGTTGTTCCCACCCGCATTGAGTCAACAATTGGTTTATGTTGGCAACCAAATTTTGTTGTATGAATCTCAAATAATTGTGTAAAACCATTTTCAAAATTTAGAAGGTTCATTTGTTATATAGTTATGGTCGTCGGTTAAGTTTAAGTCTAATCTTTCCAAAATAGTTGTGATTATAGGTTGTACGCCGCCAATATTTATAGTTGAATTTAGTGTGGCGGCCCAAGTAAAAACCAAAGGCAAACTACCAAAATATTTTATAAATTTCTTTTTTATAGCTCTAACCATTTTTCTAATCATTGGATAGGTCGAAATTTCAAATTCTTTTAATTTCTCGGTCATTATAAAAGTTTGGTTTAGAATTAAGGAGCTAGTTTCGTAATATACACCCGATAATATAGTAATAGCCTCTTTAAAAACTACTAAAAACGAAGTTAAATCATTTAGTCGATCCCATTCACAATCAAATATAGTTACGGACTAATTTTTAGCAACTAACATTTCATTAAACGCATTTAAAGTATCAAGTTGTCGTAAAATATTTTCAAAAATAGTGTGAGTAGAATTCCACCTAGTATTATTATCGTATCAAGGTCCTAGGGGAGTTTCACCACATTGTGCACAAAAACGTCTATAATTAGCTTGACGTTCGTTACTCGAACTATATATAGTTATCAATAAATTCTTAAATTTGCTACGTAAAATTATCACATATTTTTAATGCCGCTCGCACAAACAAATTTATAACATGAGCAACACAACGAGAATGAAAAAAATGCCATTTAAAATTGGTTTTATACGTAATTTTAGTAAATTCATAGCTCTAGTATTATTTGACTCATTGTCTAGTGAAATTGTAAAAACTTTATCGTCTAAATTATATTCAATTAAAGTGTCATTTAAATTTTTTCGTAATTTACATCCCGTAGGCGGATAACCAAACAATTTACAAGCAATTGTACGTTTCATCAATAACCAAGACTCGAGATGAAACCAATGGGCCGTAACGGCTAAATAAGAATTTGTTGTACCATGTGGTGCAGTCCAAACATCACAAGTAATAGAAATGCCATATTTACACATCGTTTTTAAGGGTAGTACGACTTACTTGTTGGTATCACGGTTGTAGTCTCATTTTGATGATATTCGTAAGCCGTTGGTTGTCGAAGTGGTTGAATGGAAGCGCCTCTTGGATGACAAACTTCGTATAATCTTCCCGAAGTGCATCATTATCGTATATGAATACCCCACCATCCGAACCAAATGTCGATTGTGACGCATCTTGACTAACCGCTCTACAAGACCCCATTTCCGTGACTTCTTAACGTTGTGTTTGATGCGGGGTTATAGAACTTCCCACATCTCTTGCAACGGGACTTTTCCACTCCATCTTTCATAACGCACAAATCGTAATTCGACCAATTTTCAAGTTCCGGGTCGTTGATTTAACTTGCACTATATCAATATTTGTGTAAACTTTGTTTCGTAAATTGCTACCAACGGAAGCGGAAGCTTGTGATTGTATGTTTTTCATTTCGCAAACAAAAAGTATATATATATATATATATATATATATATATATAGTGGAAGGATCCAGAGGGAAGCAGTATAATTTGGGAGAAGGGGGGAAGTGGATCATCTACCATGCATTTGATCTGAATTTGTGCAGTGCAACCTCTTACCATGAATCTGTGTAGCAACTTGTTTATAGTGATAAGGTTAGTATGGTCATTTACCTTCTTCTTCATCAAAACTCAGAAACATCTTATCATTTCAATTATCACGTACGTTCACATTCTTCTTATCTTCAACTGAAATTCCATTAACAATTCTCATCTTAATCAAACTCATCTCATCTTCAATTCATATTTCATTAACAATTTCCATTTGAATTAAATTCATCTTCAATGCTTCATTTAATATGTATGCTTTACGAATAATCCAATTTGAAATTTCATTCATGTGATGATTTTGTTTCTATGAATCTATTATTCACCAATCACGAAAATGTTCATGATCCGTTATTTATCCTCAACAATTTCGATTTAAGGTTATGAATTTAGGTTTCTAGTTTAGGTTTTTAATTGCAATCACATTGTTAGTTTAAAGTTCCTAATTTCGTGTTCTTTTCAGAAGTTATGATGTCTTCTAGATCCAATTTCTAGTTGGAATCAAATTCAGTTCTTCCTCAATCTACCCGTAATTTTAATTTCATACTTATTTTCTTAATATTAATTGATTTGTAAAATCGTTAATATGACTCATGGTGAATGTTATCTATTTTAACATTTCAGCTTTTCAATTGCAATTTACTTGTTTAAGGGTTAAATAAAGTTGCAGGCTTTGTTAATTACAGATTTTAGTCTCCTATATCTGTGGTAAGCATTAGATAAAGTGTATTGATTTTTAAGAACTTGTTGTTTATAATCAGGTCAGGAAGCTTTTGAAGAATGACCATGGGAATTACGAGTATGCTGATATGGAGAAAGAACTTGTGGAGGTGATCTAACTCATTTTGTTACATTCTAGCTTTTTTCCCGTTTGACTTGTATGTCAATGTGGGGATATCTATCTACATAGATTATTGCTTAATCTGACATCTGAATTCTTGTTGGTGAAAATGCACTATTTAGTTTTGTCTGATTTTATTGGTGTTTGTCACTCTAGTATTTAATAAAGTTATTTAAGTTAGTATTGTTAGGATTTGTCGGAGTTGTATTGTGTTGACATATTTCAGATGTCTAGTAGTTTAGTATAACCATTTTTCAACTTAAACATAGTCTGACCTGTCCATTTTCTCCATGAACACAGATGCACATGGATATGTTCACGAGGAGCATGAAGCACAATAACACTCAAACCCACTATACGGAGCACAAAATAAGTACTTCAATTTTCTGCAATCATTCTTTAACTCTTAGATTTTGACTTCGGGTGCTTAAAGGTGAATCTACATATTTACATAAATAGCCTCAAACTTTAGCAACTTAGATTAATGCAAATCTACAAAATCAACACTAAGCATCTAAACCCTTCAAATTGGCAACATCAGTAAATTTATAATCTTCATCTTAAGGGTCGTCAGACTCTGCAATCATAACTTCTTCATATTGTTAAACATTGTAAATGTGGAATTAATGATCGATAGAAAGCTCAAAAAGATAGTAACCGGTAATGAACCATTTATTAAGTATACACCATCATATTAATCTTTCCGTACATTGGTTCAGAGTACAACACCAATACGAGTACCAAAACTATTGATGTTGTTGTATACGAAAGAAAAGCTTAACAACAAACCCAAGAAAATCCAGAGTTAGAGTACGTCATAAGGATAACAAAAATCAAGAAATGATTAATGAAATTACATTAGCTCACTTGGTTGTGTAGTTACTGAGCTTATGGTATGTTCACGAGGAGCATGAAGCACAATAACACTCGAACCCACTATACGGAGCACAAAATAAGTACTTCAATTTTTCGCAATCATTCTTTAACTCTTAGATTTTGACTTCGGGTGCTTCAAGGTGAATCTACATATTTGCATAAATAGCCTCAAACTTTAGTAACTTAGATTAATGCAAATCTACAAAATCAACACTAAGCATCTAAACCCTTCAAACTGGCAACATCAGAAAATTGAGTTGTGAAATTCAATTATTAGCATACTTATCATCTTGAAAAGTTGCAGCCTAACTTACCGATTTACAAAGAGTAGCAACATAGATTCATTCAAATCTACCAACACTAAACCCTTCAAAAAACTGGTTACTTCATCAATTGAACTATTCACCAAATTTTTATTATAACCTTTCACTTTCTTTGAGTTGTGAAATAAAATTTGTAGCCCAACTTGCTTATATATAAAGAGTAGCAGATATGCAAAACAATATATTTGAGTTCTTAATTGTCAAACTGAAACTCACTTTCTTTGATTGAAAAACTTCGACTGAACCTTTCACTTTTACTACTGAATAGACTTTTATAAGTCAACTTACAAAATTTCAACAATAAAATGCAAAGCCACAATGACATACTTTTGAGCTAATAACGGCAACCACACGAAGTAGCATTATAAACACATTCTCAATGAAAATACACCTGTATACTTTCTTTAAAGCCAATGAATAAATAACTGATTAAATCACCAACTACTACTCTAACTTCAGCAAACAAAGAAAAGGAAAATACAATCTTATAATAGAGGCACTATCTAGTTTCAGTATCTCAGTACATATAACATTCATCCTAGACTATATTAGCATTTATTGTCTACTATTTATTATCTGAGCAGCAACACATTCCAATTAATGAATACAAGACTCAAAAACAAATTATAGAAAGATTTTAACTGTTTGTTTCTTACAAATTTGATTTTCATGGACTTTTGAGTGATGCTTCATTGACTTTTGACTAACATTGGTATTTGTCTTCATTTTTTCTCATCTTTCTAGATGCAATCGAACCTTCAACTGGTAATTTGGTTCAATTGACATTTTTATTGTGAATGTGGTCAACTAATCGACGTAATAATTGATGTTTGTTAATCGGATTTGGATTTCTAAAGCACTAATTTTGTTGAAATTGGAGATTTTGATTTGGAGTTGAAGCCCTAATTTCTCTTTTGGAATTCATCGCTCATCCTCCTTTTTCTATGTATATTATTTTTTTTAATAAATCTAATTACTAAATTACCACAATAGCCCTCCACCCCTTTTCTTTTAATGAAGTGATCTAACGGCCGAGATTCACTTCCCCCTTTCCTCAATTTTGTCACTTCCAAATTGATCACTACCATATATATATCTCGAGATTTAGAATGATTTAGAGTGATTTTTGAGAGAAGAATATAATGTTTTTGGTGTGTTTTGAACCAAAACCAACTTAGAGTATATATAGTTAGTTTAGAGGTGCCAAAACCCCCCAAAAAAACTCCTCCTAGGCTCCCAACGGCTATGTAGCTGTTTGAAGATTTTTTAAAAAAACCGGTTAAAATCGGTTTTCTAGAATAACCGTTTAAAACCGGTTATAAAACCGGAAAAATATCGGTTTACTCAAAACCAAAAATGATCAAACCGGTTCGTGTACTTTTAAACCGGTTCAGTTTAAAAAAAAACCGGTTTTTCTAAAAATCGGTTAACACGCGAGTAAAAAAACTCGTAAATAACATATCGGACTTTATTTACGGATCCATTCCCAAATGGACCTCCTCACACCCTTCTAATCCAGCCCAATTAGTTAAGAAAGCCCGCCTACCCAATAAAATCACATACTATATAAAGGCCCTAATCATCCCTTCACGAAACTAGGGTTTACAATCTAGCAGCAATTACCATCATCATTTCACAGCAGTAGCCGCTACCATCATCTGCAACTCCCTCCGACTGCAATCATGGTAAACCCTAGATCATTCAATTTCACAATCTCTGTATCATCATCTATATATCTATCTGTATTTCAATTTCAATTAGTAATTGAATTGTTCAAATTTCGCAGTCGCTAGTCGCAAATGAAGATTTCCAGCACATTCTTCGTGTACAGAACACGAACGTTGACGGAAAGCAAAAAATTATGTTTGCAATGACGTCGATTAAAGGTATCGGTCGTCGTTTTGCTAACATCGTTTGCAAAAAAGCTGACGTCGACATGAACAAGAGGTAGTTTCTGTTTTCTATTTATATATTTATATGTATAAGTGTTTTATATTAAGATCTCCATGTGTATATTACCTGTGTGTTAGCTTTATGAAGTGATAATTAGTTACTGTAGCTCAGTTTATCTCTTTCGTATGTGATTTATGTTTGTATATATTGCTAATTTTGACACTATTTGAGGCCTGGTAGATTGAGCTATGGAATTGCAAATTGAATAAACTGATTTGTGCACCACAAAAGTTTATTTATAAATCAAAAAGTGCAGTTAAGGGAGCACATTTTACAACATCAGGTTGCAAGTGTTGTGATGTATGAATCAATGTTTGTGGTGCGTAGATCACTTTTATGTGCTATGTGCTTGTGTGTATGTATTGCAACTGATGACTCTGTTTATGGACCTCAGGTCAAGTAAGGAAATTTTAAATTAAAAACCTGTCACATTATTGCAATATTGGTTTCTTCTTGTGGCTTTTTATCCTATTGGAACTTGTTTGTGCAGTATGTAATGTGTTTTAGGTGAACTGAAGGGAACATTGTATAAAACTACATATTCATTTAGTGGTCTATGAACTAATTTTTGTGCTGTTTGAATCACCTTACTGCATGATTGATATACTTAACTGAGTACTGTCACCTGTTGAGTGTTGACTTTGGATTTAAACATTAAGTTTCACATTGTAATGACTTCTTGGAATCTGTGATGAAGACATGAAATATTTCTCTGTATGACTTCATTTTTAGTAGAGTTGCTGAATTTTGAAGTTAGACATGTTTACATTATATCATTTTTTATACTTTGTATTACTGTTAATTTATTTTGTTCCCATATAGTTGTCGTCTAATTTTTATGTGCACTGTTTTACAAAAATTGTTATACGGTGGTTGCTTGATGTATTTTGTTCAATTTGCCTTTAATAATGTTTACTTTGCATTGATGGCTTTGCTTGAAGGACCTTTAATTGATATGTAGGCAGTTTTCTTATATGACGGGTCTGCTGGTTTTTTGATATTTTATTTTTTTTAGGATTTAATGTATAGTTTACTGATGAGTTTAAGCTGGCATTCTTCATATTTTTGATTAGTCTATTAAATTATTTGTTAGAATTTTAGTTTTTGATATTGAACTTGTGATTGTTTGAGTACTTTTTATTCCCAATTAAGGTTTCTGGAAATAAAATTTGCAGGGCTGGAGAACTCTCTAATGCTGAGATTGATAACCTGATGACAATCGTGGCCAATCCACGTCAATTTAAAATCCCAGACTGGTTTTTGAATAGGAAGAAAGATTACAAGGATGGAAAATACTCTCAGGTCACATCGAATGCTCTTGACATGAAGTTGAGAGATGACCTTGAGCGTTTGAAGAAGATCAGGTTGGTCTTGTTGCTTTTTACTAGTTTAAGGTTTATTTCTTGGGTCTTTTGCGGTTATTTGGTTGTGTATTATTTCAAATGGGGCAAAAAGTAGAAGGCTACAAGGGGATTAATCAATTGGGTTAAAATATGTTACTTGCAAAAAGTCTTTTCCAAAACACATGGAGCTGCATACGTTGTTTAATGAAGCAAAGTTTGTTATTGTAAGTCTTATATAATCACATTTAACATATGAATTCTAATGAGTAAAAAAGGCTACTAATGTCCACGGGTGGATCACCCTGTTCTGTTTAACTAATCTTTTCTTACTTCGTCTCTTTATTGGTCAAGAACTAGTGTATTTATTATTTAAGATATCTTTTGTTTTTGCTGTAATTTTGTTGGTAAAATTGTTTGCTGTAGACATGGTTTACTGATGTAACTTACTGACAGGAACCATCGCGGTCTTCGTCATTACTGGGGTCTCCGAGTGCGTGGACAACACACTAAAACCACCGGTCGTAGGGGAAAGACTGTTGGTGTGTCCAAGAAGAGATAGATCATGTGTTTCTAAACTTAAGTTACCTTTTTATGAATCTCTATTGCTATCAGTTTTGAATGTTCGGGTTAACTTTTTATGTCATGGCTATAGTTGTACTTTCTTGGATGTTTTCGTTAGTATGTTTTCCGGATCTCTTATGAGGTATTATTCAAAATGGATATTTGAAGAATTTTTGGCTTATGGTTCTCTTTATTTGTCATATGTTTGTTTGTTTGAATAATTTCAATAACTTCACAAGGAAACTCTCAACTCTAATTAAAAGCCCGTTATTCACCATCTGAATGATTACCGCCTTTTTGCCATTCCTTATTTTCATATGCGCGAACAAATAAAAGATCATTATCGGTCAAAGGTAGGGAAAGGCTTGGTGAACTTCTTTCACGTTTCAGGTGTTGGTACTCTCTTTTTGCTTGCAAAATCTGAAGTAAGCATTCAAAATAAAGAGGATGCGTTGGTTTTAAAGAGTATAAAATGTGAAAATGGAGAGAATTGTTGGAGCAGATTTTCTGTTATTTTATTTCAATGCAACGTACAATATTTAAAGGAAAGATATAACAACTAATGTTCCTTGTTCATCCGAAATAAAAGAAACATGGGCTACATGAACTCTCATCCTAAATAACCAACTATCCTAAAATGTTGGAGAACTACTAGCTACGTGACTATGCATGTGACACCTCTTGATTCCTACAATCAAGGCACTAAACTACATGATAAAGACTACTTCAAACCATATGATCCGTGACCATAACCGAACCGTGACCCGGTCTAAACGATTAACCCAACAGACTGCACCATCAAATTTGATTTTTTTTCTTTCGAATTAGTAACAATAAATAGATGTTATTGAGCTCGTGTACTATGCTTAGAGGCTATTAGAGCAAGAGCAGTGGTTCAAAATTTAGTGAATCAAGCTGAGGTGGTTCACGGTTTGGTCAAGATATAATCGTGACTACCACTTTGAGTGTTAGCATCTTTTTATTAGGGTTAAGTGTTTGTAAATGTATACAACTATACGTTGACTTCTTTAGTGTGTATACAAGTATCTTGACCATCATTGTGTGTATGTAACTATTAATTTCGATCATTGTATGCATGAGACGGGCTATAATAGGTAAGTGTATACGTGGAACCGGCTAACTTAAATCCTTTTTTCATATAATTCCAGATATTATAAACATTGACACGTCGCCTTTTGTTCAACATTCTAACCAGATCTAAATTTGAATTTCGTTTTCGCTCTCTCAAGTCTCACCAAACCCAGATCCTGTCATCATCTTCATATGTGTTTTACCCATGGTACCTTTGTCGCCGGTTCTGTGCGCGCATCATTATTTCCCGATTCCGTTTGTTCCGCTGCCGAGCTCGTTATCCTCCGCTACTAACTAAGCTGAAATGTCTGGCCTCCGTTGATGGCTGTGTGTTTGAAGACACTCCGGTCCTCGGAATTGAATTTCGTGTTTGGCCGTAAAATTCACATTTTTTAATGTTTTGATTTCAAACCCTTTGCTTCTTAGATCGAAAAGAAAAAAGGGTGATGATTGTTTTGATATTTTGATGTTTAACTTTCAAACCCTTCATTTGTTGATGTTGTTTGAAATTGATGATTAAATCGGTTGAGAAGGAAGGAGTTTGATAGTTCAGAAATTTCAGTTGAAGATGAGATTTAATGGAAGCTAGTAAACTGACGCAAAGATCGGTGTGTGGTGGTGCTTCGAGTATATATGGGGACCTGCTGTATAGGTTATCTAACATAAATTTGAGTAGTTCTTGTATATTATTTATTTGAGTTTTTCAACATTCGTTGTCAATAAATTGCTGAGATCACGATTTAATTTGGGTATAATGAGTAAAGCTTTGAATTTTGTTGATGTTAGACATAATTGTGGTTTGTGAGTTAAGGTTCTGACACGATGTTAATTGTTAAACATGAACAAGGATGAAGATGAAGGGTATTTTTATTTTTAAAAGATATTTAATTAATGATTTGTCATGTTTGTGACTTGGCGGCTGATTGGATGATGATGTGTAAAATGATGTGAGTATAATATTCCAACTATACAAACAATGACCGGTTACCTGCCGTATAGGTTATCTTATACCGTATAGGTTATCTTATACACACAATGATCGAAATTAATAGTTACGTACACACACAATGATGGTCAAAATAGTTGTGTACACACTAAAGAAGTCAACGCATAGTTATATACATAACCCTTTTTATTATTAGCATCCTTTTTACGAGTATTATTATTAGCTTCCTTTTTATTATTGTTTTATGTTTCATGTGTAATAATTTTACTGGTAAAAAATGTTGAATGAGTCCAATTTTCAGTGTAAATGAGTACATATAAAAGTGAATTCCAAGATGATTGTAATGTGATGAATCAAACTTTTTCGAGGTGGATTTGTACGATACTACAATCCATGTTGATCCACCTACAGTAAAAGTTACATAGTTCATCACTTCATCGAAAATGTAATTAGAAAAACTTCAGTATTAGGAACAACAATCATATATTTAAATTCTAAAGCTACCATGATACCTATAGAGATCCAAGTTTTATTCATAGAAAATCCATCATTTATCATACATACAGTATATATATTTATTTTTTCTTATATCTTACAGGTACCACTATCTATATTTTTATACTGTAATTCACTTGTTTTGGTTAATTGTGGCTGCTGCAGCTACCGCTGTTGCTACACCACCTGGATATGTGGCTAGATCTGGTTTGTTACGTATCTCTGCGGACATCACATTTTCAGCATCCACCCTTGTTGCCGGCTTGTCATCAGGCAGCAACGATTTCGCATCCTGCATCCTCAAATATCAGGCCCACACTAAGAAATCCAAAAAACAATAACAAATGCCTTCTAAAAAGATTTTTTTTTTAAGGCTTTCAGACATGCATAAATGATTAATATATCTTTATCAAAATTCAGGGTCAACATATATAATTCAAGGGGAGATAAAAAAAATTGTTATTGTTATGGTCCAATATTTAATGGATATATGAATGTATTAACGAAAGACATGAGGGTTTTCCTTACCATTTCTTTTAGATTATACCTTAATAATAACTGAAAAAAGAGAGAACTCTATTTGAGTTCGTGGACAATTATATTAAGACAAATTAAAAAGTTACTAATCGGATTAAGTAACACTTGCCGCCACAACATCTCCTAGCTTAGTTTTATTTTCTTCACGCGCGATTCGAGCATTTCGTGCTGCCGCCGCTTGAGCCCTTGAAGTTACACCACCCGGAACCGCCTGCATGCGACCAGTTGCTCGAACTTCAGCCGCCTGGATTGCGGCGGCGTCACCATCATCCACCGGTTTGTCACCCGCTGATACCGCACTTGCCTCCAATGCTTCTCCTATTGTAACCGCATCACCGCCCAACTTTGCCGGAGCTGGAGAAGAAGCCAAGTTGGTGCGGATATACTGGCCCAACACCTGCGAAAATTCGCAACCTATTTTGACCTTAGCACATATATTGTTTGATAAAATAAGTATAAAACTATAAATACATAGATCTTCCAACACTTTCACAATTTTCAATTTCTTAATTAACTCAACCTTTTTTCACTGTCCATGATCTATATATACGCTTTAAAACAATACCGTACATCAGCTTAACATCTTTGTGCCATTATACGGATGTTGTAGTAAATTAACATTTCGTGTTAGTTCATTTAATTTCAGAATTTCCATTCTATATTCTGAGAAGATCATTCGTGTAGCTAAGAGCATACAACCTTGCGTAATATTAAAATAATAACCACTTAAGCGTTCTAATGGGGTGTTTGGTGGAGCTTATTTGACTTGCTTATTACTTATTGCTTATAAGCTGCTTATTTTGAGTCAAATAAGCAGTTTTTTTTGAGTCCTTCACAAAAAAATAAGCAAATAAACGTCACAAAATGAGCTTATCCGGCTTATCCAAACACTTGTAGTCGAACTTATTAAGCAAATAAGCATATAACCAATCAAAATAAGTAAATAAGCAATCAAAATATATCTATGCATTCTTTCAATTCCTTAAACTTTCGTTCCATTATTTCACCGACTAACCAATAACCATGCTCTAGATTTTGATCCTTAGCTCCGAAATTATAAATATTCGATATCGATAAGACTTGCCTCTCCACCAACGGACTCGGTCACGACACGATAGCCAGCGATCTCGGTATCGGAAATCGCAATACCGGGGTCTTTGTTATCGTAGTCCCCAACAACTCCAAGGTTCTTGTTGACGGCGGCCATCGACTGCATAACTGCAGCCGGGCCGCCCTTTTGAGTCTCGCCGAGAACTAGATTCTCGGCCGCTTGCATGTCAGCAGCATCGTGTGGGGTGATGGGTTTGTTGCCCAACTTGTCTGAGACGTTGAAAATGTCACCGTATTTGATGGGCTCGTGAGATTGTTCTTGTGGTCTTCGTGGTTGTTCCTGGCTCATTGTTGAGGTAATGGGAAAGGATACGGTCGTTGACTAATTGATTGACTTGGTGGCACATATGATAAGTTTGGTTTTTCTTGCTAAAAAAGTACTAGATCGATGGTGATGTGGAACACGTGGAAGATTGGGTAGAGTGACGTGTCACACTTTGACACATGAGATTAAAGATTGCCAAGTGTGTCAACCAGCATACGTGGTTCGGTTTCATTATGCTAGGATGATGACATATCAAGGTGTTTTACGTGATAATTGATTTGTCACTATATCAATTATGTATTTGTCGATTTTGAATCATTAAATAAATTATATAAGACTGTAATGTATAATTCTATAATGAATAATTTTAGTAAAGGTTTATTATTTCGTTAATTGTGCGTTAAAGTTTGTACTTGTTACTATAGGAAGATTTAAACTATTAACCATTTATCATATGTTGAAAACCTTTTCTTATTGTATGCAATTAACTTTATTATATGTATATAACTTAAAAATATCTCAAGTATGATGGATACGTAAATTTTATGCTAAAAATCTCAAGAATTAAAGCTTAATTTTGCTTCTACTTATTACTATCCTCCCCTTCTCTCGTTTCTTCTGGACGCCCCACAAGGCCACACACATCAACAAAAGCCCTCTTTAATTCTTCCGTCTTTTATTAAAAAAACAAATTATTTAATTGCTATTAAAACCTCTATCATTTTCAATTAAGCATCCAACCCCCTTTAATATTTTTTGTTTACTAATTAGTCCCTCAAGATTTGTTTATCTTTTTCAATTTAGCCCCAACTCAATGGTTACAATTGAAATCACCATTTACAATATTATATAATTTAAATAACTCATTTTTATTTAAATCACGTACTTATAAAATTTATGATGTTACAACTTCTCCACACTTATTAGAATTGTGTTCTCACAATCTACCCTCGATTCAACATCATATGATACTCACTAACCTCTTTTCCCGGTTTCTCTTATGTACTCAAATCTCTTACTAGCAATTCTCTTACTCTTTAAACAATTTAAATTACCATTTATCTCTATTTCCCTTAGACACATAAAAGTGTCACATACTCTTCTAAACTCCTTTGATAATTCAAGATAATATACCACATTTCCATACTTTTTTAAATGGTTTACAACCAACGAACGAATTAACTTCTTATATTTACTGACTCGGATTGTACTCATTTTATGGTAGTATTTTCAGAAAGGTTTACATTTTTACTCAAGAATTCCTCGATTGTTCTAATGATTGATCTCAGTTTCCGTCTATTTCATATCATTTCAATATTCTCAATTTTAGTTTTTCTCCTCAATATATATACACTCCACAACTTACATCACTCGATTAAAATCGAGTCGAGTCGAGACGATACACTTTCAAGTTCGAGCTTGACTTGATTAAAAATTTTGAAGATCGAAACTCGACTCAAACTCAACCGAGCTTGTATTTTCAAGCTCCAGATTGACTCGACTAATTAACCTATACTTTACGAGCTCGGCTTGACTTGACTCAATTATCATTATTAAGTAGAATTAATATTTATTGAATCACTACTGTCAAACTTAACATGACCCGACTCAATAGTTTTATGCTCGACTCTACTCAAGATTTATTAAAAAGAATATATTTATATATATATATATATATGTTATTTTACATATAAGTGGAAGACTTAATTTGGCTTACGAGCCTCTTGAACCGAGTATTTTAATGCTCGAGCTCGTCTCGTCCAAACTCTACTCAAATAGCTTGAGCTCGATTCAACTTATCACGAGTATATCTCGAATATATATCAAGTCAGTTCCGAATAACTTACGAGTTATGTCGTTAAGTAATGATGTTTCATTTACGCTGTAACACCCCATTTTTGTAGGATGTCACATTAACGATATTCAATAATAGCAAAAGTCCATTTATTTCAAATATCTAATTGAATGAGCCATAAAATATCTCCAAAGTAAGACAAACGGAATGTGCGTTACAAAATTCTAATACGAACGTCTAAATATAAAAGAAAATAATAATAATCCAAGAAATCTTGAGCTAACTTTTCTAGCTTCTTCACTTCTCTCAAGCTCCGTTCCTTGCGATTCTTGATCACCTGCCGCATAGAAAGAAATGCGGCTGAGCCAAATGCCCAGTGCGCGGATACAAAAAAAGTAAATGAATATAAATATTTTATAGAATGGATCATTCAGTGGCGGAAGCGACTTATTCGCGGTGAACCAAACAAAAGAAATTATTTTATCATTGAGATTCAAACGATCTAGAGTTCAATGAGGTAAGACAATCCGAGCTCAATACAATACAATACAATGGGTACATGAACTGCAGATCCAAAAGTACCAAACAATGGTGAATGAGGCGTTGAACACTACACCTCAATCCACAACAATACAATACGATAACTATGGTTAACCAATGCGCCCCCTAAAATCCCTTATCACACCACAATGAGGAGATGCCGTAACAATCCACCGTTACGGAAGTGTCACGCCACCGGTGCCACGATGACATGCCTATTGTTTTGGTCAAAAATTACACTAAGCAATTAAGTGATCAAATTTTAGATTGTGAGGTATAGTGTTGAAATTACTTTCAAGATAATTATGTTGTTATATGATTATCTATATTAGTAAATAAGAATTTTGAATGAAAATACACTTTAAGTGCGTTGATCCTTGTTGAATAAAGATTTAAGAAAAAAGCTCAAGAACAGATTAAGGGTAATGCTCAATAAACAATGAAAAAGGTAAAGTAAATGTAATCGACATGAGGATATACGAGGAAAGTCCTTGATCAAGATTGATCGCCGGCACAAAACCTCGGGAAGGATCAAATGATCCTTGCCTTTGTTGATTTTACTAAAATGAAAACAAAAAATTACAAACTAAGAGCACAAGGATGATCGGCTAAGTGATTATGTGTGTGAATCTAGCTAAGTGTTGATGAAAAAGAGTATTAACGAGAGTAATAGCTAAGTGTTTATGTGTTTTGTAGGTGAAGATAGTGTGTATTCCTTCCTAATCGATCATCCATGCCTCAGTTATATACTAATAGCGTATAACAATATTTCCGAGAATCTTGGGATCCTCCGATGAAGGATGAAGACCACCAACGTCTCTTTTGACTTCATTTTACACGTGCAGCTGACTTAGTCATCCTTGAATCATATCAAAGCTTCCTCACGTAATCCGGAGCATATCTCATTAACACGTTCCATATATGACCTGTGTTTTGGTCAAAAATTACCCTAGGCAATTAAGTGATCAAATCTGTAAAGTGAGGTATTAGTGCTTGTAGTTACTTCCAAGATAATTACGTAGAAACACGATTATCTATATGAGTAAATGATAATTTTTGATGAAAAATATGGTTTATATCTATATAAACGTTAATATTTGTTAAAGAGATGATTAATAATGAAAACAAGTATTTGTAAACAAGATTATTCCAAAAGTTTAAGTAAAATGCAAAGTATTTTCAGGATAATTTCGATTATGCATGAAACAGATTGATAATACAAATTTTATAATAAAAATGTGATCACAAGGAAGATGAATACGTATACTTATGATAAATGTAAGCTAAAATCAGGATAATGCAGAATTTATGATCAAAAGATCAGTGGGATGCAAATTAAACAAGAAAATATAAAATAAATACGATCGACACAAGGATGTACGAGGAAAGCCCTTGATCAAGGTTGATCGCCGGCATAAAACCTCGGGAAAGATCAATCGATCCTTGCCTTTGTTGATTTTATTAAGTAAAAGCAGGATAATTACAAAGAAAGAGCATAATGATGACCGAACTAAGTGTTTTTGTGATGAACGGGATGAAAAAGATGAAGTGCAGCTGTGTTTAGTGAGTGTGTGAAGTGTTATGAGTGAGCCCAAAGTGTTTCCTATCGATCACATGCCTCCTATTTATAGTAAATACAATAGAACTAACTTTCCTAAAAATCAGGGATCCTCCCGAGATATTCGGGATCCTCCGGTCTTCTACCTTGACTTGTTATTCCACACGTTTTCTAACCTCTTCCAAGCCTTGATCCTTAAATATAGGTATGATTGACCCACGTTTAACTCCTGGTAGACTTGGTCAATATATACAACGGTCAAATAAAGATTAGTGACGTTTCACCCGGGATGCCGAATATATCCTGGATCCTGATCACCCGGGATCCTGAATATCCAAGATCCTGAACAAAAACTAACAAATAAACATTAGTAACATCTCATCCCAAGATACTTAACATATCCGGGATCCTGACCATCCGAGATCCTAAACATATGTGAGATCCTGAGTATTTCTGAGATTTCTATAGTACTCAGGATCCTGAATATACCTAAATACTTATCTATAATCAGGATCCTTGATCCAAGTGTGATCCTGGATATATCCAAGATCTTGATTACCTGTATCATATAAACATAGAATCTCAGGATCCTTAGTCTTAGCTTTATCCTGAACATATGCATGATCCTAGATATAATTTTCAATAGTAACTTGAGACTTCAGGATCCTTTATCCTAACTATAAAATTTAGCCCCAAACAATTACCCCCAAGTTTTGTTATCTTCAAGACCCTGATGGTGACACAACTTCTAAAAATAAACATTAAATAAATGAGGCAAACACTTTGTATTGATAGATGATGGTATTACTAAATAATATTTTCTAATTTATAATGCGATTATTATAGTTTTGTCTCTATGTTACTATGAATGTTCATATTTTTGCACTTTTAGTAGTTAAATATTTAATTTTGTGATTAACTTGATTCGGCGTTTATGCATTCATATTTCATACCTAATTAAAAAGCTTTATATTATTGTTATAATGATCAACATGTGTAATTTTTAACAAATTTTCATCAATGAGTGTGTATTTGTGTTTTGATATTCATATTTTAAATGATTGGTAAATAAAAACTGTTAATTTGGTTAACCGTATAACTGAACCAGAAAAGCCAGTTAACCAAACTTTTCAGTTTCGGTTTAGGTTCAAGATCATGATAAATCGAGGACCCGGTTAACCGGTCTTCGGTTAACCGAAGTTAACCATCCGTGAACCCCTCTAAAATCATACTCTATAGCCAAACACCCAAAATTGAAGGGCCAACAATGATAATATCAGAAAAATATATATAAATAAATATAAATATAAATATATAAAATATAAACTAAAATAAGTAGGGTGAGACAAGCCTTCTTCCTCTCTCGCTCTCTGAAAATCAAAACTATTTCCGCCGCCGCCGCCGCCGTCGTCTCCCTTGCCGCCCACCTTCGATTCCGGTAACTATTAACCGCCCTTACTCCCAAGCTATTAACTATTACAATTATACGTGTTGATATTTTCCCCATCAAAATCTATCTAATATAGGGTTTTATTAATCAATACTACGTAGTAGATGTTACCTAGTTAGTATATAGGCTGTTGATGTCTGGATATCATACTCATGAAGTTCATGTTTCGACGTTATTGCAGATATATATCATGTTGCGTATTAAAACCCCTAAATCACTGAGAGCCAAAAGAGAGCTTGAGAAACGCGCACCAAAACTGGTGATTTTTATTTTTATTATTAATGTTTAAGAAATTGATTTGTTGTTGTTGTTACGATGAAATGTAATGTAATGTTTATTTGTGTATCGTTTATATTCAGGTGGAACTTGGGAAAAAGACACTGATATTACATGGAACAAAAACTAGCAATGTTCTGAATTCTGTATTGACCGAAATATATCATCTAAAGAAGGATAATTCGGTGAAATATAGTCGCAGGAACGATAACATTAGACCTTTTGAAAGTGGAGGTGAAACTTCACTTGAGTTTTATTCTCTCAAAACCGATTGCAGTCTCTTTGTGGTAAGCTAAGCTAAATGCGTACTAAAACTGACAAAATGGGCGGGTCAAGGGTTATTTAGTATCTTTTTAAACATTTAGCGTGTCAAATGTGATTGTTGAAATCATGTTGTTTTAATGCTTATCTGATAGAATGATATTAGAAGGTTTTAGTGTTATATGCATCAAAGTACACTCTGGGTGAGTTTTTGCGTATCTGACTTGGACCTGCTCAACTTATTTATTAGTTAACCTTTAAGATATATTTTTTTTAATTTTCATTTCACCGTTTGAGCTGTTAGATATAAAAATTACGACCTCTATGAGATGCATCTGCTATTGTCAATGTGAACATTGGTATATTATGTTAAACTAAAAACTATCAGTATCCTGTCAACCATATATAAAAAATTATATTCATGTTGCAGTTTGGTTCACACTCAAAGAAGCGGCCTGATAATCTTGTAATAGGACGATTTTATGATCACCACATTTACGACCTTATGGAAGTGGGAGTTGAAAATTTCAAAAGCATGTCATCATTTTCTTATGATAAGAAACTAGCTCCTCTGATTGGATCAAAGCCTTTTTTTGTTTTCATTGGAGAAGGATTTGAGAATGTTGAAGAACTAAAGCACCTTAAAGAGGTTCTGCTTGATTTATTCAGAGGTCAGGTTGTCAAGAGCTTAAATCTTGCTGGGTTAGACCGTGTGTATGTTTGTACAGCTGTTTCTTCTAAAAAAGTGCTTTTTACACACTGTGCTTTGAGGCTTAAAAAGTCTGGCACCGTAGTCCCGAAGATGGAGTTGGTAGAGGTGGGTCCTTCTATGGATTTGGTAGTCAGAAGACATCGTCTTCCTGATGAAAGTCTAAAGAAGGAAGCTATGAAAATTGCTCCCGAGTTAATCAAGAAGAAGGTTTGTTGGTTGGAGCTTGCAACATACTCTGTATATCTTTTTGTACAAAGATTCATAATTGTGGCTCTCGAATATTCATACTTTTTCTATTTGTATTTTCAGGAGAAGAATGTCAGCAAAGATCCAATTGAGGGGAAAATTGGCAAGGTTTATGTTCCAGATCAACAGGTAATCACTACTTCACCTGTTCTCACTTTATTCTTCGTTTTATATGTGCATAAAAATAACTTGAACATCTAGAGGTATTTTTGTAGTTTAGACTAATTTGGCTATCCCTATATAAGGAACCTAACTAAGAAAAAAATCACGAATTTCTTTATTGTAAATCTTAGCCATTGTTAAGAATGCATCACTAACGATGGTACTAAAAAAGATCACAAATGTCACAAGTTACAACCAACTCTGTTTTTTTTTTTGTTTTTTTGAATTATGCTTAATTTTTTCTTTCTCAATAAGGGTTATATGGATAAAATGTATGTTTGGATAGATGAGAGCGATGCCTAGTTGTTCTTTTGTGTGCTGAATGAGCACTCTGAATGACAGTAAATTAGCCTTTCTCATTTGGCTACTTCCCTGTTTGGAATCATATTACATACTCTTTATATATATATCTGAAACGGCGGGTATTGATTGAATGACAATAATCGTGCGTTGCAGTTTGGAAGTGCTTCTTTACCTTATATGCCAAAGGGAGTTAAAAGGGAGCGACGTGAAGCTAAGGCCAATGCTGAAGGCAATAAGCATGCCGAAAAGAAGCAGAAGCCAGATGATGATGATGCCTCTGCCTGATTGATACGGATGTTACGGGTTATGTTCTCTAGCGTTTTGTGTTCTCTTATTATTCTGTGCCATCGCTTTAGTTTTCTTTATAATTTATAATTATTTATATTTCGAGCTTTATTGGTGTCGATTTTGGTTCTATGAGATAGCCAAGACTGGCTCATTCATGTAATGTATTTACCTGCTTTATGTTAAACGATAATGATTGTTAGAAATATTAGTAATAGAATGGTGTTATGAGACACTGTCGTTTTTTTTGTATGCCTCAGTTGCTTCTATGCTTTTTGACACTTGTAAGGCTTTACATTGACACACTTCTCACCAGTATTAGTTATCATTCCCCATTGGTCTTTGCTTGCCAGGGGTTGCAAACTACAAAAGTATGTTGGGAGTTTGAGGGTTTTTTTGTATCTACGCACAAATCTCACTTTATACTTGAATATAGAACGGTTTGAGAGTCTTCGAAAATTCAACATGTTTTAGTAATGTCACTCTTAGTTGTGTACAAGTCTTTCATTCACCATGCGTTCTTAGCCAAGGATTTATGTAAGTAGTCCATCAACCAAGAGATGAGATTATGAGATTCTTTGAGGAGGTAATAATTGCGAACAAGAGGCTGTATGTCACTTGAAACTTCCATTGCCGATTATCCACAGCCAATCTAAAGCAACTCCTACGAAAACTCCACCCATAAGAAACAACATCAACAAGTTTCCCAGTGCATTTGCTTCTGGACCCTAAAGAAAATAAATATAAAGCACGATGTGTCAATAGTCTTTAGTAGAAACTTTGATAAAAATAACATCTTTCGTGTAGTGGTGACTCACTGTGTATCCTTTCGGAGCAATGGTCATGATACATACGGAAAGATAACCCTTTGTCAATCCAAGCAAGGATACAAGCATGATCATCCAACCCTCGTCACCATACTTTGCAGTGACGTAGAATGCAGGAATCAACAAGAAACGCGACAATGTAGCACACATTAGTCCCTTTCGTGATTCCATCTTGAAAATTTTGATTAGAGGAATGTATCTTCCTATTAGATCCCAAATATTACACATCGTGATTAGAACAAGTGGGTACCTGTGGAGAGCACCTTCGCTGAGTAAAAACCAAAGGTCAAGCCTTCAAGTAATGGATAACTTTACTCTTTTCCTTTCTAAATACATTCCAGATTTACCCTACGCAAACTTACCATGATCCCAGATGGTGTTTTCCAGTGTTTTCATACAAAAAGCCAGGAAAAATGAACAGTGTGAGGACATATAGTAAGAACAAGCCCACTGCGTAATCAATGTTCTCGAACAAGAGTTCTTTATTGTTCAACCGTTTAGGATTATCAGCCTGAAAAGGTTAACATAAATTAAGCATTTTCCATCGAATACATGCTTAGGGATGCTTTGTAAAGTTCAAAGTTATATATATGATCTTCATAAAAATCAAAAAAAGTTTACTGTTTCGTTCAGTTCTGTATGGATGCCTGCTGCAGCAAGATCGGATGAAACAGTTTTGGAACCCTCTCGTGCCGCTTTAGTGCGATAATACTTGACAACATGTAATTTAGCAAACACGAAGGCGTACAGGAGAATGCAAATAAATTCAAAGAATGCAGAGCTGGCTAGGAATAACACTGGAGAGGAAAGATCAAGATTAGTTATTGTACTTCTTACTTAGATCATGGGAAATTTTTGGATACATACTAGCCCCTTTTCGTAGACCTTTGGAAGATTGGTCAAAGGCGGATTTCGTGATTAACCTTAAGCAAGAGGTTAGAGCACCCGATGACGCCATACCAGCAAAGTATGACTACAAGTATCATGCGATAAAATTAGAAATATGTTGTTAAAAAAGTATGACTACAGTTACCTAGATGTTTGTGTGATTACTACAAAAAATTCTCTCAATAATTTCCACCCCCTTTTTATACACGATTTTTAAAAAAATGCGTAAAATGTCAGTTTGTTCGCACTTGTAAGTTATAACCATGTACAAACTCGCTCACTTTTTAATCACATAAAAATGACAATGATTTACACATTAATTTCATATGTGCAAAATCTTGCATAAACCTTCATTGATTTACACATTAGCTTCATTAATTCTCTTCTCTAATATATTCACCGATCAATCTTTACATGTGTACCAATAGTATTGTATCATTATGCCTATATTTAAGCATACAGTTTAGGTCTCTCAATCATTTTTAATACATATTTAAGTGTGAAAAGTGTGTATTTTTTACACTTATAAAATGTAAATAATTTATACACAATTATACGTGCGTACAAGTGAAATTGGTATGACAATTTTTAAAAGTGCGTAGAAAAAGGGTACCGTAAAATTCATATATTTGTTGTAGTGTGTGGTTTCTTCAAAATAATCTTACTTGGATGAATTCGGGCTTCATGAAGGACAAGTCTCCTACCATTCCACCTTGAACAAGAGCATCACCTATACCAAAACTAGCAACGAAAACACATATACCGATGTAGTTTCCTATTCCGCCCTTTCCCGATGAGGCTAGATCTAACTGTGAATACGTTTAAGCCAACATAATCGAGACTAAAGCATAATGAAACATTCTTGGAAATTGACTTACCACAATGAGAGCTAGAATACATAAAAAGTACAAGATGTATCCTGTAATGTTACGTTTCCGAGTATCAATCTTTGACTCATTATATGCAAACAGCGCCATCGTTCCCAAAGCAAATGGTTGGTAGACAAGGGTAAGTAGCCTTGCTGGATGGTAATGCTATGCAACAAAAGAGAAACCCGCAACATTTTAATTCGTTGATAGATCACGCTAATACTACGTACTAGGCCAAAGACCCTTTGCGTACTTCATTTACTTAAACAAACTCGTGCAAATTTAATGGACTATGCCTATAACTTTTTTTACTTACTGGAAATAACACATAGTAGTAGTCTCCTATGGTTAACATGCTATTCCATGATATTAAAGATCCAAATCCAAGAATCCAACATACAACAATTGCAGTAAACCTCCCCTGGAAATTTAAAAGGTCATCATGCATGATTACAAATATATAGAGTTCAAACTACAAATTTGTCGACACAAACCTCGAGTTTAACCGGAGTTCCAAAATCGGCGACACTGATCATGACTGCCATAGATCATAAATAAAAAAACATACAAGAGAAGCAGATTATGTTGTTTGAAACTCACGAGTATGTTTTGCAAAGGTGACAATTTAAATGAAGAAGAAAAGCAAGAATTGATATTATTCCAAATTTACGGTTCCACCTTAAAATAACATTACAAATACCCTTATACTCAGATTACTATTCCCGTTTTTCCACGTTATCTATCTTTGTTTGCTCTAAAAATTTGTCAGTTTGAAAATAATTAATAAATATTAAAAATCATTGAACTTTCAATATTAGCCTCATTTTATATTCTTGATCGTTTAGTTCTTAATATTTTTTAGTCAAACTTGCTGTTTTGTACGAATAAAACTGCATTTTATCAATTTACAAAGAAAGATTTGATTGGAGACAATTATTACCATAGAGTGGTTGGCGTCATGATAACCTCATAAGAGATTCCAGGTTCAAACCTCATTGATAGCACATATTATGGTGGCTATTAAAAGGGTCGGAAACGGTCATAAGATAATCTGATTAGGTCGTGTACATGTGAATAAAAATATTTGCCCTCTCTAGGTAACAAGAATAGGGAAAAGTGTATAATCATATACAAGACTTAATTAAAATGAAATGATGGTCCTAAATTGTCATTCGAATGTTTCCGTTTTTGTCCTAACAAAATTATATGGTTTTGCTTCCGTATATATGCATGCAATAACATTATACAAAATTCCTCAACTAAGAATCAAATAATGTTTTAGAAAAAGCACTATAATATATATTCAGGTTAAGTTGCATGAAAATATAATTAACTAAGGTATGAAATTCGTAGTGACATGTCAACTTATAAGGACGACACGTAACACATTAAATAAATGACACATGTTTAAAATACCAAAAATTACTTACAATAGCAACAAATAATTAACAAGTTTATTACACACAATGTACGTCTGAATAGTTGATTACACTACTAATATCATACATTAGTTAATTGGATTTTGACACATTTAACCTTATATATTCGATTGTGTCTTTCTAAGGAATACTTTTTTTCAGCCGGAAAAGCAAATATGGAACTTTTTAAAGTAAAAATATGCTTTCAAGTATGATCTATGACTCTATGAGTGCCATGGTGGCGAATCATTTTATGATTTACGGAATAAAAACCTCATATGAGTTGTTTATTTCTCAAAAAAAGTTTGTTAGTGTGATTTGACCCGCAACTTTTTTTAAGTTACGAATATGGAATTGAGATAAAATGGGTTGTTGCCTTGTTGGGCTTGATTTATTGGTACCGGGCCAAGAGCCCAAAATGACGTATTGATATTGTAGGTTTTTTTTGGTTGGACTATAAACTATAAAGTACCTCGTTTGCGGACTATGTCAACATGTTATTTTATGGTAAAGTGATTACGGTTGTTGTCTCACTTTGTAACTTGTAAGTGATGCTCGTAACTTTTGTGTCAGTTGAGTTCGTCACTTGTTTTGTGTCGCTTTGGAGAGGCGAGGCAAGAAAAAGTGTATGTAAATGATGGTATATAGATAAAAATGTGGAATTCAAAAATTAACATGACATAGTAAGTGTTGGAACCGATGTGTCAATCTAGGAGTGGGGAGATGACACAAAACTGAGACACTAACAAATGGGAGTAGTTTTACACCATCACAATCAATTTACACACCATTCTCATGCTTATAATATAATTATCATTTTGCAAACGAATGAATAATACCATGCCCACTACACATGTAACATGTGTAGCTTTGTTGTGGAAGGTAATACAGTTTTTTGGATATTTAAAATTTTTGAATGCGTGACTTTTTGCCCCGTATTATTCAACTTTTACCATGTATTCTAGCTTTAATTTTTAATTTGATTTATAGTTGTAGTTTATAAAAAACCAGCAACTTTTCTGCAAAGAAACGTATGAGAACAAAAATATTTTTAAAACTCAAATATCTGTATTTGCGATATTACTTCTAACTGTAATTTGACTTTGAATTTTATTTGTACCTATTTTATTTTGAATGTTTGGATGATAACAGAATAAGATTATATTCATACATTTTGATTAAGTTCACTATATAGTAAAAGATTATAGATCATGTCACGTCGTGAAGTACAGATACAACGAACCTCGTTAAGATCATATGAATTATACTAGCACTTTGCTCGTGTAATGCAACAGTGTCCATTAACTTATTTAATTTTGTTTCATTTAATAATAAGTTCGTTAAATAGCATATCATCTTTAAATAAATATTTCATATAATCAGTAGGTTGGAATATACACATAATGATGCAATTAATACAAATAAAAGTTTTCTTTTAGACAATAGGGGTAAATAAGTCATTTTAACTAATTATTAAGAACTAAGATTCAACAATTAAAGACTCTTTATATGTAGTAATAGATAATTTACTCATTATTATTAAATTTATCATCCTTTTTTAGTGATGGGATGACCCTTTTTAAATTCACCTTTATATAATTTAGTCTATGTAAAGCTCAATATTAGTCATTTTAAAAAGTTACATCAAATTAGGGGTGGGGAAAAAAACTGAAAAAACCGAATCAAAACTGAATAATCAAAATAACTGACCGAAAAGCCGAACCGATTGTAAAACCGAACCGTTAGTAACCGAATCATTAATAACTGACATATTTCGATTCAATTCAGGTTATACGTAAAAATCTTATATTAACCTAACCGTAATATTTTTCATTAATTAAAATTAAAATATTTATATATTTTATTAGTATAATATATTCAATTTTGTTAATATTATCATACGGTAATAACAATGATTTATTAATTAAATTAAATAAAAAATCACACTATACGGGATGAATGGAATATATAGTCAATACACGATTATTTCCCACAACTCATCGTTTGATGGCTCATGAGAGAAGAAAAACGTAGCCGCCACCACCAGGCCCGGAGCTCGAACTTGGATGGTTCGGTACCACGACAAAAAAGAGGTCCCCTTAAATACATTTTTTTATATATACATGATATAAAAATGCTATTCACCAGTAAGATGATAGACCAAACTTCTTAGATTTGAACTTCATATTTTAATTTTGGGTCTTTTTACGTGATCAAACAAATTAAAAAAATACCATAACTAATATGATAGGCTTAACTTTTTAGATTTACATTGTTAAGAAATATGAGCTTGAAAATGAACCTACATACATGAACTATACGTAAAATTTGAAGGCCTAATAGAAATGGGAGCCATGTGCGGTCACCCATACGACATTCCCTTATCTCCGGGCCTGACTGCCACCATCACCACCACCAGCACCGGAACCGAAGAATCCGGCAGTGGCTCACTAGAGAAACTACCATTAGAAATCCTTTGTTACATTTTCTCAAAGTTAGAGATGAATGATATGCTAAGTTGCTAACAAGTGTCTCCTACGTTGCATGCGTTTCGAAAACCTTACGATCGTCTGTCAACATAGCATGTTTCCCATTCATCGATTTCTCAGTGAGTGTTTTTTCTTTTTACATTCAGGCAACGTTTAATCGTGTAACTGAATTCAAGTTACGTTGAAAAATATTTTTGGTATTATAATGTTTTCTTTCTTAAAAAAAAGATATAAGTTTGATACGTATTGGGTAAACCTTGATATATTTATAGACAATTAACCCTAAGCTTATGACGTAAAGTTTGATACATAGTGTTTGTTTGAAGTTGTAATAATCAAATCATCCGTTATACAAGTGTTTACGAGCATATGTATATTTGTGTAGATTAAATTGAGTGTTTACGAGATTATGTATATTTGTGTAGATTAAATTGGGCTAGTATATGATCATTAAACTCTGTGGCAATGCTTTTTGAAACAGAGTATTTAACCTCTAAATATTTTAAGTAATATAATTTTCACTATACCTAAGCAAGTATTACAAACATATCATATGCTACTTATGATTGCAATAACTAATTAATTATTACTTGCAAAACACAAGTTAGGAAGACCTTTAGTATTTGTCATTGGATCTGGATTTTTGGCAGGAGTTTTCCCTGATTCCGTTATACAACTATATTTACTAAGATGCATTTCTTCAAATATATCTTAATAAATATCTACCCATTAAACTTAAATTAACGTTATCCAATGACCATTTAATATGTACACCGAAGTAAAACATATTAGATCATAATATCATTCATACAAAGCATTCACAATGACTAACCATTAATGAAACTGTCTTCATAATAAATTTGATGCTTCCAAAAACCTGGATTTCATAAAAGAATTTAAAACAAACATCAAAATATTCTAAGTCAATTCAACAATAAATTTTAATTTTTATAACAATAAGATTAACGATTTAATGTTCTTGTGAGATATAAAATTTTCATTTAACGCTCCCACTAAATCTAACAATACTCTAGAATCAAATTTCTACAAAACAAATCTTACAATTCATTTTAGAAATGATTTTTTTTCATTATATGTAATACATATGTTGATTAAATAATCAAACCAATAAACTATCGTCTTGGTTTCATAATGTGTTATGAAAACACATTACCAATTTAATTCTTTTTGACAACAATAAATCAAACCATAACAAATTTATTATTTACATTTAATCCATCATGATTAATTGATAATTCAATTAATTGTATCTAATAAGTCTACCAACTTATTCATACATTCTTATGTATATAATAGATTCAATAATTTTTAAAGCATTATTATTTAGTGTTTAAGTTCTATATAAATCAAACTTATTACTTCGGCAACTTTCGTATTAAATTATTCATAATTATATAGATATCAACTAACAAAATAACATTTAATTTCATGTATTACTCATGAACTCGTATCTTCGAAAGATAAGTTCTAAATGAGTCATATGATAGGATTGTTGCATGTGGATCTTATTTTGGGATTTAACAAAAGTTTAAAATAAAGATCATTTCAAAAAATTCAAACATTTCAAACATCATTTCACAAACCAAACTTTAATATCAAATAACCAAAATATTTAAATATTCAAAAATAAAATATCCAAGCTCAAAACGAGCAAACCATAATGTGAGAAACCAATGTATGAAATGATATCCCAAAATATTAAAATGAACTAATGTGCCTATAGCACTTATTCTTCCACATCTAAGCTTCTTGAATCAACGCCATCTCCATAGCTCCATTTCAAGTGCCCCATTACTTCTTGATCCCTACAATAAAAAATTGTACATATTAGATCAACCATCTAATATAGTCATATGAAGTAAATAAACAATCCTTTATAGGATACCAATACTAACCAGAACTCTCGGAACCATTCCTCTTATCGGCTAGATAATCGGGACAGTTCCTCCTCCAATGTCCAAGCTTACCACAATGAAAACAATATTATGCTCGGCTTTGGACACTTTGGATTTAGGTGCTGGTTTTGAAGTTGAATCACCATTCTTCTTCTTTCCTTTGTTGCCAGGGAACTTACGCTTCTTCTTTATGCCCCCATCACGAATCATTAACACATCTTTAGACTTGACGAGTTCCATATCCCGTTGTACAGTTTTCAACATTTGATGCAACTCATGAATGGTCCTTTTCGTGTTGTTCATATTGTAATTAAGCACAAATTGCTTGTACTCCTTACTCAATGAAGCAAGAATTATATCAATAGCTAATTCTTGTGGAAAGGCATGACCAAGTCTTTCAAGACGGTTAAGATGTCCTATCATTTTCATAACATGGGCACTCACAACGGATCCCTCGGCCATCTTGCAACTATTCAAATCCTTAGTGGCGTCGAACCTTTCGGTTCTAGCAGTGGACTGAAAAGTTTCCCTTAAACGACGAATCAAATCATATGCCGTTGTCTCCATGTAATTAACTTGGAGTTCGGGAGACATAGTAGCAAGCATCAAACATTGCACGTCGAGAAGATCGTTCTCATGCTTAGAGTGAGCATTTCTAACGTCCTCGGCGGCATCATTTGGTGGCGTGGGACCAAGAGGTGTCTCGAGCACATACCACTTTCGTTCATGGCGAAGGACGATTTGAAGGTTCCTTTCCCAATTACGAAAGTTAGGCCCGGTCAACTTATCCTTCTCAAGAATCGAACGAAGCGACAAGTTCATGGTGGTGTTCGCGTTAATGTTGTTATTAGCCATCTACATTAAAACAAACAAACTTTAGTTATTCCGATTTAAACTTTTAATAATTCATAAACCCTAATAGAACTATTAAGCTAGGATCCGACATTCACACTAAAGTGTGCCCTCAACGAAGGCTGCAATGACACACTATAGCTTTTTAAGTAGACCACCTATCAATTGTATCACATATACAACTCCTAGACATTTGAGATATCAAATTTATTATTTGGGTATATTTAATCTCAACTTACACCTTGGGCCAAGTCTCACTTGGAATCACCAATAGACCAAACCATTTGCTAACTGTGGAGAACCGGCCATCTTCTCAAGTGGATATCGCGGCCCTTTCACTTCACCCTAATCGAGTGCAACCATGCCCACCCACGGAGGCGGCAAAGGACATGGAGTCGAGTTCGGTATGAATGTCCACAAATGGAGGGTGCTTATGGTCTTAAATTAAATAGGGTTTTAGGTCTTAATTCTCTAATTAATCCTACTTCGGTATTTTTCTTAAAGTTAAACTAATTTCAAAAATTACTTTTAAAACATGTATATAAACTATGCATGAGTTTACATACCACGATTTTTAATAAAACACGACCCTTAGGAAATCATCAAGTTTAAACCATTTCCTAGCTTTATTTATCATTTAAAAAAACAAACATTTTATTAACTTTCTAATAATGTGTTCATCCTAGAGGAATCAACATTTCATAAATGTGTTCACTCGATAATACACATTATTTAATGTTTTATTTATGTTCTAATTATTAATCTAACAATTCACCAATCATTCAAATAATTAAACATGCATAGACATAAAATAAAACATATAGAATATAGTGTCATAGCCTTGCCATAATCTAAGTTTGATTTCCGTGAGCCATTACGGAAATCAAGGGTTAACCTAAGGGACAAACAACACACATGGTTGACAATCTTGATCTTCATGCTCCCACTAGCTCCAACGACTCCTTATCACTTCATGGAAACGCTTAGACTCCTCATAACTGCTCTTTTTTTCTTTTGAACTCCATTTTCTTTTGTATTTACATTTTACAAACAAAAACTAAACTACCTTTTACATAAAAACTAAAACTACATTTTACATAAAATAAAATTACAAAATAAATGGGGTTGTAAGTGACACACAGGTCTCCCCTTAAACCAAAAGAAAAATTACAACACAACCAAAATTAAACACAACCACGCAGTTTATATAATAGGTCAAAGATTGGCTCGGCTATGGTCACAACGCATGCAACAATTATAATCTAAATTAAAAAAAAAAAAACTATAATGGAAACTTAAACTATAGTTTGCTTAGGGCGTTTATTTGAACACATGCATTATCTAATAAACGCACTTATTCAAGACATACAAACTACGAGTTCCATTATATCTACATTATCTTTGTATCACATACAACAATTAACAATTGTCTATTTATAATTCTATTGTATTATAAACTAACAATTATTGTTTAATTAGTTTCTTGATTTATTGCTTCTTTGACTTAACTTTTAAATAGAATTAACATGTTTGACCGAAAAACTATCTTTTCTTTTAAAACACACATTTTAAACAATATTAATTTAAAAACATGTCAATTTTATTTAAACCTTTTGAAATGTTACTTTAGTAATTTTAAAAAAATACTAACTTGTTTTAGTGACACTAGTTTTAATTAGGTTTACTTAAAACATTAATTTGTACAAAACTAGGAGTTCAAATAAAACCTAATTTGTACAAATTTAACTAACCAAAATATCCAAATTCCATAAAGTTTCATAAACGTTAGATTTTGATTAGTCACATGTTTTACGAACCTTATCTCAATTCCTTTTAACAATTCTTGTAATATTCAAAAATCAATATTTTTTAGGTTTAATAATCCTAACTTCGATTTTGCTAAAAGATTAATAAATCCTAGCCAAAGATCGACTAATCCATAGGTTTTGCTAAAACCCTAGAATCGGTTTTCTCTAAAGGTCACGTACCTTTGCAAAAATCAATCTTATATCTAAAGTTTCACAAACCTTAGTTGATCACATCAAATGATTAAAGTATTGATTTTCTTGGGTTTGTATAACCCTTGTATAAATCGACTAATACAAGGGATTAAGTAAACCCTTGTATTATTTTCTTGCTTGATAAGTTAACTACTAATTGTACTAGATTTAGTTAGGATATCAAATATCTAACCCTTATGCTAAAATCGATTTTCCTAGGGGTTTGGGTAAACCCTAAAATCGATTTTTGCATAGGTTAAATTAATACAATGAATATTAACTTAAAACAAGAAAGAATTAATCGTTAGTTTTCGGGTTAACAATTTAAACCATTAATCTACGAAACAATGTATGATTTAGGTTATGGTGTTTATCCACCATATACCTAAAATCGATCAACAAGGTTTCTCGTAAACCTTGGAGCAATTTTTGGTACAACCAAATCACACCATGTTTCGGATCAATCGCGAATAACAAATTTAACGCGTTGTTTAAACAATTTAACAAACTACACGGATTAACCGATTTACAAGAAATGTAGAAGAAGAGATAATACAATTAAAACTTAATTAAAAGAAGCACACAAGAAACTTAATTACACTTTTATTAGAAAAGTATATTGTTCTGATACCACTGAAGGGTTTTAATAGAATTATACGTTACAAAAATCTAATCTTTATTAACAATTAATACAATTAATATACAGAAGCATTTACGAAAATTATTTAATCACATTAAATTAAACCCTTTAGCCAAGATCATAACTTTCAATAATAAAACATGTACATAATTTAATTAACACTTTAATTAAATACAAACTTACATTGAGTGTTCGGCAAGAACTCGAATCTTCTACTCGTTGCCTAAGTACGAGTCGACTTCTTCCTTTCTTGTTCCTCCTTGAAATCGGCTAGCTATGGGATACGTTAGGTATCCACCTATGATTCACGGTTGAACGGACAGTAATATCCTAAAGTGTGTATACTAAATACCAAGCACGAAATCAAGCAAGTAACGATTGAATCGTAAACTCGAGAACCCCAATAGGGGTTATCCGAAATCCGCTTGGCTCCTTTGGTGGGGCCGGTCGACGCACAAGAGAGGGAGAGGGAGGGAGAGAGTTAGGTTATTATCAAAAACAAATGAAACCCCTAGCCTCCTATTTATAGTTAAACCCAACTTGTTCTCCAAGTTTACACAATTTACACTATAAACCTTTTAGTTTAATACTTTATTAAACTAATCACAAACTTATATATTTACAATTAAAACCTTGTAGTTTAATAATAATTAAACTAGTTAACTTATTTACAAAATCATTTATAAACAAATCCTTTTATTAAATAAATAATTACATTAATTATTTACTTTAATAAATGTCTTAGTTGTAATCGACCAACTAATTCATTTCAACTTAATGAACGATATCAAATATCTCTTTTATTGTATCACACTACTTGTTCAGTTGTGCTCATTGGTGTGATCCTGCGATGTTCATGTGAAGCTGGATTTGACATTTAATTATGTTAATATTAAGCACATAATCTTTCACTATATTCATCCACATGCATGCTTACTCGTCTTTTATGAGAAATATTTACAAGTCTACAAGAAGGAGGTGGTACAAAATAAGAATGCCTGTTGGTTTAGAAGCATGAGGTGGAATTTAAAGTAATTGAGTGGTACTTAGTTCCTAAGAAATACCATGGTTATAAATAATCTTTCCCTTTTGTATTTTACTCATTCAAAACTCACAAGAATATCCAAATATTAGAAAGGAGTGATGAAGTAGGCAAGATACAAGCAAAGCGAGCTAGAGCACTAAGCATTGTAAGTAGGCCACAATCCTTACTAAAGATCATAATCTGAGTATCCTCGTGTTATTTTATTAAACTGAGATATGTGCTATTATGTGTTGATTGCTACTTGTTTAAGTACGAGCTATATGCAATTAATTACGAGCATTGCATTGCATTGCATTGCATACGGTTTTGATTATACTATATACGTGTTATCGTCTTTCGAGCCTTGGAATTGATATGGTGGAAAGTCCGAAACAGGGGTTGTAAACGGTTACCCGGTGTTTACAAATTATGGGAATGTGGATTGAAGGCTCGAAATGCGATAATACGGAGATCTCAATTATTATTATTTTTTATAGCTATCTTATGCATTAATTGTGCATCTTTGTGTGTGGTACTTTGCACGGAAAACATACGACCCTCACTAAGTCATTAGGCTTACGCAAGCTATTGTGCATATCTCAGGTCTATTGTGCATATCTCAGGTCATCAAGAGAGAACTCTGATTGATAAATCGAGTAAAGTGGGACCGATGATATAATATTCGACGCTATCGAAAGGGATAGTTTGTTAGTACAATATGTATCGAGTCGAATGTTATCTGAAAATTTTATATAATTTGATATGTTTTATTATTTTAATGTACCCAGGGCACGGGGCGTCAGAAGCAGTATCTACAAGTTGCTACCACAAACTCTCAAAGTTCTTAAGCTTGAGCCAGTTAGTACATCAGATACCGTCGTTTTCTTGAGGTCTCTTTACGCAATACATTACCAACGACCTTATACTCACCATTTCACAAACTCTTCCTCTATTGATCAAACTAGATCTTGCAGACAATCCAGCGTCCAAACGATTAGCGACCGACGTCCTTACTGACTTAGAAATTCAGTCATTACGTGACTGTAAGTATCTAACAATATGGGTACTTGCTCAATTTTGTGACTGACGAAGGGATTTTTTGCTTGCAGAGGGTTGTAAGCAACTACAGTCTATTGTACTCGATGGTTGTTCTCATATAACTGACGCTGGTGTTGCAAACATTCTCACGTAACGCGTGAATTTAAAAAAACTTCGAGTTTTATTGTGATGGTCGTCGTCATATTACAGATTTAGCTTTTCAAAATCTTGGTAACATGCGTAGGCCTTTAGTAGGGGCAAAGCTGGTGTCATGCAATTATATAAGTAGTCAAGCAGTACATAAACTTACGACTTGTAGTGCATTAGAAGTTCTTGATTTGCGTGGCAGTACGCATGTAGACGATTCTTGCCTTTACAAAATGTTGTACCTTAGCTTACATCGTTGACTTATTTAAATTTAGAGATGACGCGTGTCACAAATGATGGAATTGGGTGTTTTGGGTAAAACAAATGCTCCCATTTCGAATTTGTGTCTACGAAGGTGTAGAAGGGTAACTGATGAAGGGATAACTCTTTTGTTTCGAAGAAAAGGGAGAATTGTCTAAACTTTGACATCTCTTGATCTCGGCCACTTGACTGGAATAACTGATAATGCTATTATCACCATTGCTTACGAGTGTAAAAAACTTGAAGACCTATGCATTAGATACTGTAAACGTGTCAAGGATCTGAAGCCTTTAGCTTTGGCTTTGAAGAAAATAGGTGATGTTAAAGATAAACTTTTACGGAGGCTTGATATCGCTGCTTGCAGTGGATTAACTTTTAGGACTTTGGTATCTGTTGAGAAGCATCTGTTATGTGATTTACAATGGATTGGAATTAAAGGGACATTTTTGGTAAGTGAAAGAATGTGATGAGTTGTTAAAGAAAATTAGTAGTGAAAGAAGGGGAGTGGCTATTTGCACACTTGGATGTGAGATTGGATGTCCCAGAAAATGGAACGATCATATATGTTATCTTTGAAGTCTATCATTTCCTTATTAGGTACATTTGCGATTTGCTCAACTTTCGCTTCAGTAAGCTTGAGTATATATTTTCTTTGTCGCTGGTAAGGTTTGTGTTGGCCATAGGGCTTTCTTTGACTTTTTTTCGGGGACATTACGCTTATCGACTATGGTTATTTGTTTATGAATCGATGAGATTTTTATTCTTTATTTTTTTTTGTGTCTACATATACTTTTGTTGGTTAGAATATTAATTCCGTAGTAATAACCTGTATTAGACATGTTTGATTACTTGATTTGGTAAGAAATTACCAAATCTGAGATCCCTGTTGCTCCTGGACACACGAGAAGTCTGAAGTTTTGTAGTCAATCAAATTGATCAAAACCTCTGTTCAATGTCGATTATGAGCCTAATCTTCAATTTTATGTGATGTTTCAATTTTGATACTGTTGCTCCTGATGTATGTTTTCTGTTTCAGGGTGCAATATGTTACCGTCAGGTGGTACTAAAAAGTCGGGAACTTGTCATCTTTGGTCTCTGTTGGTTCGTTCTCTGAAATGTAAAATTAAAACCGAAATGCAGATACATCATTGGGTCTTGTTATCATTTATGGGTCATTAAAGACCTTTCTAGGTCCCATTGACATAACTACAAACGTTGACCACATCGGTGATCACCTTGCCATAACACACAATGAGAAATGCAGAGATGAACAATGATACATTAATATGTAACAGAGTCAAATGAATCAACTTTAATGTAGTAGAACCGAAAATAATCACCATCAAAACAACAATAAAGTTTTCTTCACATAGTGGAGCACTGAGCACAGCCGTTTGAATCATAATCGTCAACTAGTCACATCAAACACGATATCGAAGAAAAATCTTAACCCTTGGTTAAGAAAAAGACAGACTTTTATCACCAGGAAAGATGCAAAGAATAAACAAAAGCAAGGGCATAGTAGCCAACCATTTGATTTATCATAGTCTCCCCAAAAAGACATAGTTAACACATTACAAGATGAAATTAAACATCCACAAGTGTACTTGGTTCTGCACTATAAAAATAACTGTCATAATCTGATCTTATCATTAATCACTTAATTAGATAAAGAGATAAATAAATAATGATAGATATGTAATTGTACATTTATCTCAATGACCAGTTTTCATACTACCAATTTCTTCCCTTTATCTCAACTCTAATAATGTTGACCATAAATATCACTTTTTACCCAAGCAGTAAATACTGACTACTACAATTTCAAGTTGCAAAATTGAATTAAAACTCAGTTTCAAAGTTCAAACACCCTTTGGAGCACGAGAAGTGGTCAAACTGTATAGTGTTGAAAATTTTAATTTTTTATATAAATGTGTGTGTGGGAAAAAAACAAACAAAGAAACAATTTTAACAGCGTTCAAGGCCAGATGGTACTCATAGGGGAGTTGCTGTCCAACAGTGTTCTCAAGCAAAAACGGCGATAAAACGGTGCCCAATCCGTATGCTCTTAATAACACAGTTCAAGATGAAGGTTGGTCAAACAGACACAATCATTTGCAATCTATTGGTGCTATATGACAGAAGGAGCAAATCATATCACCATATAATCATTATATTATATTTCACAATTCTGGTTAAGATTTAGGTTGATTTCAATGGTGGTAAAAAACAAATTAGTACAACCAAAAAATCTCTCGGTGTGGATCCAAAAGAAGGAAAAGATTGAAGCTTTTCTCAAGGTAACATAACAAAACCAGCATTACAAAATCCAAAACCAAAATCCCATGTGCAAAATTGCCAAGGACATAACAAGTTAGGCAGGTTGTGGGCATCAAACAAAGTGGTGAAAAAAGAAGAGGGTGTCCTACATCTAATGATCACAAAAGGTTGAACAGGATAAGCAAGTCTTCTCACCCTTTAAAAATAAATAAAAGTAACATACTTTGGTTTCTATCCTTTTCTTTTCCTACTAAATTTCTGACATATACCCAATCTACATTCAAGAAACACCTAAAAAAGCAGTAGATCTACTTCAATGCATATGATCAGTTCAACACCATTATCGACAACAAGCTTTGGACGAACATAATGAACACGTATAAGCATATAGACACTATAAAAAGGGATGCAGCACGATTCACACAAATCTTGCAGCCACATATATTGAAGTATTAAAGCACTCAAAAGCAGAGTTGAGGTGAAAGCAGAAGAAAAAGATATGAGATAAAATATCTACAAGATGACCAAATATATGCAAACTCCGATAACTATACAATCTATATTCCATAGTAGCCAAGAGGTACCAGACACGTGATATAAAAAATCAAGATTAACTCAATCATAATGCCAGAAGTTCGCATGACTTGAAAGCTATATCTATATAATATTGACTAAATAGAAACCAAGAGGTGCGAAAACACGCAATACCACATTACAAACCCATAAAATCGTTCATAAATAACAAATAATACCCTGTACTTCTTGCTTTCTAATATTTTTAAGATCCGCCAATTAGTGACGAGAGGTATTGATCCAATGCAAACCTTGCTAATACAGCATTATTCACCAAATTTTAGTGTTCGTGTAAACTATTTATGCTTAATGATTAGTCTATTCACATAGGGGTCAAATAACAATCATCAAATGAGCAAGTAATTGACTTATATCATGTACCAGTTCTAGCTTAATTCTTAATCACACAACGCTATCAACATTGACTATCCACTTTCAAGCAATCTCCGTCGATTATTATTTTTCGATTAAACATTATCAGTTTCAAAATGCACATCCAAACACCCCCTTAAACTAGGCAATTATGTAACAAAATGCTAGATTAAATCAAACGCAATTGAGCTAATGGTGGTAATCCTAAAACTAATACGGAGTATAAAAATACTCAGAAAAACAAATGAAGAAAATATTTCATCATAAGTAACAGAAGTACTCAGAAACACATACCTTGAATATCAGAAACCATCATATTTCATCAGATTTAATTCAAGAAAACATTACACTTAAAGAAACTAAAAGTATTTCAATTACTATACAAGAACAAATTACCATGATTTTCAACATCTTTGGGTACAACAACCACAAGTTCTCCGTCACTAAACGACGCCGTCGCAAGCTCCGGCTGTGTAGACGCCGGAAGCCTAAACCTCCACACATCAATCTCCAATTCATTCACCGGATTAACACGATCATCAACCACTCGATTTCCACCTACAACAATCTTCGTAACACCGGGATAAATCTCAATTGTGTGCGCAGCAATATCTGTACCTATATCATCATCTGTATCGACAACGAATTTGAACGATTCAGACGTTTCTTGAATCGAAACATCGGCGTCGGAGTAAAACGGTAGTTCGAGTACTTTAGCGAAGATGTGTGGAAGTCGGCGGAGTTTCTTTTGCCGGAAAATGACTCCGGCGGTGGTGGATTCAGAACTGATATCGTAACGTACGGTGATGTTTCGTTTGTTAGATGTTGGATGAACCTTCATGGTTCGTTGATTGAAAAAAAGGGGGAAATTAGGGTAAATGAAACCCTAGGTTGAGAAATTGGGGGAAATTGATGAAATTGGAAGATGGATATGAATTGTGTTGCATATGAATTTGGATTTGATTGATGATTTAGTAACTGATTATTGGTGTGTGTACATGGCAGATACGTACAGAAGATGTGTATCTATACGTGTGTTTGGTTTGATTTTTATTTTAATTCGAGGGAAATGAGATAAATGTGTAGACACAAAACTAAACTAGGTGGATGGATAAATCATAAATGTACTTTTTAAATTTACCAAAGATCTATAAATTTGCAACGACATTTATTTAAATAATACTTCCACATTTCAATTTAGTACTCTCTCTTTCACTCCAAATGTTCACTTTATTATTTTGAGTTATCCCAAATAAATGTTCACTTTCATATTTCAACTAATAGAAGGAGATTTTAGTGGGTAGATATGTTATTTAATTGGTGAAAAATGAGGTTAGTGGAGAATCCTAAACTGTGTGTAACTTTGAATTACCTTGACTGAGACGAAATGAGTAACACTTTTTGATCGGTTGATACTAAAAGTGTACAATTATTGTGAGACGTAAAACAGAAACACGGACAACAAAATTAGTACGGAAGTAATATAAGTATTGTATAAGTCAATCTATATCCATATTTAGGGTCTATATATCATATTATTATCATGTATTTTGACCATTTATTCACATTTTTTGTGATACAAGACTAATTAGGATTCTATAATTTATTTCAAATGCCGATAGTTCTTTTCATACGTTAAAATGGTTCATTGTCATGGTGACCAATACATTTATTTCAATAAAATCATATTCTATCAATTTCTGTGGAAAATTGCACTTAAGGCTTGATAGAAATTTGTCGTATATTGAATGGTAGGAGTAAAGATAAATGCCGTACATAATGGCGTCTCTATAATATTTAAGCTTTTGTACACATAATATTGCTATAGTATATATTATATTTTTTATTATTATTATAACCATTACTCTCTTAAATGTTAGACTATAATCTCACTGGTAATTTGTTTTAGGGCAAATAGTATGTAAATTTATTCAACTTTCTTAAAAATGTTTTGTTAGGCATTCAACTTTTAATAGTGTTATTGTATGTATCAAACTTAGTAATTATTGCTATTGTACGTAATCATTAACACTAATAATGTTTGACCGGTAATAATTAGCATACGTGGCATGGGTATTTGACGTGGCATTGCAAAGTCAGCGCCACATCACTCGAAAGTTCGATACATTTATTACGTCACCATCTTCATCAACTTTATAAGCTTCAATTTTCCGGCAAGGCCATTTTTTCCGGTGATATCATTTTTCCGGCGACATGATTTTTTCCGCCGGCATACACCTCCTAACCACCAACCTTATCATCTCCACCTTACCACCATCTCTAAAACATCACTATCACCAACGTCACCATCATTTTTTTGACAAACCATTTTTTCCGATGACACCCCCACAACCAATTTACACCTCTCGAACCACCAACCTATATCATCTCCAACACACCATCATCTCCAAAACATTACCATCTCCGACATCACTACCATCATATCTCCACCATTTTTTCCGGCGACACCATTTTTTCCAACGACCTCACAACAACCAATTTACACATGTCCAACCACCAAACTATATCATCTTCAACTCACCACAATCTCCAAAACATTACCATCTCCGGCATCACAACCATCTCCACCATTTTTTCCAGTGACACCATCACAACAAATTTACACCCCCTAACCACCTACCCTTAGCATATCTACCTCTTCACTATCTCCAAAACATTACATCTCAGGCATCTCCATCATTTTTTACGGCACCACCATTTTTCCGGCAATTTCACCACAACTAATCTACACCATCTTATTCACTAAATCGAGACCAATTGTTAAACGACAATCGAGAAGATGACGAAGCATGCTGATTTTGATGCGGCTAAAGATGACGAAGACATGTTGGTATTGATGGGGTTGAAGATGACGGTCTATGGAAATGAAATGAGTTGGGGGATATTGTGAGTTCCTAATCACTATTTAGTTAGTGATTATGAATCGCTAACAGTTATTTTATTGTAGAAGGGGGTTGAATACAATTAAAAAATTTCCTTTTCAAATGTGTTAACTGATTAGACAAGTTTTAATTATGATAAGATAATAAGCAACTGAACAAATGCATAAAGCTTAACAAGCAGATCAATCACTGAGGCACATCTTGCTGAAAGATAAATTCTATTATTCATAAAATCTATCAATTGTTGATTGCGGAATAGATTAGCCAAGGCTAATCTAAATCAAACAATACAGCTATTACAGACTGTGATGAACAAGTAGTGGACAAACACGCTACTGTTCATTCGCTGGTGATGATCGTATTTTAGACAAACTAGCCACTGACAAACAAGCGACAATACGAACAATCGACACAATGAAGTACAACATATTACGCTATTTATAGACATTGAGTCCCTTGAAATCCAGATCTAGAAAAACACGCGTTGCTTCTTGATTGGTTAGGAACAATTGATGTGATGCATCAAAGTTCCAACATTCTGATATAAACACGTGTTGCTGCTTGATTGGTCAGAAGTAATTGATGTGACATATCATAGTTCCAACATTCTGATATGGGAAAGATCACCTTTTACCTTGAAGCCAATCACTTGCTGCCACGTTAGTTTCTATGATGGACCAAGTTACGAGGAGCACGCGTGGCGCCATAATAACGTCGAATATGTCAACTCCTTATTAGTGCAACATTTAATGCTGCAGTCACTGAAGTAATAGAGGCTCTCCTTACTCACTGCGAACTAACGTGCTCTTTGAAGAGTAACTTAAGCTTCAGTACTTGAGTGACTTCTTTTATTCAGCAGAAGGAATAACTTAAGAAGACTTGGAGACTCACGCCGGTAGGTGAGTATCAGCGACACACAAAGTTGAGTCTTTTATCTTAATAGGTTCTTCATCTTCTAGCTGGAGAGATAGGATCAGAGACTAAAACTTTTGTAACAGCAGCTTCAACTAAGATCATTTCCATGAAGTCTTTCAGGGAGAAGATCAGTGACTTGTGTCAGCGACTAATAAGTTGAGATTAGCGACCAGTGACTCAACAGATATAAATACAAGTTTCGTACATTTTACATAAGTTTACTGGATTATTAAATCTGGCGTGTCACCTACGTGGAGACTGACATGGCAAAAACGTCATTAGTGTTAATGACTACATACAATAGCAATAATTAGTAAGTTCGATACATACAATAACACTTTTAAAAGTTAGATACATACAAACACATTTTTGGGAAAGTTAAGTACATTTAAAGGCCATTTGCCCTTTGTTTTACTTCATAAATTGAAGAGAAAAAAAAACATTATTCATTTCAAAAGAATAAATAATAATAATCCCAGTATCCCACTTTTGCGTAAATCAAAACTACAATGGGCAAAGAAAGGAGTCCAAGAAGCAAACAATTTTAGGCCCATTGAAAGCCACGCTGGGTTTTCAATCCAGGTATTTATTTCATGTCAACATAACATACTCTTTGTATTTTCATTTTTCAAAAGATATATTAGGGCACCATTGAAGTCCCTGATTAGGTGAACGAGTTGATTCTGATCAACCTTCTCAAGCTCAGCTTCTCTTTGAAACCTTAGGGCACCATTTAAGTCCCTGTATACCAGACCCTTCTCCCCCTCAGTGACCTCATGTCCTTCAATTCTAAACACACCAACAGGGATAGATAGATTTAACCTTGAAGTGTTGGGGATTCAATAGACATTGCTGGTGCCTAACCTATACCTTGGGTTTGATGACTGAACAATCTCTTCACCATGTATGACAATATCTTCTGGCCTGAGAAGTTGCAGTGACACCATCTTTTGAAAAAGTAGATCTATCTCCTTCAGAACATCAGCTTTAGCTGCACTTGTAGAGTGGCTGATGGCGAGCCTGATTTCATTCCATTCCTCTCTGTGCAGCTTACATACTTGATCAAGTAGCATAGCCTGAGTGTCTGTACCTCTGTAGATTAGGAGCTAAGGTTGAGATTGATTCTTTGACTTCTTCAAACTAACCTTGGTAATAGGTGCAGGATTTGATCTCCCTGTCATTCGAGCTGCAAATCTTTTTCTGTCTATCTCATCCCATTTTCTGTCAACTGAAGGCTTGCTCACTCCCCCTATCCTTATTGCACTTTTGCTAGCTGATTTCTTTCTTTGCTCTAGCTCACTATCTTCTTCTTCAGCAAGTGCCTTAGCAATCATTGCATCAGTCTCTTCTTGATCTTTCTTTAGTTTAAGCAATCTGGCCCTTTCTTTGGCATCTTCAGCGCTTAATTGCAACTGGTAGGCTCTATCAGCATTTGATTGCTCTTTCAGAAGTCTTTTTCTTTCTTCCTCTCTTAACTCATCCTCAAGTCTTAATTTCAGTATCATTTTAGGAGAGAGACTTTCTGAGGTTGAGTCAGTGGACAAAATAGCGATAGGAGAAGAGTCAGCTAAGGATGTGATGGAAAGAGGAGCAGGGAGGATTGGTAAAGTAGTGGTGGTACTTGGGGTTTGAGTTGGAGTGGTTGCTGCTGGTGTAGTTGCTGCTGGAGTGGTTTTCTTTGATTGAGGTTAAGATGCAAGAGAGGTGTCACTGGTCATTTTTCTTTTTAAGATGAGAGATGTGGGTTGCTGATCCTCCATGTTTGTATCATTATCTCCATTTTCATCATCTGAGATTTCTCCATGACCATTCCCATGACCACCTCCCTGACCATCATCATCATTATTATCATCATCATCAGCATCGTGCATGATGGTATCATCTTCCTCATCATCATTTATTTCTCTGTTAATCCACTCCCGGCGAGCAAGTTCAAAACTCACTGAGGTGCCCTCCACCTTGGCTTCCTCATCTACAACCCATTGATTTACCAATAAATTATAATTTCTGAGTTCTTCAGCACAGAACTCAGGAAACCCATCAACCTCAGCAACTTCATCATTATCAGTTACATCCATATCCAACCATGATAGCTCAGCAACTGCAAGGGCTTCCAAGTCAGGATTCTCAGGGATTGGGCGAAGAACATATCCCTTCAGTACTATTTCCTTATGAGCCTTGTTTGTAAGCGGATCAGTCATAGCAATAGGCATGTCAGGATCAGCAATAGTGATTTCTTCTTCATCTTCACTCTCCCCCTGACTGGTCTGCACAAACTGATCCACTGCCCTGTTGATCTTTTGAAAATATTCAGCATTCTCTTCTCTTAAGGCAGTGACCTCAGCTCTTGTAGATGCTAGGTGAGAAACCAACTGTGGAAGCACCTTAACAATTTTGTCAGTGTGTTGGAGGTAGTTGGATACAGATGTAGTTAAGGCATGTTGGCTGGTGGTTAGCTGGGTAATGGTTGTGTCATGAATGATAGAGGTGGAGGCAAGCTCACTGAGTGTAGTGGTTAGGGTTTGCACCTTCTCACTGACTGAGGAGCTCCAAGGTTCAAAGGAGTTGTAGACGTCAGTGAGAGAGGTGACAACTTTTGTGAGTGTGGAGACAGTGCCAACAAGTGCCTCACGATCTTCAGTGAGCATCTTAATCTGGGTTTGGGATGTGGCAATGTACTCCATCAGTAGTTGATTCGAGGTGGAAGTGTGAGGTGGTGGTGAAGTGTGAGTTGATTGGTGTGGTGGAGATGTAGGTCGACTGGAGAAGGAAGTGGGGGAAATCTCCCTGATGGGTGAGGTGGCGATGTTGATTTGGTGAGTTGGTGGAGCAGGTATAGTATCATCAGAAGTGTCCATGGCTGTGGCTTCCTCACCATCAGCTTGTGTTTTAGCTGGTGGTTCATTGGAAACAGAAGAAGCGACCTGTATCTCACCATGTGACAGTGGTGAGACATTGACGGCCGGTGCAGTGATAGATAGAGGTTGGCCTGGGTCTGTAGCCAGTGGTGTAACATCAGCAATGAGTGTGTTATCACCCACTGATGTCACTAGCCATTTATCTAAAATGTCATCCTTTCGGGAGGATGACAAGTTGCTGATGGGTTGACTCGATAGAAGGGTGTGGGTTGCACCCGAATCACTGCTAACAATGGTTTGAGCCATTGCAGCTGTCTGTTGGTTACCCTTTTTAGAATCACTGGACTTTCGGGAGTCCAACGAAGCAGTGGAAGGTTTGGGTTTATCAAGGGTGCCCGCAGGAGCTGAACGTTCAGTCACTGCTTCACCCTTCTTTTGGCTATGTCCCTGATCCTTTAATGTCAGGGACCCTAATTTGGATTTTTTCTTGGGAGCAGTAGGTGGTTTCTTGACTGGTGGTTGACCACTAGTAGTCACTGGGGGTGGGATCAGTGACGTGGTCGTTGGGATAGCAGAATCGGACGATGGTACCATAGTTACAGGCTGGGGTGCAGGTATCCCCTGATGTTTTATAAAATTTGGCAAAACCACAGTCGCTGGTTTTGAAAAAATTTGAGATCCAACTAGGGTTGGCGCAAAGCCGTCAAAAGATACCTTATCATAGGCCTCAAACTGATCTTGGAAGATCAGTGACAGAAACCTAGGATATGGAACATATTTAGCCCTAGAAGGCTCAGCGACTCGGTTGACCAGCTCAGAAAAGATCACACTTGCATAATCAACTTGTAAAAAGTTGATTAGTGACCAGCTGATCTGGGCTTCCAGGGAGCTAAACTGATCAAAGCTCCCAGTTTTTGTGCACAAAGATTGAATAAAGTTTGTAAAAATGGCATTCCAAACACCATGCATATGGGATTTGTGCACAGTGGAATACTTGCGAGCACCACTCCCATCAAGAGTGAATTTACACTCGATCCCAATGAGATCGACTATGCCTCCCTTGGCAACGTCACTCTCAGGGAGTGGTTCGTAAGTATCATGTGCAGGGAGTTTTAAAATTGCACGGATGGTGTTGGCTGTGATGAGGATTGGTTGGGTTCCATTATCGATGAAACCGTGGAGTTGTGAAACACCATTAACGACAGAGTGAGTGCAGGTAAACCAGAACTCACTGAGCCATTCAGGGTTCATATCCCCAGGCAATAATGTTAGAGCAGGGAGGATGAAATGGTTGTTTAGAAATTTTATCACCTCCGCATACTCAGGTTTCACACAAGAAACATTTCCCAAATAGTTAGATTTGGGAACTGAGACTATTAGTGTCTCACTGCAGAGGCTCGAAGAGCTTTAATCTCTGTGGTCGGTGTGTAAGAGTTGTTGAAAAATTTTGATCGAGCCATGAAACGATTTACGCTTAATTGTTTTAGGGTTTTTAAGAAAATGAGAGAATTTGGGAGAAGAAGATGAAGTTTACAATTGAATTTTGGAGAAGAAGAAGATGAAGTTTTGAAAATCAAGTAAGCGTAAAAAGTGAAATGAAACGTCGACTCGCTGTTTAAATAGGTTTGAAGATATATGAATCGTGTGGTTACAATTGAAGATGCGTGGTCAATGGTGGTGGTGAAAGGTAGACAAATAGGGCAATGATAGTTTAATGGGGCGGCATTAAATACGATGAAAATGACGCGCCGTAAAAGTGTACCTTGTCAGAGAAAAAGGTAACTTTTACGGATATTAATAAAACATTTTTAAGGAATATAAATCGTTACACATTGAATACAGAATGTATTTAATGTATCGAAGTATATGTCGATATAAATGTCATATTAAATGAAATAAACGACAGAAACAAACAAAGAAAAATCAATTACATAAGGTATATCATAAAGTAAGATAAATATTATACTTCACATTTGATTTCGCTGATTAAATTACAACTTAGAATACTAATTTAATCAGCTAGAGGAAATGTGAGATATAATATGAACTTAGTTTATGTGAAAACAACAAAAAAAAATTCACAGAAGATCAGCGAGACATTTTTTAAACAAACATGTTTAATCATTTAAGTTCAACATCCCCAACTCGCTGATAAGAAAGGTAAATCTTTTCTCATCCAAAGGTTTTGTAAAAAGATCAGCGAGTTGGTAATCAGTTGGAATGAAATGCAGTTCAATGTCACCTTTCATGATGTGGTCCCTGATGAAGTGATATCTGACATCAATGTGCTTTGTCCTCGAATGCATCACAGGATTATTTGCTATGGCTATAGCACTTTGACTGTCACAACAAATTGGAACATTGCAAAAGTCAAAACCATAGTCAGTGAGCTGATTCCTCATCCACAGAATTTGAGCATTGCAAGCCCCAACAGCGACATATTCAGCCGCAGCAGTGGAAGTTGAGACTGAATTTTGTTTCTTGCTTGACCAGCTTACAAGCTTTTCTCCAAGAAACTGACAGCTACCAGAGGTACTCTTTCTATCCATCTTGCATCCAGCATGATCAGAATCTGAATATCCCTTCAGCGAGAAATCTGAACCAGATGGGTACCAGAGACCAAGATTTGGTGTACCCTTCAGATACCTAAATATTCTTTTGACAGCGAGCAAGTGGGATTCCTTTGGATCAACTTGATACCTAGCACATAGACATGTAGCAAACATAATGTCTGGTCTACTTGCAATTAAATACAGCAGTGACCCAATCATTCCTCTGTAAGCAGTGATGTTTACAGATTTACCATCAGAGTCAGCATGTAATTTTACTGCAGATGACATTGGTGTAGCAAGGGATGAGCAGTTAGTGAATTCAAATTTCTTTAATAAATCTTTAACATACTTTCCTTGATTTATAAAAATACCAGTCTTGGTTTGCTTTATTTGCAGACCAAGAAAAAATGTTAGTTCACCCATCATGCTCATTTCATAACTTTTAGTCATGAAGTCAGAGAATTCCTTGCACAAGTCATTGTTAGTAGACCCAAATATAATATCATCAACATAAATTTGGACCAATATGACATCTCTCTTATCTCTTTTGATAAATAGGGTACTGTCAATTTTGCCTCTGACATAACCACATTTAGTTAAGAATGCAGAGAGAGTGTCATACCAAGCTCTAGGAGCTTGTTTTAGTCCATATAGAGCTTTTTCCAGCTTATAGACATAACCTGGATGCTTAGGATCAGTGAATCCGGGTGGTTGCTTAACATACACTTCCTCTTGCAGCTTTCCATTCAAGAAGGCACTTTTTACATCCATCTGATATACTTTAAATTTCTTGTGAGCTGCATATGCTAAGAACAACCTGATTGCTTCAAGTCTAGCAACTGGTGCAAAGGTTTCATCATAGTCAATTCCTTCTTGTTGACAGTAACCTTGTGCAACCAATCTGGCCTTGTTCCTTATTACCACTCCATCAGAGTCCATTTTGTTTCTGAACACCCACCTTGTTCCAATCACTGACTTTCCAGCTACTTGAGGAACAAGCTTCCAGACCTTGTTTCTTTCAAACTGAGATAGCTCATCTTGCATGGCAGCTACCCAGTGATGTTCAGTGAGTGCTTCATCAATCTTTTTGGGTTCCATCATTGAGACAAAGCTAACAAATAGACAGAAATTAGCAGTCGCTGATCTGGTCTGAACCCTTGAAAGTGGATTACCAATAATCAGTTGATTATCAATGTTTTTTGTCCACTTTGTCATTGGTTGAGGTGCATCAGTAGCTTGTGCACTTGTTGATGGTATAACTGATGAGTCAGGATTAGAGTTGTGAGAGTCATCATTTTGAGTATCTTGACTCTGATGATGAGTTGATGTTGATGGAGATTGAGAAGAGTAAGATGATGCTGCTAATGTATTCACTGTTGATATAGATCCAAGATTGATATCAGCAACATTGTCTTCTTTTTCAGAGTCTGATGAAAGAACTTCATGTTTGTCATCACTGATTGTATTAAACATGAGATCTTCATAGTCTTTTGGAACAGTGATTGATTCATCATAAGATTCATCAAATGTAACATCCATTGATTCTTCAATGCATTCTCTCTTTTTATTGTAAACTCTGAAAGCTTTTGAAATGGTTGAATAACCAACAAATATTCCTTCATCAGCTTTTGGATCAAACTTTCCTAAGTGATCTCTTTTGTTCAAGACATAGCATGTGCTGCCAAAAACATGAAGAAAATTTATGTCGGGTTTTCTCCCCCTTAATATTTCATAGGCTGTCTTATCATGTCTTTTGACAATCAGGGACCTATTCTGAGTATAGCAGTCAGTGCTCACTGCTTCAGCCCAGAAGTAGGTCTTAAGACCAGCATCTATGAGCATTGACCGAGCTGATTCAATCAGAGTTCTATTTCTTCTCTCAGCAACACCATGTTGTTGAGGTGTTCTAGGAGCAGAGAAATTTTGAGAAATGCCTTTGGAATCACAAAAGCTTTCCAGATCAACATTTCGAAATTCGGTACCATTATCACTTCTCAAGTGTTTCACTGAACAATCATTTAACTTCTCCATCTTTTTGATAAAAGATATGATTTCCTGTGCCGCTTCATTTTTGGCTTTGAGGAAGAATGTCCAAGTGTATCTAGAGTATTCATCCACAATTACCAAGCAATACCTTTTACCACCAAGGCTGGGAGAACTCACTGGACCAAATAGATCCATATGAAGCAGATGAAAACATTCAGTTACTGAAGATGTTTGTTTACTCTTGAATGAATAGCTGTGATGCTTTCCCTTCTCACATGCTGAACATAGTTTATCTTTCTCGTAAGATAACTTTGGCAGACCATTGACTAGGCCATACTTGCTGAGCTTGCTGATAGCTTTGAAGTTCAGATGAGAGAGTCGCTTATGCCATAACCATTTTTCTTCTGAAACGATTTTGGAATAAAAGCATGTCCCTGATTTTGCTGAGTCCATGTTGACTACATAAGTATTACCTTTTCTTTGAGCAGCCAGGACAACACTACCATTCTTGTTATAAACAACTCCAGCTTCACGATCAAATTGCACTTTATTCTTGGCATCACAGAATTGACTGATGCTAAGCAAGTTATGCTTTAACCCTTCAACATAAGCTACTCGCTTAAACATCACATTCCCATTTGATAGGACACCATAACCTTTTGTCTTTCCAATCTTGTTATCACCAAACACTACATCAGGACCCTTTTCATCTTGGTAGTCACTGAGCAGGGACTTACATCCGGTCATATGTCTGGAACAACCACTGTCCAGATACCAGATAGTCTCTCTAAGAATGCCCTGCATCATGCATAAACAATTAGTTCAATTTATGAACCCATCCTGAGATGGGTTCATAGTGGCCAAGCTTTGGTTTAGGCTTCCACTGGTTTGCATCAATGGTATCTGAATGCTCACTGATTATTTGTGGTTTTGAAGATGATGTAGCTGAACATTCAGATGCCAAATGCTGACACACTAATGGTGGTTGGTTGGATGAAACTTGTGATGATGAACAATCTGATGACACATGTTGTCTACTTCCACATTTGTAGCATTTTTTATTTGTGGATTTAGATTTCTTTGACTTGGTGTGCAGACCTGATGAAGACTTAGAAGTTCTCAGACTTACTACCTCATTTTGCTTCTTTGACTTGAAGTCACTGATGATGAGATCATCAGTGACTGGAGTGTCAGAAGTGAGGTCGCTGATAGATTCTTGATCATCAGCGACAGTTTTGATAAAAGTTGTGCCAGTTGTTGATTCATTGATTTCTAATTTCTTTAATTCATCAATACTTGCAGCAATATCATAACTATCAGTAACCAGTGAGCTTCTCACAAAGTAATTTGGTTTAGGCTCACTGAACACTGACATTGGTTCAAAGACAAATTCTGAGAAAGTTTCATTAGGATTGAATATTTGATCAATTTTGGTTGCATCAGCGAGAGCAGCAGCAGTTTCATAATCACCTCCCAAAATAGCTTTAACTTGTTTTGGGATTTGATTGCTAATGCACTGATTCACTTTTAATGCAGATCTACACCATGACTTCATCACTTCATTGAGTTGTGAAAATTTAGTTTCAAATTTTACTTTCTCTTGAATGCATATTTGATTTGCATGTATTTGTGCATCAAGATCAAGTGTAAGATTTTTTATTTTTAACAAATTTTCTTCTTGAAGTTGAAGTTTAGATGTTAAGTCACTGATCATACATTCTTGTCTTTTCTGAATGTCATGAGCATTTGATAAATCAACTATCAAGGTTTCATAGATTATATCTTTTTCAGTCGCTGATGCTGATTTAAAACAATGTACCTTGTAGAGAGTTTCTGGATCCTAACCAGATGCTGAATATTTCTGAGCTACTTCTTTGATGTCTTCATGGAAAGCAGCATCGTCAGCCATCAGGCAGTAATCCTTGTCTAAACAGATCATAGCTTCTTCCTCATCAGATGATGAAGTTGAGTCAGAATCGCTGATAGATCCTTCTTCAGCGATAAATCCGTTGTTCCTTTTCTTTGACTTGGACATTTCCTTCAGCTTCTTGTACTTTGTTTTGTACTTGTTGTACTTGTCATTTCTGAAGCTGGATTTTTGATCAGCGAAAGAGTTGACAGCTTTGGACCGGCATTCAGCTGCAAAATGACCAAGCTTGCCACATTTGTAGCAATCACCTTTTGGTTTAGAATCATCATTTGATGATGTACCAGCAGATCTGTTGAATCTACTGTTCTTTCTGAAGTTTGCAACCATCATGGCCATATCTCTTTCCAATTTCTCTAGTCCTTCATCATAGCAGACTTTTGACTGATCTTCAGCGACACAACCTTCTTCATCTGCAATCAGCGACTTTGAGCTCAACTTGGTGAGCTTTGCTTTCTGCTTTTGATCAACTTCATCAAGCTCAGCTACAAGGGCATTCGAAATCTTTTGTCCTCCTAATGCAGCACGAATGTGCTCACTTTGATCAGCAAGCTTCTCAGATTGTTCCCAATTTAGTAAAATTTCATAAACTTGAGTTAGATTGAGAAAGTTATAATCATTTCTTTGTCTTATGCATGTTGCAATGGTTCCCCAAACTTTCCTAGGCAGTAGCTCTAGAAACTTTTCAACAATGAATCTCTGGTCCTTTCCTATATTAGCCTTTTCCATTTTATTAATTAAAGCTTGATATCTAGTATAGGTAGAAGCCAGTGACTCATTTGGTTCCATAGCAAACAACTCATATTGACGAGTTAGATTTACTTCTCTACAGCGAATTATGTCAGGAGTTCCAATATAGATGTTTCTAAGAGTATCCCACATATATTTAGCTGTTGTACACAATCTAATAGACTCAAACACTTCGTCGGGAAGTGTCATGCTTATGTAAATTTTAGCTTGTTTGTCCAGCCTTACCATACGCTTATCCTCATCTGACCATTGTTCCTCCCTTTTAGGCATAACCATTTCAGGTATAGCAGGAGTGATTGCAGTAGCTGCAACTGAAGGAACAATAGTAGTTGGGATGTATGGACCATCAATAATTATTGAGCAAAGGCGGTCATCGACAAGATCTAAGAACATCATCATCCTGACATCCAGGTTTCAATTCTAGATGGGTCAAAAGCTGGTGGTTTAGTAGTGGAGCCATTTCCCTTCTGGTACTCAGAGTCGACACAACTGTATTTAACCGATTCCATTGCAGATCTGGTTTAATTATGTTTAAACCAACTCTGCTCTGATACCAATTGTGAGTCCCTAATCACTATTTATTTAGTGATTATGAATCGCTAACAGTTGTTTTATTGTAGAAGGGGGGGTTGAATACAATTAAAAATTTTCCTTTTCAAATGTGTTAACCGATTAGACAAGTTTTAATTATGATAAGATAATAAGCAACTGAACAAATGCATAAAGCTTAACAAGCAGATCAATCACTGAGGCACATCTTGCTGAAAGATAAATTCTATTATTCATAAAATCTATCAATTGTTGATTGCGGAATAGATTAGCCAAGGCTAATCTAAATCAAACAATACAGCTATTACAGACTGTGATGAACAAGTAGTGGACAAATACGCTACTGTTCATTCGCTGGTGATGATCGTATTTTAGACAAACTAGCCACTGACAAACAAGTGACAATACGAACAATCGACACAATGAAGTACAACATATTACGCTATTTATAGACATTGAGTCCCTTGAAATCCGGATCTAGAAAAACACGCGTTGCTGCTTGATTGGTTAGGAACAATTGATGTGATGCATCAAAGTTCCAACATTCTGATATAAACACGTGTTGCTGCTTGATTGGTCAGAAGTAATTGATGTGACATATCATAGTTCCAACATTCTGATATGGGAAAGATCACCTTTTACCTTGAAGCCAATCACTTGCTGCCACGTTAGTTTCTATGATGGACCAAGTTACGAGGAGCACGCGTGGCGCCGTAATAACGTCGAATATGTCAACTCCTTATTAATGCAACATTTAATGCTGCAGTCACTGAAGTAATAGAGGCTCTCCTTACTCACTGCGAACTAACGTGCTCTTTGAAGAGTAACTTAAGCTTCAGTACTTGAGTGACTTCTTTTATTCAGCAGAAGGAATAACTTAAGAAGACTTGGAGACTCTCGCTGGTAGGTGAGTATCAGCGACACACAAAGTTGAGTCTTTTATCTTAATAGGTTCTTCATCTTCTAGCTGGAGAGATAGGATCAGAGACTAAAACTTTTGTAACAGCAGCTTCAACTAAGATCATTTCCATGAAGTCTTTCAGGGAGAAGATCAGTGACTTGTGTCAGCGACTAATAAGTTGAGATTAGCGACCAGTGACTCAACAGATATAAATACAAGTTTCGTACATTTTACATAAGTTTACTGGATTATTAAATCTGGCGTGTCACCTACGTGGAGACTGACATGACAAAAACGTCATTAGTGTTAATGACTACATACAATAGCAATAATTAGTAAGTTCGATACATACAATAACACTTTTAAAAGTTAGATACATACAAACACCATTTTGGGAAAGTTAAGTACATTTAAAGGCCATTTGCCCTTTGTTTTACTTCATAAATTGAAGAGGAAAAAAAAACATTATTCATTTCAAAAGAATAAATAATAATAATCCCAGTATCCCATTTTTGCGTAAATCAAAACTACAATGGGCAAAGAAAGGAGTCCAAGAAGCAAACAATTTTAGGCCCATTGAAAGCCACGCTGGGTTTTCAATCCAGGTATTTATTTCATGTCAACATAACATACTCTTTGTATTTTCATTTTTCAAAAGATATATTTTTTTGTATATCTTTTATCTAACACAAGTAGTATATAGGTTACTATAAACATGAAGATAACAAAATCTGATACGAAGTATTTGCAACATGCCCAAAATAATCTTCTAATATCACCTAAAATTCCAAGAGCTAAGTAAAGATACCATTACACTAGTCTTCGAGGTAGGGATGTAAAAAAAACGGTTTTTAAAACCGACCCAGCCCAAACCCGAAAAGCCGACCCGGTTATACCTAAGTATACCCAACCTGGTTCAGTTTTTTTCACTACCCGGCGAGTAGGGACCCGGGTTGAGGTTTTGGATTTTCAAAATCGGGTTGAAACCGGGTTGAAAACGGGTCGGGTTGGGAAACCCGGTTGAAATGGGCAAAAAAACCTGGTTCGGGTCGGGTCGGGTAGGTCAATACCCGGTTTTATCCTTTGACCAAACCCGGTTCGGGTTCCGGGTACGAGTAGGGTAGGCGCAATACCCGGTTTTGTTAATTTGTTCATGACTACTTCGAGATGTATAACATAACTTTCAACAAAAAGGATTGCATAACATGAAATGATTCGAACTCAAGCTTGTACCGTAGTATCAAACTAATTAACCACCAACTTTTGACGTACGAGTAACTGATATGATGTAGTCGTGTAGATACCATATAGTCGATGCAAGTATAGAATGATACGGCTCAAAGATAGTGATGCAAGTAATTAAGAAAAGCTAAATTGATAATGATGTGCTAACTACGGTCGATTTGTACTAAATTTTATATCGTTGATGAGAAACGATCTAAGTGACGATAAACGTAGTTAAGCCATGAGCCCATGAAGGGAAGTGTAATTCATTGTTGTTTACGGTTTTTAAAACTAATGAGAAAAGAAATGGATACGTAGTTTTGATAGCTAAGTCTAGACGTTTGTTAAGACCATAAAGTAAAACTGATATGTTCGCACATAATAACAAAATCATAAAGTTATATATATATTTTCATTTCGTGTCATCGGGTATGCTAAGCACACTTTCTAAAAAGTAGATTAATTAATCAGCTTGAGAAATATTTACCGCATAACTTATTAAATCATTGTATGGAAGAAAATATCACATACCCGAAAAAACTTTCACTATAAATGAATTATAATACGTACACGTATCACATTATTTGCAACAAGTCTTAATGCAAGCTTTTTAAAAATTTTCAACAAACGTAACATAGTCGAATAACATTATCAATTATCAAAATATAAGTTTATAACTTTATCGCTCTTAAACAACCACCCCACTATAATTTCGTTTATCATTTCATAATTTTTTATTTATATATGTGTTTTAACTTTTAAGTGCTTCATGCCAAAATCCATTAATAAATACGTTTATTATTCTATTTTAATCAAAACAAAAATATCTAAGTTTCATCTCTAATTTTTGTACACACGTCCCAATAACCTAACTTTTGTTTTCCCATTTACAGGTGGAAGCATCTTACAGGACGGATTTCAAACATTTCCTTAAATACAACTCTGAAAATTTTCACATCCGTTCTTGTCTGATATCTTCCCTGCATTATTTCATGACATACATAAATACACACAATAATAATTCATCAATTCTCAGATCATACATAAATATACTCTACTACAATCACACTACAAATCACACATACGTAGCTCAAGTAGATCCGAATCCACTTCATAAGGTAAATTCATTTCCATTTCCGTTACTAATTATCGTTAAAATCTTCGATTTCTTTGTATAAATCAGTGAGATCGAAATGGAGACGCTTATGGTTTATGCACAAAATCATAATCAGTATCATACTAGAATCGATGTTAGTAATCAAAATTATACGACAATCAATTGCCGTACGTTTCAATCTGGATCTGCAGGTATACTACCAAACCCTAATTTTGTTCATAAACAAGTACCGTACAATCAAAACCCTAAGCATTCAATTGATGTTACACGTAGTAGCGCTGTATCTATTCCTAGAAGTATTAGTGATTCTATGACTGAATTGGTTTACTCTGAGCTTTGGGCTGGACCTGCTTATTCAAATTCACCACCGCCTAGTTCGTTACCTATTCCGCATTTTTCGGTTAAGCCGAAAAGGAGCGTTTCACTTGATTTACATTCGGTTTCGGATTCCGATTCGGATGTTGATTTGTTGAGTTTGATTACGAGATCTGCTCCTAGTTCTCCGAGGAGTGAGTGTTTTGAGATGGAGTTATTGAATAGTAGGGATGATTCGGTTACGGCTACTGCTACTAAGACACTCTGCCGTATTCTTAATATTGATAGGGTTGAGACTTGACAATGATTAGGAGTGTAGGCTAACACTCTTGTAGATAAAGATGATTACTTTATTTGAGTATTGTAGAGGTATATCGTAGATAGAGTTAATAAGCCAGTGGTTCATTCGGGATTGGATGATAGTTGTTGTTTAGCAAGCGGAATGATGTTTCTTTAACTCATGATATCTGAAGGTACACAAATTGTATTGTGCTGTTGGGGATTAATCGGTACGCTGAAAGTGGATTATGATGGTTTTCATGGTAGATGTAGGAAGTTAAAGGTTCTATGGTGCTGTTATTGAGACCTTTGGGAGTTTGAGGAAGATTTACTATAAGCATGTAGTTTACTATATTTGTATGCAGTTCAGAAATCTTGTTGGTCATTCTACTTGTGTAGGGTTGTTCTTTACTTCTCTTGAACTTCAAACCAACTCCGGTGTTGAATGTTTGCCTCATTTTCTGTAGTAGTTTCAACTGAGTTTCAAGCACTTCATTTCGTAGTTTGTTGAAGGAGATGGCTAGTCGTCCTCTTCATTTTTTAGTGTCTTTTTTTTTTTGTGAGTAACCTCATCCCACCCGAACCAACTTTGAGTCAATTATCACACCCAATATAACTTTTCTCATTGTTTCAGTAGGCTAAGTATATCTCGTTTAGTGTTCCTCTTCACCATCTTTTCTGGTTTTTATGAGAGAAAGATGGGAAGGGATACTGAAAGTAGTTAGCTTGTTACTTGTTCTGTTCTTTTGGTCCAATATTAGGGTCCTTTCTTTCTTCAGTAATCGTTGCCTGCAGTTTCAGTGAACCGTTTCTATTAGTGAAGTGTTAACACCACTCTCTCCTTCAAATGGCTTATTGTATTTGGGAAAATGATGCTGCCATTCGTCAAGCCATTTAAAAGGTTAGTGTTCCTAACTTTTGGAATGCTTTTGGGTGGAGGTGGCAGTTTCGAACCATTATTCATGAATGGCTTAAATTGTGTGGTTTGGTTGTTTAACTCCAGCTTGTGAAAACGGGTCAACAAAACTGGAAATGGGTCAAATATGTTGAAAGTCGGGGTAATGTATTTTAATGCGTACAGGCGTACAGCCTCTTTTAACTGTTTGTAAAACACAATACTTTGATGTTGTAACAATATTGGTCTTTAAAGTATGATTTTACGTTAATGGGTTATTCAGGTCAACCCTATTATGCCCCGTCGCCCGACCCAATTTTCTTGCACGTGTATATTTCAGCTATAAATTATTGAAGCTAACTTATGTTGTATGTTCATTACAGGTTAGGTAGCTCATAGGGGGAAAATCCAATAGGCTGTTCTTTTACTTAATGGTAGTAGTCCTTTATGTCATTATGTTAGTATGTTTGTTTCTTTTTCATCCCAGCAAGAGACTTGTATTTGATGGGTTATGAAAATGTTCTATCTTCTTTCCATCGTCTAATTTTGTAAATCGTAACTTATTGAATAATACATTATATGTTCACTTGTGTGTCATTAATAAGCAATAATATAGTTTTTGCAATCACATTTGACACGTTAAAAAGCTAGAGAACCAACTAATTCAGATGTACCAACTTTATTCCTTTATTAGTCACGCTTTTAGCTATTCAATCAGATTTATATGAATCGATGGGCGTCATAATGTACATCCCTTGTCATAATGTACATAACTTGTGAAGGAATCCTGGAAATGAGATCTATGGGATTGTTTGAGTAATGTTTATGATGGATATAAAATGATAGAGAGGGGTACCACTTTCGAAAAGTGAAGAAAGTAAAGAAGATATGGGGTAGTTGGGTCATATATTAATAACTCAAATCAGATTAAATAAACTCATAGTGATGAAGAGCTTATGAAAGAAGCTTAAATAAGTCATTTATGATAATGATAATAACTTGCAAGCTTACATAACCATGAACAAGGAGCTTAACTTATGTATTAATGGGTTGTTATTAGAGCTGAGAGCATATGGAGGGGACCATTTTTTAGGCGTTCCCGTTGCTGTTTTTGCTCCTGAACGAAAGTTGTTAAGCAGTGTTTCCCCACTCACGGTGCTGTTCCGGATCCAGTTCCCGAACACCGTCCGGGCTAGGACGTTGGTCCAACTCGTTTTCCCTTCTTTTTATTGTTTATTTTCGTTTTTTTTAACTCAAAACCGACGTGCGACATTATAAAAAAATAATCAAATAATTTTTAAAAAAGTAACCGTGCCGTTTTTTTTTTCAAAAAAAATATATTATTAATTGTTTTAAATAAAACTTAATATTTATTTACAAAACCATACACATCTCACAATTTAAACACACCAATTCACTCTTTATTTCTTAATCTCTTCTCATATTCACTACCACAAAAGTTCATACACAATTTACCAACAATGTCTCGAAACCCAAACTATCCTCAAAACCTTCAATCTTAATGGAATCCGTTTACTAACGCTTCACCTTCTTCAAACGCATCAACACTTACCTCGTCAAACGCTCAATTGCCGGCTTTTGATAAACATTACTAAATATCACAAACTCAAGTCGCACAAACACAATACCCGCAATCATCCTACTATCCACAACAAAACACTCCACTACAATTTTATCAATCACAATCATCCTACCAAGATCCCGCATTCTACAATGACTTTCTTTTATGGCGTCAAGTCGTCAACAACAATCCACCCGACACCTAACAAACCCGACACCCATTCAGTATCTGAAACCAACCTGATACCCGAAACCTCCATAAAGACTAATGCTAGAAAAGGAGAAAAAAAAAGTAGCCACCCAACCCGACCAACCTAAACCCAAATAAACTTATCTAAAGCGCAATCAATGGAATCCGGAGAATGAACTTTGTTTGGCACAAAGTTGAATTGCAGTTTCCAAAGATTTAAACCGAGGGAATGCGCAAAGCGGTGAATCGTTTTGGTTTCTTGTCATGGCTAAGTACAATGGTCGAAACCCACCATTTATTCGAGGCAAGGATGCATCGTTATTAGGCAACAAAAGAAATTTCCACTAAAAGAAATTTGCTTAATTTTTAATAGGCAACAAAAGTATGATTGGAATATGAGTTATTGAACATGAAATCGTACAAATGATATGATTCCACAACCCAACAAACATCGTTATTTTTTTTTAATTCGTGACTCTTTTAATAACTCATATATATCAATTTCTACTATTCTTGGTTCGTATTATTTGTTTTTGAGTTAACAACAATTAATCCTTTAAAATGCTAACTTTCATGTTGAAATTACCTCGATTGCGAGGAGTGATTCAATCTAATAAATTATTTCTTATGGACCTTGAGCCCTTCTTTTGTTAAAAGAAAAATAATTACTAGAGTCTACATGCTCTTTAATCCGTTGTATTGAGTTGGTTTGCTAATCACATTATATTTTTGTACGAGTAGATTGTAATAATATGAAAAGAAAATATTACTCATCCGTTCAATTATAATTGTTGACAATGAGAATACACAAACTTTAAGAAAAGACACAATAAGCATGGGCAGAGTTAGTTATCACAAATTTTTTAAAGGGTGAATATAAAAATACCCTTAAACATATATTTTTAAAGGGGCAAGTACTTTTTAAGAATTAAAGAATTTTATCACCCAAGAAATCCAATATGTACAACGAGGCATGAAAAGGAGTTAAATACACCAAATATGAAAGAAAGCAACAACCAAAATTATGAAGTCTAGCGTGGGTTGAATATTCAATGATTGAGAATTCAATTACTCAAATTTACAGCCGCTTTAGAACTTCTACTTTCCATTCATACAAAGGCAGACCATTAATTACAGGAAATATGTCTTCATGTTATATTTTGCTCTTCTCATGATCCGATAGGTAGAGAGAGATGATATTCAACTAGGGGCAAATCAATGAACTATGTTATATAAGCAAAAAATATATTTTGTTATCAAAAAATATATTGAATAAACAATCTTACTTAAAATTGTCAATTTGTTCAGAAAATAATTAAATTACTGAACTTATTTTAGAGATTGAGTATGAAATTATTCCAACAATTTTGTAACCAAATCATGATGTTACGGTACAGGTATTTTATAAATATTGATAGTGGCACTTCACTTGGAACAAACAAAGGTATATGAAAATACAAAAACGAAAGAAAACAAAAGAGAAAACGTAAGCATGTGATTGTCACGTGGTCATTGACATAGACATTTCAGTTTACCCATTTTCACATATACAAACAAAAAATGTCACATAAAAATACAAAAAATGATACGGAGTATTACTAATTTACTATTTTATTTCATGTAAATGCAGACAACCTTATATAAAGAAAAGATCCGAAGCCAATGCTTTCCATGTCATTTATTTATTTTTAAATTAACTTTTCTTTACTTCATTTCATCACTCTTTCTTATATTATATACTATTTTCTGTACTTTTCCGTACTTTTCGATATTTTTTTAATTCAAAAATAGTAGGGTGAGTATTATTTAGTGGTATGGATAGATATTCTCAATCTAAATTATAGTCATTTTAAAGTAAATTCCATACACGGCACCGATTTACAAAACTATTTCTATACAATTTTTCACATTTTCGGTCCAATAATTTTACATTATATTCGAAAATGGTCATTTATACATCTAAAAATAAGTATAGTACCCTTTGATCGTTTAGATTATTACTATGTGAAAATGACAAGAAAAAAGGGTAAAATAGTCATTTTAGATGAAAGATGATCATTTCCGAGTAAAACATAAGGTGTGTTTGGGAACAACGGGATGGAGCTATGGCTGGAGCTTGTGACCAGAGCTGGAGCTTGGACTTCTATTCAGAAGCTATTTCAAAAAAATAAATTATTTAAGAGTTTATTAAGGATAATTATTTTAATAAGCCTCAATTTCATTATGTTACCAAAAAAAAGGTTTATGACTGAGACTTATTAAAGTAGAAAGCCCAAGTCCGTAAAATTTCTCTAAAGTCTTGTGTCAAACACATCCATTAAGTTATTGAACTGAAAAGGTGATAGAGACAATTTTTGTATATCGGTATACATTATAAGCACCATTTATAAAATTTATTTTATTTTGAGTTCAAATGAAGAAGAAAATCTAAATGTAACACTTAAAGTGTACTTTAATATTTGTAAAATGATCACTACAAGAATTTAGAACATGCATTAATACTTGTATTCAAACTATAACTAAGTGTCTGACCCCCTGAATTTTAGTTGTCCTTCCATAAATATTATTTTGATACAATTAATTACTGCACGAACAATACCCTATTTGGAAAATGTTACTTGTTTAAATGTTCATGCGTTCATGGATAATGTTACTCCCTCCGTCCTAAAAATATAATCCACGTTTCCTTTTTTGGACGTCCCAAATTAATTGTCCATTTCCAAAAATAGAAAGGAAGTCTTGGTCATGATTACCATATTAACATTACTTTGAATTATTATTACAAACTTTAAAGAGAGTAGTAATTAATTATTTAAGGGTAAAACTATCATTCTGCAAAAAGTAAGAAAGAGAAAGCAATAATAATTATGATTTTATTAAACTGCGAGTTTTTTGTCGGTGGACAATTATTTTAGGACGGAGGGAGTATTAAATTGTGAGAGTATATTTTGTATACTCCTTTTTGTCCCCATTTCTTACCTTGGCAAAATTAGCATAGTCTTACATCCGTTGTATTACAAGTGTTAGTTTTAACTTTTTAAAATACCTCTTTTTTAATTTGGACCTTAGACCACTCCCATCAGTGACAGAAACTGCTGAAACTGACAGAGCCACGTCAGCGCTACGTCAGTTTTTTTCACAAACTGACTGAAATTGACTGACCACTCCTATCAGCACTCCGTCACTTCATTTTCTGGGACCCACTGACTATTTAATTATTCAATTTAAATTCAAAAATTCAAATAAACACAACAATTTAAATAAAACACATTTCATTAAAAATATAAAAATTACACATTTCCTAAAAATTAAAAGTACAATAATTTAAAAATAAAAAACTACAAATCCTAAAAATTAAAAAGTACAATAATTTAAAAAATAAACGTTACATAATCAAAGTACAACATTTTAACGGATACGTAAATTTGGTGGTAGTTGCGCAATGTGTTCGATTAGCGCGTTGCGGAGTTGATGATGAACGTCCCGATCGCGTAATTCCTTGTCCATACGCAATGAAGTTTCAACTCTTTTTTCTCACATTTTTCTTGGCCCGTTTGACGGATCAGAGGGGTAATCTTCTTCTAGTTGACAAATATTTCTCCCGTTGTCCTCAGTGATCATGTTATGCAGAATGACACACGCATACATGATTCTTTTGATCTTGTTGGTGCTATATGGCCTAGCCGGGTTCTTGATGATTTTCCACCTACCTTGAAGCACACCGAATGCTCGTTCCACATCTTTCCTTGCCGATTCTTGGTATCTCTTGAATCGAGCCTCGGCTGCAGTTAGTGGATGCCTAAACGACTTAACGATAGTCGCCCACTCAGGATATATCCCATCCGCTAGATAATACCCTCTGGTGAATTGTTGTCCGACAATAGTGAAGTTAACCTGTGGAGCTCTATCTTGCATCAAATCGGAGAACAAATCCGATTGATTAAGTACATTTATGTCGTTGCTCGACCCTGCCGGATCAAAAAAAGCATGCCAAATCCACAAATCATAAGAGGCAACCGCCTCGAGCATGATTGTGGGACGCCCCTGATCACCTCTAGTGTACTGACCCTGCCATGCAACTGGACAATTTTTCCAGGGCCAATGCATACAGTCTAACCTGCCGAGCATACCCGGAAAACCATGCAACTCGGCATGTCGTTGATGCAAACGTTGAACATCTTGTTCAGTGGGTTTCCTTAAGTACTCGGTAGAGAATAGATGAAAAATGCATTTGCAAAAATTATCCAAACACAAATATGAGGTTTGTTCACCCATATGCAAGTATTCGTCAAACGCATCCGCCACACAACCATATGCTAATTGACGTACGGCGGATGTGCATTTTTGAAAAACATTAAAATCGGGTCTATCGGTACAATCTACACGTTGATGAAAGTATAGAAAATAATCCGGTACCGGTTCTTGCGAGTATGAAACAATACGTTGACATATATTGATACATCCGCCGGAAATGTTGGCTCGTCATGAAAGTAGTCCAGAAACAATCGTTGCCCCATTGCTTCGTGATTTCTTGAAAAGTATCGACGTGGAGCTCTCCGGATCGGAATTATTTCTTCCTCTTCGTCGTCGGACGATTCGGACGATATGACGTTAATAACATTGATCGCGTACTCCGGATCAAAAATGTCATTAAGCGCTTGCAAATCTTTGAGATCAGAATCAGAAGACATTTTGTAAAAATATGAAAGTGGTGAAAATTTAAAGAGTAAAAGGATGAAATTTGAATTGAGTTTGGTGTGGATTGTTTGGAAAATGGAAGGTGTATTTATAGTTGAAAAGTTGATTTTATTTTTAAAAAAAATTAAAAATAAAAAAACCAACGGCTAGTTTCCTAACCGTTGAATTTTTTTTTCATAACGGATTGATTTAAAAAAAAAACAAAAAAATCACGTGGGCCCCACAGCCGCCCTCGTCCCTCTCGTCGCCAAACCGAAGGGGGTAAGCCGACGAGGCAACCGACGCGTCGGTGCCATCTCCGTCGGCCTCGTCGGTCCCAACCGACGCGAACCGACCCTCCCGGATGGGAGTGGTCTTAGACATTTTTGTTTGTGTTATCTAATACTTGATAAAAATTATACCAATAAAAATACATTTAAAACTCAATCCATTCATATATTTTGTTAGTATTATATAACACAAATACATATATTTAAATTCAAAATCTAAAAAAAAAGAGTAGATTGCATGGTTGGTCCCTGTGATTTACACACATTTTCATCGTTGATCCCTATACTTTATTTTTTGCATAGACAGTCTAAAGATCTAAATGTTGTTGCATAGATTGTAACATCCATTCCTCGGGTCTAGTAGTATTTTAATATTTTCTGACTGTGAATTATTATTTAATGTGTCAGAAAATAGGTTCATTTGTTATTTGAAAATAAATGGGTAAAAGAGTCAATAATTTATTGTGGTTAATAATTTATTAACTGTTTTAATTTAATTCAGTTGACGGTAAAATAAAATAATGTTTCCCCGCAAATGGTTTTTAAGTTCCAAGCAATGATAAGTACGGGGAATGAAAATTTACCAATTATATGTTATACTCTATGTTGAGTCGGTTTAAACTCAAACTTATCCCCTGTATACATACATATACATGACATACATACATACATACATACATGAAGAAACTTTGAATCAATTCATACAATTATCAAATTGGAGCTTCATAATTCAAATTCGAGCTTCAAACTCACAGATTATCATATTCTAATCATCCTAATCAAGTTGTAAGTCTCAATTCTTGAATTATGAACACTAGAATTTGGGGGTTTTAGTGTTCTTGGTTAAAATCCGAAATTAGGGTTTCAAAAGTGTAAATTAAGGTTAGTTAAGCTTCAATAACATGTATTAATCATTCTATCATCATTATAAACATGTTGTAATTGCTAATTCTTGAATTTAATGTAAACCCTAGAAAATGGGTTTTGTGTATTGGATTTAATTAGCATGATTAAAGTGAAATTGAAGCTTGAAATGATGATATAGTTGTTAGTTGATGCTTAAACAAGGATTATAATCTAAGAATTGGTGTATGATCATGAGAAAAGACATGGGTTTAGTTGATTTTGGAAGAAACAATGTTTAAGTTGATTGTTATTATGGAATGATTGATAATAATTAATTATTGATGATGATTAATATGATTTGAGCTATAAATTGATTATGTGTTCTTGAGGCTAATGATGAATTTAGTGATTATAATGGGTTATATGATAAAATTAGCATTGTTTATTTGGTTAAGAACACTTGATTTAGAATTAAAGAGTAAAGTGGTAACTTATTTGGTTAAGTATTCATGTGACCAAATGTTAGTGTTTTGATGAATTATTGATGGTAAAGATTGATGTGAGTGCCCTAATCGATGGACCTAAGTGATGATCAACAGCAATTGAATGACGGAAACAATCAATTGCACAAATCACTTATAAACACAAACTGAAACGATTGATTTAAACAAAGTGAACGAGTTTATTAGCTTGAATAACGTAATAGAACTGATTACAAATGAGTTTAGTCGACAAATGGTGCTAGGGTTTCGTCAACCCTAGCCAAAAACCCGTAGGTTCTATTTATACTAAAAACACAATCGGCAGACATGCGTCACTTCGCCAGTGACGCATGTGGCCGCCTTCATGCGTCACTTACCATAAGTGTCGCTATGCGTCACTTAGGCAAGTGTCACCTAAACTAAAACTTAAGTGTCGCATCATACAAAATCTATATTTCTATTAAACTACTAACGACACTTTTACAACTCAATAGACCAACTGACAGACAAACAGATATGCATCAACAAACTCCCCCGTGTCTTCAGCTTGGTCTTCAAAATCTTTAAACTTCAAAACTTTACTCAGCACCACCCTTCTGGGAATGTTCCTCCATCATGGATTCCCACTTTCAAACAAATCTCGACCACCCTTGTAAACTTTGAAGCTTCCTCTAAATCAACTTGATTATACTGAATTTTATTCTTGTAGAGAGCTTTCAAATCTTTCTTTGTCAGATTTATTAGGCTGATCGGATCAAAAACTCGAACAGACTTTCCCACAAACTCCTTAACTGGCCATTCTCCCCATATATCCTGTGTTGGTACCACAGCAGTCTTGGTAGAATATTCAATTACAGCTTCTTGAGTGACAGAGTCAAACCACCAATACTTTAAATCTCGTAAGAAATCCAGTGGTAACTCGTGTAGGGGAACAGTCTTGAGACTAGCAGCTGGTGGATAATGATATTTCACAATCGGTTGTTGAGTTCTTAAATCAATCTTTTTCTTGTACGAATACCGAACTCCCAGCTCTGGTCTAATCCACATATATTTCTTGCTGTAAATTTCTTTTCTCAAAATTCTCTGAAAAAGAACTCCTCGAGTATCTTCAGAATGATTCACAATATTTAACTGAGCAAGACGATTAAGTTCGACTTTTGGCAATGTGCTGATATGATTAAATCTAGGCTTGAAATATTGCACGCCATCACTTCTCTTGATCAAAATAAGAAAGTTATCAACATCAAATTTCCAGCTTCTGATCAAACCAGTCAATTCACCTTTAACAAGATAAGTTTTACAAGTCTTCAAATCAGGTGCAATTGATTTGTATACCACTTATGGTTTTGAAGTTCCTGAAGATGTAGACACAGGAACTGATTCATCAGTAGGTTGTTCCATTGCAGGTTCTGCCTCATCCTCAGAAGAATATGTTTCAATAACCAGAGCATCAAAGTTGTATGCTTGAGCAGGTTGTCATAACACTGGCTCCGGTTCACGTTCAGGCGCCGGTTCTTGATTTGGATTATCCATATATTCCTCATCCGACCCTGGAACCTCTGCGTCCATTTCTATATCATCGGGATCAAAAGATCTATCTACTTCATCAAATTGATTAACCAAACTCTGCAGATATGTCAGATTGACATTTGAATAATCAGCTGCAATCGGAGTTGGTTGTCCCGGAACATCAACGAAGTAATCTAAAGCAATATTTTCATTAATATCTGAAGATTGTACATTTTCTGGTTCTGGGGGAGGGGTTACATTTGTTTCTAACTCCCTGGGAATATCCTCCCCCGAAACAATTGTGACAAACTCCAACTCTAAAACCCTAGACGACAGATTCGTCATTTGAAGCTGGAGATTATCAACCTCGGCAGCTTTGAGCTCCAAATCCTTTATCTGGGAGGCCTGAGCTGCAATAATAGCCTGTTGGTCGTCAAACCGTTTCGACAAAAGCTCCATTTGAGCAAGTATCATCTGAATCGATGGCATGTCAGACGGTGGTGGAGGTTGTGGTCGCTGAGAAGTATGCAGAGTTGGTTCCTCAAGCACAACAGTGGTCCGCTGGCGTCTTCGAAGAGGTAAATCTGCATACGAAGGAGAAGACCCAGCAGGACGTTTCCCTGGATTCCTTGGGACGTGGACCCTGCCAGCAGAAATCCGTTTCAAGATACGCTTAAAGCGTCGAGGATCAGCCAGTTGAATCCCATCCAAAGCAGTTTGTGGGGGCACGTCACCCTCAGAATCGGGTGGAGTGGGCCCACCATCATCAGAATCATCATCAACCCGGTCAACACGATCAATATCATCTAAATCCTGAGCTATCTCGGTGTCAACCAGGTCATCCTCATTGACCGGAGGAATCACATCATCCTCAAAACCATCATTGATCGGCGCAACATAGTTTTCATTGACTATGTGCCCGAAGAGTTCACGGTCAGCCAAAATTTGCTCACCCTTTGGCGCGAGTTTGCAGTCGTTGAAGACTCGAAGAAGCATTGGTGTTGGCACCAAGAGGGATCGCTGATCTGGGGCAATCTAAAGATTTAAATCATTCAACAACAGCTGCACAAACCTTGGATATTGCAGCCACTTATCCTTACCAGCTCGGATATTCTCAACCATGTTGCCAAATATGTAACCGCTGAAGTTATACGGTTTGTTGTAGATTAGGGCCAACATGAGAGATAACGTTAGATGACTGGCGGCGTCATATCCTCCCTTCCTCGGAGATAAGCAAACAATCACGATATGACATAAATACCTCCAAACCCTGCAGAGATATTGCTTGCGAAAATCAGAAAGCTGATTCGCCGGATAGCCCATGCGTTGAAGTCCCCCGTAGATAAATGTTGTAGGGAACATAGTCGGCATCGTATCATTGTCATTGAACTAGAGAACCCGTCGAATAGAGTTCTCTGTGATCTCGATTTCTTCACCAAACATCTTTGAAACAATCCTCGGGACATCACCTTGAGTCCGAATAAACGCATGATCGTAAAACTCTTCAACCTGATTCATATAAACAGGAGTAGATGCAGTAATAGCGTAATGAATCCTCGATCATAGGCCGAAAAGGAGCCGAGTTGGCGTGTGTTGACTCCAAGAACGCCGTGATATTGTGACGTGTGTTGGTGCGACGATAGTAATTTTGTAGATCAGCCATCTATAATCTAAAATACGAAACAAAAATAACCACAAACGTTATAGAATTAACACGAACACACATAACCTAAAAAACGAAATTCTGATTTAGGAGTCACTTATGGTAAGTGACGCATAGCCACTACCGACACTTAGGAAGTGTCGCAGAAAACAGTGCTCAAAATCAGAAATTAAGTGTAGCGTCACTTATGGTAAGTGACGCTATCGTGCGTCACTGGTGTAAGTGACGTTGCCATATCATGCGTCATTATATACGACACTTAAGAAGTGTCGGGTCAATAGCATGCGGAATTTAACAGAGTGACGGTATCCTAAGTGAGTCACTTAGGAAGTGACGGTATAAGTGACGTTATAGACTAAAGCGTCACTAAGTCAGTCACTTAAGAGAGTGACGCATAAGTGGCGTCACTAAGATGAGTGACGGACTTAACAGATAATCCAAGTACATGCGTCACTACGAGAGTCACTTAAGAAGTGACGCAATAATAAGCGTCACTGATGAAGTGACAGTATGGTTTCTAAATTACCAAGTAGCGTCACTTGAGGTAAGTGACGCATGAAGTGACGCAACGATGAAGATCATCGTGTCACTGTTCATACCCAGAAATCAAATTTGGGGGTTTTGAAAATCGAAGTTATCACAACATACGCATGATAAAAACGAGTGAAACACACCGTTTAATAACATAAAACATTTAAAAATCAAGCCCCAAATCTTATGATTTCAAAGAAAACCAAAACCCGTAACCCTAATTCGTAATTAAAACATGAATACAGAAAGATAGAGGTTTAAATTAGTACCAAAGTAGTCGTGGGAATGAGGGGAACAAGAATATGACACTGGAATGCGCAATCAAGCTCGAGAAACGACGAACGGATCGAAGAAAAGCGCACAGATTAAGTGACGCAGGGACACAGCAAGTGACGGTATGTCAGAGAAAGTGACGCTATGTGATTTTGAAAAGTGGTGAGGTTGAGTGTCGTTGGAAAGAGTATTTATACAAAAACCCTAGTATGCGTCACTCAACGCACTTATAGCGTAGCTTACCCCGACACTCACAACGTCACTAGTGTAAGTGACGCAATATCGTATGCGTCACTGGTAGCGTCACTTATGAAAGTGACACAACAGGTCACTTTTAGTGAAAAGTTTGCGATTTTATTGATTTCTGCGTTGTGATTTCGGTACTCAAATTTGAAAAGGTAACTGTAACTTGGATAAAATCAGAAAATTAAACTAACTTAGAGAAAAATAAGAACACATAAAGGAATGTAAATTTACAAATAGAAAATTAACCATTCTTTTTGATGACGGAGTTGATATAAGCTTTTAGGGATCATATCGGAGTAATATGCATTTATTAGGAACAGTAAGTGTTATTTCGATCATCAGTATATTTGTCCACTTTAAATTTACTTGACATGCTAAAAACACTTTTTATAAAAATTATTTCAAAACGATTATTAGTATATTTGTCCACTTAAACATGTTACACTCACATCTAGGAGCTAATTTTTATTATTATTCGCATGTACATTTCGCTGTGGTCCCACCATAGATATACATCTTAACTTAAGACATAGACCATGTTTCCAGTTACAGATAGAATATAAGAAAATCAAATTTAAGAATCAAGTCAGCGGTGACAAGTCTATACTTACGTACAACAGAGCGACATAGCTTGATTCAGGTTTAAGCAAAACCAGACTTGGTCAAACCATTTTGGCGACCTTGTAAGGTATCTTAATTTTAAAGACTTTGCAAGTACTTTGACTTGTGTTTGCTTAATTTTTAAGTATATATTAACAGAAATCAGGTCTATACGTACGTATAACAGAGGAAACTGTCAATATATACCCCCAAATGATATCAAATAAACTTCTTTCAACGAAAGCATGTCTATTATAAGTAAGAAATTAAGACTTTTGTCATACATCTAATGATGTTGTACCACTTGAAATAGACAATTAATTATTAGGCTTCTTAAGAAGTCTCAAAGAGTTTTGCATAACATGCCTACTAATATATCGTATGATGAAGACAATGTTTATAAAAACTGTTTTCAACACGTCAGATAAATCTACTGACACATCCAAGATAAACCTTAAAATTCCATTTTGTGCATGTCACCCGATGTACTATCATATCCCAAGTTGTTTACAGACACAACTTCAACGTCTATTTTAAAATGTAGCAACGATGCATTTCTTTAATACTAAAAAGTATAAAGAGTGGCTGTTGCACTTTTTTTTTTTTTTAAATTAAACACACACAAAAGAAAGAAGTTACGTTCCAAGTTACAAATTACTTTTTAGCGATAAAGAACCTTAAACCAATCATGTTGATTAGTTCATCAAATAGAGTACGTGAAAAAGCTTTTGTGAAAAGGTCGGCATTCTGCTTTAGGGTGTCTATGTGAACAAGGTCTATCAGGTGTTTTTCATAGCAATCCCGTATAAAGTGGAACCTAAGTTCAATGTGTTTAGTCTTAGAGTGCTGTACGGGATTGCGTGTGATAGAAATAGCAGCAGTATTATCAATGTGAATAGGAGTCATAGAAAGAAGTAACCCGTAATCACGCAGTTGATGCTGAATCCATAGAACCTGAGAGCAGCAACTCGCAGCAGCAACGTACTCAGCTTCTGCAGTTGAAAGAGAAACTGTAGTCTGTTTCTTGCATTGCCATGAGACCAATCGAGATCCTAGGAATTGACATCCACCAGTGGTAGATTTCTTGTCTATGCTGCAGCCACCATGATCCGAATCCGAATAGGCAGAAAGAGCGAATGATTTCTCGTTTGAATACCATAGACCAAGATTGGGTCTATGTTTGAGATAACCAAAGATTCGCTTTACCGCCTTCATGTGAGACACCTTGGGTTTGGCTTGAAAGCGTGTGCATACGGATACCGCAAACACAATATCCGGTCGAGAGGCGGTCAAATACATCAAAGAACCTATCATTGATCGATAGTCCTTTTCTTTGCAATCTTCCTCATCGTCAGCAAGTCTAAGATTGTGATTAAGTTCGATAGGAGTCCCATAGGTTTTACAATTGAGCAGGTCATATCGAGTCAACATGTCTTTGACATACTTTGACTGATGAATATAAATACCTTTTGGAGACTGCTCAACTTGTACACCTAAAAAGAATTTGAGCTCCCCCATCGCACTCATCTCAAACTCAGATTTCATAATCTCCTCAAAATGCTTGCACATCGCTTCATTTGTGGAGCCAAAGATAATGTCGTCAACATACACCTGCACAAGTAACATATCCTCTCGATCACCAGTCCGTTCTTTACGGATGAACAGAGTACTATCGATATTTCCGCGAACAATACCATGTTTGATTAAGTGGGTAGTTAGCCTCTCATACCAAAGCCGCGGAGCTTGATGAAGACTATATAACACCTTGTTTAACTTGCAGACGTATTCTGAATGCTCAGGGTCTTCAAAACCTGGAGGCTGTTTCACGTACACATCCGTATCCACTTGTCCATATAAAAAGGCGCTTTTAACATCGAGTTGGTTAACACGAAACTCTTTGAAAGAAGCGAACACAAGAAAGATCCGAATAGACTCAAGTCTTGCCACAGGAGCTAAGACTTCATCATAATCCAAGCCCTCGATCTGACTAAAACCTTGAACAACCAATCGAGCTTTATTCCGAATCACGATACCCCGATCATCCATTTTATTTCGAAATACCCATCGAGTGCCGGGTAAATGAGCACCTTTGAGTAACGGAACTATATCCCAAACGTGAAGCTTATTGAACTGCTGCAACTCTTCTTGCATGGCCTCGACCCAGGATGGATCTTTTAAGGCCTCATCAACTTTCTTAGGTTCAATTTGGGATAAATGACAAGAATTTATCCGAGCAACCAAGTTTAACATTTCTTGATTTGGATTTTGCTTCACTTGTTGCCTTGTTTGAACAGCAGCATTAGGATCACCGATAATATTATCGATGGGGTGATCCCTGTGTACACGTGTGACTGGGATTAATTCCGGTGCAAGTACTAACTCCAAATTGTTCATATCCCCTTCGGTAACGGGAACAGTGTTAGTCGCAGGAGCAGTAGAACTTTCAGGTTGCACAGGTGGTTGAAGTTCCGTATCATCTTCATTAGAGTAGAGGTGAGAATGAACCAATTCTTGTTCTTCCTCGTCTTCCTCTAAAGGTGGCATGTTGGGATCATCTGGATGTTCTATTGCATTAGTCGTTCCTGAAGTCGAAGGAACATCCGAAGGTGGGATAGTAGGAGATGGTGTGGATGTAGTAGGTAGTGGTGTGGGCGTTGGAGTAGATGTTGGAGGTGATGGTGTGGGTGTCGGAGTGGGTGTGGATGTAGGTTTTGAGGTAGATGTGTCTTGACACAGACTGATGCCATGAAGTAAGGTAACTAACTCCTCCTCTTCATCATCTTCTTCGGGTATGTCAAACGAATTAAACACATCCTTATAGTTGAATAACCATTCCGGACCCGTTTGAGGAGGATCCGTGTAACGCAGGCATTTTACCTCAAAATGCTCTTCCACCTGGTGTGTTGATTTAATGTAGACTCTTTTGTTCGGAGAGTTTCCTGAATAGCCAAGGAAAATTCCTTCAACGGCTTTAGCTCCAAACTTCGAGACCTTTTCTTTTGAGACGATAATCAAACAAGGACACCCAAATGGCTCTAGAAACTGCAAAGTGGGCTTACGGTTATTGAAAAGTTCATAACAGGTCTTGTTCTTTTTCTTAACCGTGAGCACGCGATTCAGAACATAACAAGCAGTACTGACTGCTTCTGCCCAAAATATAATAGGAAGCTTAGAATCGGCCAGCATAGTCCGAGCTGTCTCGATAATAGTCCTATTCTTACGCTCTGCAACTCCATTCTGTTGAGGAGTTCTTGGGGCACTGAACTGATGATCAATACCTTTCGTGGCACAGTATAACTCAAGAGTTGAGTTCTTGAATTCAGTTCCATTGTCACTTCTCAGTCTCTTCACCTTTAAGTTGCACAGATTTGCCAACTTATCCAACAGATACACCAAAATATCTGGTGTTTCAATCTTCGCACCTAGAAAATATACCCACAAAAATCTCGAGTAGTCATCGGTGACTACTAAGCAGTAAGATCTACCACCGATGCTCTTAGTGGAAATAGGACCAAACAGATCCATATGTAAGAGCTCCAGTGGTGCAGCAATGGAATTCACTACCTTCGACTTATGGGACTTTTTGTGGAGTTTCCCTTTATGGCATGCAATGCAGTCATCTTTTAGGGCAAATGACTGTTTTGGGACTCCATTTACTAAATCATTGTTTATTAAAAAATTCATCTTACGAAAATGGATGTGTCCCATTCGTCTATGCCACAATAGTGATTCCTTTTCCGAAGCCTTTGACAGGAGACAGGTGTACTCATCTGTAGTCTCCACAGTTCGCATATTCATTACATAGGTGTCGTTTCTCCGTGGCGCCCTCATAAGCACCCATTCTTCAGGAATAACGAAACCAGGCTTCAGTATCACACATTCCGTCTTTGTGAAAGCAGTGGTAAAGTCCTTATCACAGACTTATGAAACGCTCAGCAAGTTGTGAGTAAGTTGAGCCACATAATTCACATTCTCGAAGCTAACTTTCCCGTTAGTTAGCGTTCCCTTTCCCGTAATAGTTCCTCCTGTATCTCCAGCAAAAGAAACATGTCCTCCGGCATGTGGTTTAACATCCGTCAAAAGAGACACATCGCCAGTCATTTGTCGCGAGCAGCCACTATCCATAAACCATTCACTATCTTTAACGCAATCTGACTGCTGGAACACATAAGGTAAGGAGATTTGTGAGAAACAGTGACCCAAGCCTTTACAGACTTAGGTCTACCAAGGTCATCAACAATAATCACATCGGACAGAAATTTATTTTTTAACAAATCAGAATTTTCATCTAATGTGTTATTGTTGATGACAGAAGAGTCACTAACGGACTCCTTTCGTTTCCAAACTTTAGTTTGTTCGCAAATTGGTTTGGGAGTAATGTCGGGCTTTTGTTTTAGCAAAGGTTTTTGCCATACATTAATCGGCTTTTCAGCATGCTTGGGAGAGATTGAATAATGCCTAGGTGGAGATTTTGAAAATGAATTTCTGTAAACTGATGTCCTAGGCATCTCTCTCCCATAGTGCTGATGAGACAGTTTGGGATATTCACGAATTAAATGTCGTTGTCTTTTACAATAAAAGCATGATCGAGTCTCAACAAAAGGTTGAGTCTGAGGACTTACCACAGGAGTAGGAGAAGCATTTCTAGAACATGAACATTTCGTGCACGTCATAGAAGATGCTTGTTTTGGTTGAGAGGTTGAAGTGGAAGGTTTATCACAAAAATCGTTTGAACGTGTAGCTTTATGTTGCAAAATCTTTACAGGTGACCGTAAAGTTTGTGATTTTGTATTTAAAACCTTGTCCTTTTTCCTTTTTAGGTTGAACCTTAATTATAGGTTCAACCTTTAAAACCACTTTTTCAGATTTTACTTCAACCTTCTTTTTAAATTCAGGATACTCCTGATCAGTAATATCCTCAATCTCAATTATTTCCTCAATTCTAACTGGAGATTCACATTTAGACTTAACAAACTGAGGCGAAGGATACTCTGGCCGTTTGGTTTTCTCCTTTGCCTGTTTGTTTTGATTATTGACCTTAGACTTGACCCCATATAACAGTGCATAGTCAACTGAAATCTCTTCGGTGCCTTCCTTAACTGGCATAGGACAGTATTCAGTGGGAGGCGGGACTACAGTATAAACTAGTCCTGTCTTAGTTTTATTATCTGTCCTTTGCTTGTTAGGGATTTCGTTGAAGGCAACCGTAGAAGAAGAGGAACCTAGAATCTTACTTTTATATTTGTCATATTCAACTTTCAGATCAGATAGTTCCTTTCTCAAAAGTTCTATTTCAGCAAGATAGCTATTAATAGCATCCTGTTGACTAAAAACCTTAGATTTATACCTAAGCGTGTCCTGTTGATAAGCCTCAATTTTCTTATCATACAATTGTTCATTGGCCTTTAGGTACTTATTTGATTCACTAAGTTTTTCAACTTTTTTTCTTAAGTCTACGTTATCTTCTTGAAAGCACTTTAAAGATTCAGTTAACTTAATGCACGAAATACAGTTCAAAGGTTCTTCTGGTTCATTGCGTACCTCATTAGAAATGTGAGCCATGAGACACTGTTGATACTTATCAGCATACATGCTCCAGTCGGTGTTGGTAGGCTCAAAGACAACTAGTGCATCAGCTTTCTCTTGCTTCACTTCATCTTTCTCTGGAGTTCTGGGAGCATCAGGCTTCGTGAAACCCGATGGAGAACTTTGGGTTTTTCACACTCTCTCGCAAAATGCCCCAAATTCTGACAGTTATAACAGCGAACCTTGCTCTTATCAAAACCAAAACTGGTTTTGCCATCTCCTTCCAAACTCTTGCGACCAGTCCGTTGCAAGAATTTCTGAACTCTCCTTGAGATCATGGCAATATTCCAGTTTAAGTCCATTTGCTCAAGATCATCGTCATCTAGTTGAGCATAATCTTCTTTGGCAAGTTCTAAAGTAGAATTCGGTTGTGAAACCAAATCCTTGTAGGAGCTGAGAAAGGCTGTATAGATAGCAGCCTGCTCTTGAATAGCAGGGGAAACTGGAACTTGCTGTTGTGACCCTTGTGAGGGTCCAGAAGCATACACCGGATGATGAACACCGGTAGATTGCAATGAAGGTTGTAATGGAGAACTCGTAGAAGAAACGAAAGCCATTCCACCATAAGTCTTTCCGGTGTTGACTTTTCCTCCATATAATGTCGGGTCTTGAACAAAACCACCCGATTTGCATTCCTTCTTCTTTAACTCTATCGCATGGGCTTGAAGAACACCAATTAGCTCATCCAAGTTCATTGTAGCTAATTCTTGACTTTCTTTCAGAAACTGTACTTTAACATCCCAACTACTCGGTAGAACGTCCAACAGCTTCTTATTTATTTCAATCTGAGGGAAATTATATCCTCCCTCGGTCAACTCACTAACCAACTGTGAGTATCTAGTAAACACACCCGAAGCTGTTTCATTAGGAAGAGAATCAAACAGATCATACTGTTTCTTGATCAGTTCTAATTTAGCCTCCTTGTACTTCTGGTTTCCACCACATCTTGTCTCAATAGCCTTCCATAGATCGTATGTTATGTCATGTGTTTTGAAGAGGCGTAAGAAATCTTTAGTAAGACACATACAAATGGCCGAATGAGCCTTTCTTTCAATATCGTACTCCTTCTTCTCTTCAGGAGACATGGCTTTGTAAGTTTTGGATGGAGGGATACCACGATAGTCTCCCTCAGCTACTGGAGCTTCATATCTTTCTCTGAGCGGACCCCAGAGCTCTGGACAGTGAAAATCTACGTACTGTTCAAATCGATCACGCCAATATGCGTAATCCATATCAGCAGTGAATAGAGGAGGTTTATTATTAGAACCGACATCATGATTTTGTTTAATCATATCCCTGATTCCCCGAATATCCTCTTTATCAGCAGCAGCAGCCATTAAAGATTAACCTGAAAATTAACTCAAAAACAAGAACTTGCAAACTAATCAGTACCAAAGGCGTCACTTGGTAAGTCACGCACTCAAGTGTCGCAACGACTAGCGGCACTTGGTAAGTGACGCTTTCGAGTGACGGATGAAGTGACTGATGACACTGTAAGCAAGTGTCGCTCAATCTAGCAAGTGACGCACTCAAGTGTCGTACTTGAGTGACGGAATAAAATAAACAGGCGTCACTAGTAAAAGTGATGCAATAAATCAAAAGGCGTCACTAACAGAAGTGACGCAAAGAATCAAACAGGCGTCACTAACAGAAGTGACGCTTGGCACTTAAGTGACGTGCTAAAGTGACGCACGTGAGTGACGGTGGATTAAATTAGACGACACTTGAGTTAAGTGTCGTGTTAACCCCAAATGACGCTCCAAGTGACGCACCAAAGTGACGCACCAGAGTGTCGGTAAAACCCTAATTTGGACTTACGAAGTGCCGCTCTAAGTGTCGTAGAAACGGCTGTAAAATCCCAAAAACCCTAAAAATCGAATTTTCGTAAACCTAACGAAAATTCCTCAAACCCTAATGAACGAAACCTGTAGTAAATGATGAATATCGTATGGAAAGCACCTTATCAACTTGAAATCCGTAGTTAGTCTCGATTCTTTATCCGAACGAAACCGAAATCAATCCAAAACGTCTTCAAAACGTCAATCTAATCACCTAGTGGCTCTGATACCAGTTGTGAGTGCCCTAATCGATGGACCTAAGTGATGATCAACAACAATTGAATGGCGAAAACAATCAATTGCACAAATCACTAATAAACACAAACCGAAACGATTGATTTAAACAAAGTGAATGAGTTTATTAGCTTGAATAACGTAATAGAACTGATTCCAAATGATTTTAGTCGACAAATGGTGCTAGGGTTTCGTCAACCCTAGCCAAAAACCCGTAGGTTCTATTTATACTAAAAACACAATCGGCAGACATGCGTCACTTGGCCAGTGACGCATGTGGCCGCCTTCATGCGTCACTTACCATAAGTGTTGCTATGCGTCACTTAGGCAAGTGTCGCCTAAACTAAAACTTAAGTGTCGCATCATACAAAATCTATATTTCTATTAAACTACTAACGACACTTTTACAACTCAATAGACCAACTGACAGACAAATAGATATGCATCAACAATTGATAATCTTGGTTATGGTTAACCATGTTGATTAGTGATAATTGAAGTGGATTAATGTGATAAGATGGTCATGATGATCATAATTTGATAAATGATTTTGAATTAATAATGTTAAGATGGTTATTCATAACCTTGGCATGATTGGTGTTAAAGTAATGTAAGTTAATAATCATGTGTATGATTGAATTAGAAAGTGATTATCATGATCATTAATCATGACTAAGTGAATAATGAATTGAGTAATAATTCATTGAAATTGAGATTATGAATCATGTTGTACGACTTTAACATGAGTTGATTATTATAAATGAGTTACTAACTCGTTATTTATATTGTATTCTCAGATTTGGAGAAAGACTCAGTGACATTAGACTACTGAGTGGACAACTGAGGTGTCGGTGAGTGGATCTTAATCCTCAGTTTTACTTAGTTGTAACAAGTTTGGTTACAACGGGTAAACGTATTATTACTGCTTTGGATTGGCCATGATGATTTTGGTTTAATAGTAATAATACTGTTGATAGAATGTTTAGTTGGATATGTTGATCTGATTAAATATGTGAATATGTGATCACTTGATATTTGGCCTTTGGGCATTAGTGTATTGAGGTCAACTTGTTGGTTGGGTTTGGTTACTATTGTAAACGACAGGAATTTCCTTGTACATATCGTTAATAGGAAATTAGGTCGTATGAGATTAGTACCAAAACTATCGGTCTATTCTGTATTGGCCATACAAATTGACGGTAAGTGTTCTAGGAGAATCCCCGGGTATCATGATATCTCCAGAGCCACCGATCCTCATTGATATGTTGTGTATTGAGATGTTATCTCATTGATATTATGTGTTACTGTTGGGATTCTTGGCTGAAGGTTTCCCCAAGAACCATCGATTTATTTGATGTTTTTGTTTACGATTATTTATTGTAAACAAAGTTGTTATGCTAAGTTGGGCTGTCGGTTATGTATTCACTCACTTAGCGTTATGCTAACCCTACCACCCCACTTCTTGCAGGTTATGGTTTTGATATAACGGGATTGGCAAGAAGCTTGTTCGGGATGGAATGTTTGACCAGACGGCTTACTCTGATATTGGATTTAGAATAAATCCAAATTGTATTTGGAATTAAATAACACCCATTTTCGATATACTATAGTTTTTGAAATATTATGGTTTAATTTCGTAATATTCTATAACTGAATTGTTAATGTTTGTTTGGACTTACGCTTCCGAGTAAAATACATTTAAATAATGTTGTAAAAGATGGGGTGTTATATAGATAGTCCCTCCTCCGTTACATCTAACATCCAAACTGTTAAATACACAAAAATGACTAAAATACCCTTAATTTTTAATTTCAGGGCATCTAGCTATTTTATTTATTATTCCCTGTTATTTTGAAATCTTTTCTTCCTGAAACCTTTCACACACCCCTCTTGCAGCATAAACAATCCAAATTCATTGACCAAAATTTGAAACTCTCACAAAGTTTGACAAGCTATGCAAATTTTCACAAATTGTAGCAACCACAACGCATGTAGATCAGATTTAAAGATTCAACCAAGGACCGTTACTTCGAAACCATCGTCATCATCACCGGAAAAAGTTAAACAATAATCGACTTGCAGTGACTATAAGTAATAATGTAATATCTACAATTTCTCGCTACTCTAGCCGACGAACACTCAACCGTTGTCATCATTCGTTCCTATCTAAAATTTGACGAGATCTCCGATCGTTGACGGTTCTGCTTCCAGCAACAGGGAGGTTCTGTTTTTGCTTCGACGAGATCTTAGAATGACACTGATTCCGGTCATCAACAACAACAACAACATCAACAGTAAATATAATAAATCGTTGACGGTTCTGCTTCCAGCAACAGTAAGGTTCCCCAAACTATCGATGCCGTGACCGATGTTATTTCCCAATTCTTACCTTTTGTAACACCCCTCACTTTACATCATTTAAATATAATAAATCCGGAAGCGTTAGTCCAACTTTCAACAATACCAAATTACATTACAATTTCAACCTAATTTAAACCATAGTTTATCAACATGGGTGTTATTTAAAAACCACAAGGTAACATTAATTTATATAATCAAATATCAGAATAACGCCAAGATGTCAAACATTCCTTCCAGTCCAACTTCTTGCCCACCCGATAAAATCTATAATCTGCAAGAAGTGTTAATGTGGGGGATTAGCATAACGCTAAGTGAGTGAATAATAATCAACAGTACAACTTAGCATAACAACCTTGTGTACAACAACTAATCTTAAACATATCAGTACACAATACAACTTATCAACAATGCAACAATTCAACAACATCACATCTCAATAATGAGGATCGGTGGTTCTTGAGAAACCCTTCTGCCGCGGTGGCTCTCAAAGAACACTTACCCAACCATATCCGTATGGCCATACGGACGAGACTGATAGCTAATTATTATCATCCACCAACACAGGAGATGTGTTAAATCTCGGATAACAATTAGCCCAACCAACCATTTCAACTCGTTGACCTCATTAACAACTGATGCCCGAAGGCCAAATATATCACATGATCACATATTCACAACTTTTTAGGTAATCATATCAGACTAACAGTCTATCAACAGTATGATTACTATCAAACCAAAATCATCATGGCAACGAAATAATAATAATACCATTACTTGTTGTAACCAAACCTGTTACAACTAAACCACACTGAGGATTAAAGATCCACTCACCGAATACCTCAGTCGTTCACTCAGTAGTCTAATGTCACTGAGTCTTCTCCACATCTGAGAATACAATAGAATAACACCAGTTAGTAACTTGTCTCAAAATTATATACAACATTCCTCAAACATATTTACACCCATCATTCTCCAAAATACTTAATTCATATAAGTCACACAATTATCATAATCATCAATATTTGATCCTTACTTATATGAATTCATATCATAATTTTCAACTAATCAAAAATATCAAATTATCACTTCTATTGAATCAATAAAACTTAACTCGTATTAACAATAATTATTCATCATATACCACTAACATGATCTTAAAACTTTCATAATCATTTATCAACTAACATAACTACACCATTAACAATATTATTAACTTTCAACATCAACAATTCATCAAACTTCTCCTAATCATCAATTTCTCAATTCTATCAAATTCATCATAATCATCATCACTCTCATGAGTATTTAGTCAAGCTATAAATTTCTAATTACAATCATGTTTACCACCATCAATAATCACTACTAATATGATCATTAACAATAATTATCATTCACACATCACTAGTTTAAGCTTATAATCCATGATTCATAGTCAATAAATTAAACCCCCAATAATCATATCTTAATCTCTTCATTTCAAGCTTAGGGTTTCAAGTACAATCAAGATTTACTCATCAACTAACTATAGTATGCTCATAACAAGCTTCAATTTCACTTTACTTAACTTAATTCCATCAATTACTCAAAAACCCATTTCTAGGGTAACATGAAAATCATGAATTAGTAATTTCAACATGTTTATAATGATGATGGAATGATAAATACATGTTATTGAAGCTTAACTAACATCAATTTAATCATTTGAAACCCTAATTTCGGATTTAAGGTCAAGAACATCAAAATCCCCAAATTTCTAAGGTTCATAATTCAAGAATTGAGACTTACAACTTGATTAGGATGATCAAGGGATGATTAAATCACGTTTCTGAAGCTTAAATTCGAAGTTCCTTAGCTTCAATTTCATTCCAAAACTCGTTTTACAATTTTAAGAATCGTCCCTGGGTTTGGTTCTGGTTCGGCCGAATATAATCAAGAAGAAGGGAATTGATTTTCTTCAATTGATTTGAAAGTTAAAGTTAAACTAGGGTTCTAATTGTTCTTCGAAAATGAAATGAAGTTTCTGGAATTGTTTCTCAACTTCCAGACATAATTCGTACATATATATAGATATATGTATACTAGTTTTGTCCCCTTCTAAATCTATTGCCTGGAACTTAAAACCATTTGCGGGGAAATATTATTTTATTTTACTGTCAACTGAATTAATTTAAAACAGTTAATAATTTATTAGTCACAATAAATTATTCGACTCTTTTACCCATTTATTTTCAAATAACAAATGTACCTATTTTCTGATACATTAAATAATATTTCACAATCAGAAAATATTAAAATACTACTAGACTCGAGGACTGGGTGTTACAAATCTCCCCCCCTCAAGGAGATTTCGTCCTCGAAATCTGATCACACTTAATTAATTTACTGTGACAGAATCACCTATTTATTTTCATCTCAATTCATTATTCATATAGTTCTCAAATATCCCTAACCACATAACTATTCATTACTATGAACACACAAGATGTGGTTATAATTTAATTTACTTATGCATATCATCATTAGGCATATCATCATTATGCATATCTTTAATCATACAATACCAATTGTATCTACATATATTTATTTAGAAATATGTTATTTCATCAACTTACACACCAACAGTGTGGATTACAATGGAATTCATATAAACACATAATATCTATCACAAAATGATATATCTAGCATAAAGGATAGTATTATTAACTATTTAATCCAATTATATACACATATCAAACGTTACTCCCGTGAGCAACTTATAATTAAAATACACGTTTTCAATTCTTTCCACATGCACATATCCAACTGTACATGCTTCTGTCTTTTCCCACGCACTTATACTGTGCATAAACCCTATTTCCATTCATAAAGTAATCACTTATATGAATCGTTTATCATTAATCAGTCATTCAAACCCTTTAAAACATATCATTACTTAACAAGTGGAATACAAAACCACTTACAATCAGAAACTAGCAACATGCCAGAATCATTGACAATCATAAATACTTATGATATTCTGATAACCAGAAATTTGCAATATGTTCAAATATTTAACACTTATCTTCTTAACAACAAGAATAAAACAATATCAATAACAGTGGTTATAAAACCACCATACACATATTTAACAATGAATTTCAAATTCATTTCATAACTAGTAACTAACTAGTATCCACATATCACCTTAAATGGTGAAACAATTGGATTCAACTTTTTTTCAACTAGTTCATTATTGTTTCACAACATGTAATTATAAACACAACTAAATACAACCAGATTATATGAGATTCTTTATTCAGAATGAACCATAATTCATATAATCTTAGACACATAAGAGCAAACAGTAAGCCACATGTAGAGGTCAAATCTTATAGGTAGACTCTTAGCACACAATTCAATTAGCATTCCATCACCTCAACTTGAATGCTAAATCAACACCTGTTAATACCATGCGCCATCAGCATTGGTATTTTTACAACACAAGGTGCTGTCATTAATCAACTATTCAACAATATTAACACATTGTTATCTGCAGTCAACTGACCTCTACTTTGTTTGACTCATCTTTTAATTATTACTAGTTATAATTTATCATATACACATTTCTTGTACCATGGGTACCATATTAACAACAAATTTGTGGTTAGTAACTCTTTTCATTATAGTCAATCATTGACTATTTCTCCACTACAGGTCAACATATCTTACTTGTTATTTCAAAATCACTCTAAGTTCTCTGGTACTTGGTAACCTCAACAATTCCATGTAAAATGGCATAATATAAATACGTTGGCCAGACGTCGTCATATTATGTCAGGTACACTTTATTTTCAGGTTACTTCATACCATCAATCTCCAAAGTGATTAATTTTTTTTTACTTTCTCATATCTCACAAGGTGATATTAATAATTATCACACATATAAGAGCACTTTGTAGCAGTTATATGACCACTTGTTTATTAACTTGATACCAATTTCATTTATCACTCTGAATGAATAACTAATCACATAATCAGGTAGATATAATTCTTTTTATTATTTCATTATCACAGATGTAATATCCAACACCATTACATCAGTCAACCTCTTCATTACCTGATTCAATATCAATTACCAGTTACATCACTTAATACTTATAGTACATTTAGTTCTAAACACTTGTCAATACTATATGCAATATCCAACACATATTCATCAATCTACATACCTTTAGTTGAATCACAATTGAGCATTTCATGTTTAATGATCACATAGCTATAAGCTCATGTACTTAACTTATAAATTCTTAAAATGCTCAATTCAATTAATTTTAATGTTTTACATGATTCAACTACTTTATCATATTTCAATTAGTTCACATATATGATCCACATAATTTCCTACTCAATGTTTACTAACCCTAGTTAGCAACAATCAACAATACCATTTACTGGTATATTTCGGCAGTTAATTAAACCGTTTAAGAATAACTCATACACAATAACATATGTGGACCTCTTAAAACAAGTTTTTATATTGTATTTAGTCATAGAAATGATCCCTGGGCTAAAAGAAACAAAGGCCCAATACAAAACGTAAGCTAGAAGTCCGAAATAAGGTCCGAAAAATAATAAAATGCCATTTTCAGGCCCCAAACGACCCCGAACTGCCCAAAACTGCCAGGGCTCATGGCAAAGCGAAGAGCTTTGACCGTTGGGCCGTTTCCGAGTGACCATGAAAGTTTCATCTCAATCGGACACTGAAATTTTGTAACAGAAATTTCTACGTCAAACGTTACGACGAACATCGTAACCTTTTTTTTTCATTAACGCGATCCGGGACAACGGCTTGGGATCGCGTTCCACAGTTAAAATCTTTCTGTAACGAAATTGTTCATACAAAAGCGATCCAGAGAATTGAACGGGATCGCGTTCAATAGACCAAAAGTTGACCATTCACGAAATACACATGCAAACGCGATCCTGAAAATTTGGCTGGGATCGCGTACCCAAGCACAAAAGTATTCTGTGACAAAAATACACATACGAACGCGATCCAGAAGACTTATTGGGATCGCGTTCTCAAGTGGAAATCTGAGTTTCAGCAAAACTCGTATTTTTGGTCAATTTTAATTGCGTATAACTTTTTACTCGTTTAGATTTAGACTCTAAAATTTTACAGGCACGTTCCATATGCTAAAATGAAAATTTCTCTTTTTACACTTTTTCAATTTAAACGTTTTACGAGAAAACGGACGTATGATTCATTTTGAGCCATTTTCGACCATTTTAGTTGACGTGTCAAAATGCAATTCACATGGTTTCTAGCTCTATCCTCTTAAAAACATGTTTACACATATATTTGGGACGTGTGGGCATATTCATCACACCCACATACCAATTCTATCATGTTGTAACTCGTTGACCCGTTTAGGGGTCCAATTGGGCATTTTAACCAATTTCAACTATTTTGACTATATTAACACTCACAACACGGATCCCTACTATATGTAAGATTTAAAGTCACTGTTACATTGGTCATAACTAAACCAACACTCATTTTAACTATATAACCATTAAGTGACCCATTTGGGCACTTTAACAACTCATTTGGGTTTCAACCCATATAATCACTATTCTAACACCCATTTCACATTACTTTGACTATTTTAAGTCAAACCAAACTGTTTTCACTATTGGTATCGTACTATAACTCTAAAACACCAATTCACATTAAAATCATTATGTTTAAACCAAGCACAACAAATTTTCAACTTTGACTTCTTTGAAACTCGTCAACAATTATAAAAGTTGGTTGACCACTTTGACTTTCTTACTACACCACTTTTTTTTTTTTAGTAGATAGATCATAATTCAACCACAATCATGATCAATATTATACACATACACATCTTACCACATTTATCACTTAATAACATAGTCAATACACAATTTGACTCTACCAATTTCAACCTTGACTTTTCCTAGTCAAAGATTCACATTTCAATCAATGGACACTTTCTAATTTACACAACAACAAGACTCCAAACTTATTAATTGAGATTACCAACATCTCATTAAATTTACTATATGGAGTCATATCAACTTTGTTTTCCAAGATTTATTACTACACTTAATCATATTGCTCCTAAAATCATTATTCCACAAGAGCAAATAATTCCACACACACAATTCATAGTATCACATTAACATGTATTGATCACCAAAGACTCACAACTGGAGATTCATATCAGTCTGACTCAGTTTACTTTACTACCAATCATATCATAGCAAAGTAAACAATTCAAGTTTATTGAAATACACCAAGCTTATCGAAAAGTACCTGATATACATAGGCCCACGAAGGTTGAGGAATCATTGAGAATACCAGACGGTTCCTCATGTTCCTCCGTCTCTGCAACCAAAATAACACTTTTGCAACTTGTTATAGGTTAGTACACATTTAATAACCACTTTCTCGTACCACCACTAATCCCCACACCCTGGAATGTTTGACTTGACACAACTCTAAGTTTGGGATTGAACATCTTACAATGTACAATTCACCCAAAATCATGCTCTGATACCAACTTGTAACACCCCTCACTTTACATCATTTAAATATAATAAATCCGGAAGCGTTAGTCCAACTTTCAACAATACCAAATTACATTACAATTTCAACCTAATTTAAACCATAGTTTATCAACATGGGTGTTATTTAAAAACCACAAGGTAACATTAATTTATATAATCAAATATCAGAATAACGCCAAGATGTCAAACATTCCTTCCAGTCCAACTTCTTGCCCACCCGATAAAATCTATAATCTGCAAGAAGTGTTAATGTGGGGGATTAGCATAACGCTAAGTGAGTGAATAATAATCAACAGTACAACAACTAATCTTAAACATATCATTACACAATACAACTTATCAACAATGCAACAATTCAACAACATCACATCTGAATAATGAGGATCAGTGGTTCTTGAGAAACCCTTCTGCCGCGGTGGCTCTCAAAGAACACTTACCCAACCATATCCGTATGGCCATACGGACGAGACCGATAGCTAATTATTATCATCCACCAACACAGGAGATGTGTTAAATCTCGGATAACAATTAGCCCAACCAACCATTTCAACTCGTTGACCTCATTAACAACTGATGCCCGAGGCCAAATATATCACGTGATCACATATTCACAACTTTTTAGGTAATCATATCAGTCTAACAGTCTATCAACAGTATGATTACTATCAAACCAAAATCATCATGGCAACGAAACAATAATAATACCATTACTTGTTGTAACCAAACCTGTTACAACTAAACCACACTGAGGATTAAAGATCCACTCACCGAATACCTCAGTCGTTCACTCAGTAGTCTAATGTCACTGAGTCTTCTCCACATCTGAGAATACAATAGAATAACACCAGTTAGTAACTTGTCTCAAAATTATATACAACATTCCTCAAACATATTTACACCCATCATTCTCCAAAATACTTAATTCATATAAGTCACACAATTATCATAATCATCAATATTTGATCCTTACTTATATGAATTCATATCATAATTTTCAACTAATCAAAAACATCAAATTATCACTTCTATTGAATCAATAATACTTAACTCGTATTAACAACAATTATTCATCATATACCACTAACATGATCTTAAAACTTTCATAATCATTTATCAACTAACATAACTACACCATTAACAATATTATTAACTTTCAACATCAACAATTCATCAAACTTCTCCTAATCATCAATTTCTAAATTCTATTAAATTCATCATAATCATCATCACTCTCATGAGTATTTAGTCAAGCTATAAATTTCTAATTACAATCATGTTTACCACCATCAATAATCACTACTAATATGATCATTAACAACAATTATCATTCACACATCACTAGTTTAAGCTTATAATCCATGATTCATAGTCAATAAATTAAACCCCCAATAATCATATCTTAATCTCTTCATTTCTAGCTTAGGGTTTCAAGTACAATCAAGATTTACTCATCAACTAACTATAGTATGCTCATAACAAGCTTCAATTTCACTTTACTCAACTTAATTCCATCAATTACTCAAAAACCCATTTCTAGGGTAACATGAAAATCATGAATTAGTAATTTCAACATGTTTATAATGATGATGGAATGATAAATACATGTTATTGAAGCTTAACTAACATCAATTTAATCATTTGAAACCCTAATTTCGGATTTAAGGTCAATAACATCAAAATCCCCAAATTTCTAAGGTTCATAATTCAAGAATTGAGACTTACAACTTGATTAGGATGATCAAGGGATGATTAAATCACGTTTCTGAAGCTTAAATTCGAAGTTCCTTAGCTTCAATTTCATTCCAAAACTCGTTTTACAATTTTAAGAATCGTCCCTGGGTTTGGTTCTGGTTCGGCCGAATATAATCAAGAAGAAGGGAATTGATTTTCTTCAATTGATTTGAAAGTTAAAGTTAAACTAGGGTTCTAATTGTTCTTCGCAAATGAAATGAAGTTTCTGGAATTGTTTCTCAACTTCCAGACATAATTCGTACATATATTTAGATATATGTATACTAGTTTTGTCCCCTTCTAAATCTATTGCCTGGAACTTAAAACCATTTGCGGGAAAATATTATTTTATTTTACTGTCAACTGAATTAATTTAAAACAGTTAATAATTTATTAGTCACAATAAATTATTCGACTCTTTTACCCATTTATTTTCAAATAACAAATGTACCTATTTTCTGATACACTAAATAATATTTCACAATCAGAAAATATTAAAATACTACTAGACCCGAGGACTGGGTGTTACACCTTTCTTCTCCGACGACATCCAAATTACCTGCTTCTATTTCGTTGTTGGTCGAAATGGACGTTGACAGTGGTGTTACGTATGTGTGGGCAAATAAGACGATAGATGAATATTATCCACGTGATGGTGGTAGGTAGATTTGGTTCAAATTGTATGTTTAGGTTATAAACAAATATAGTTACTATATTATTTATATTTATTTTTATAATATGATGATTATAAATAAGAAAAAAGAAAAGTATGGAAATATAATCAAAAATTAGGAAGTAATAAATAAAATAAAACATGATACAACAATTAATTATCTTCAATAAATTAAATTTTTTTAACAGGTGAGAATTATTCAAATTCTTAAATGATAATATAATTTTTGTAATAATTTAATGACCAAAGTTGGAATTACTTGTAATAATAAATTAATAATAAGGTACTAAACTATAACAACAAAGGGTAAAATGGTCAGTATAAAAGATTTAACAGTTTGGATGTCAGATCTAACGGAGGAAGGACTATCTGTGCAATAACATTTGGATTTTTGGACTGTCTATGCAAAAAATAAAGTATAGGGATCAACGATGAGAATGTGTGTAAACCACAAGGACCATCCATACAATTTACTAAAAAAAAAAACTTTAAAAGGTCAAAACAACATTTATAATGAGATAGAGGGAGTATTGTTATTGTTATATAATATACTTCGTATTAAACTAATTGTATCTTATAATTTTATAGAAAAAAAGTTTCACTTGAAACATTTAATTTAATAATTGAATTATATAAAAGTAAGGATGGAATGAGATGTTCTATAATTGTTACTTAAATATGTAGTACTTAACTTTTGCACTTAAAACCATATATTTAGACAATAAAAATAAGAGTAAATTATACCTATCATCCATGTGCTTTGCACGAAATTACACTGATAGTTCTTATCTTTTGAAAATTACATAGATCATCTCTTAATGATACCAAAATGCACGGCGGTAGTCCCTCCCACTAACAACAGTTAAAAAGATTCGTTAAGTGTTTCATATGACTCGCATATGATGGTACATAAGTCTTCGTGTCGAGCTTTAAAATATGCTAGTTAGGTTGGTTTGAGGAAGTAGAAAAGGGTAAAAGGACTTATGTATCCTCATGTGCGAGTCATGTGACACACGTAATGGAATTTTTTAATTGTCGTTAGTGGGAGGGACAACCGCCGTGCATTTTGGTATCGTTGAGGGACGATCGATGTAATTTTCAAGAGATAAGGACTAACGGTGTAATTTCGTGCAAAGCATAGGGATAATCGGTATAATTTACTTTAAAAATAAAAATCTATTTCAAATGTATAAAAAAAAGATTTTTTTTGCTTATGTTATGTGTCATCCATTGAATCATTATATGATGACATGACTAAAATATAGTTACTCCTAAATTATTCTTCAAATTTTAGGGATGCCACATGACTTTCCATTTTTAATAATTTTATTATTATTATAACTCATTATGAATAAGGATTAATAATAGTTTGGGATAAGGACATAAAAATGCAATTAACTACGACGCGACATTCATAGTATGTACTTAACTATTTGGGCTTCCATTGTATGTAACTAACTAGTTATTTCTTTCTATTATATGCAAATTTCGGCATTTTTTCCACGTATCATCTATATACGGTGCCACGTGTCATCCTTATAAGTTGACACGTCACCAAATTGCATACAATGGAAAGAAATAAATAATTTATTACACACAATGGAAGCCCAAATAGTTGAATACACACTATGAATGTCAGGTCATAGTTAATTACATTTTTATGTACTTAGCCTATAATAGTTTAATACCCACACTTTTTTTTTTTCATTTTAACCCTTCTAACTTTTGGTTCTAAATGTTTATAACCTTACCTTATAGGTTGACTAAAATTTAATCATTTAAGTTTATTTTAAGTAGGTATGCTTTGCATTGATTAACAGAAGAATCAAGTAAATCCTTTTTCTCATTGTCATTGTCTCATTGAGTTTATTTCATTAATAATCAAATTTCATTCATGATCACTATATGTAGACATTTCACGAGTTAAACTAAATCCTTTGTCTAATTGAGTTTATTTCATTAATAATTAAATTTCATTCATGATCAACTATATGTAGACATTTCACGAGTTAAATATATTGGTAAATTGAAAAGTTGAGTTGGGACAATGTCATAAACTATTACATATATGTTGTTTATATTAAAGTCGTATAACATTTGTAATTGTACAATTTTATGTTTGCATTTGTTAATATGTTAAATAAGTTTCTCATGTTCTTACTCACAAAAATTTGAAGGTTTTTATTCGCATATATATTTGGGTTGTTGTATAATTTTTTTCAATTTTCAATGTCAAATTTATAGTTTATTATTTCAATATTGACATTGGTAAATAATTTCATAATATATAATAGTTTTGCATATATTATCGTAAGATCACGGACTCAAAGATCTACAATTTTTTATAAATAAATATAATACTTATTATTTATCATTCTACAATTCATTGTGCGTTATTTGCCTCCATATATTAATTTTAAAAATTAATTATAATAGTTTGATTATTTTATTATATAGTTTAGTTTATGTTATTATTTATTTTCAATTCTCAATGACAATTGCACCTTTTAAGTTAACACCACTAATTAATTAAACTACTTATAAATAAACATATAAATATATTTTTTAACAACTGAAAATCTTACGGGTTAAAAACGTAGTAATAGTATAAACAATAGAATTGAATGCGCGAACTATATAAAACTTACTAATACCTTCGTACCAATATATTTTATTTTTATTTAGGGTTTTTAATGTGTGTCATATGTCACACATTAGAGTGCATTTATTAAATATTTAATTTCATTAAATAATAGAATTTCTATTTAATGTACACATAAAGAAGGAAAATCTTAAATTGAATTAAATGAAAACAAAATATTTTAAAAAATTATAGGTTTATTAAATGCACCTTAACGTATGCCCCTGTGTGACACCCGACAAATTAGGGTATTTAATTATGCCTAACTACTTTATAATTACGAGTATTTAGTACTACGATAGACTAAATAACCATAACACTTGTATATCTATAAATATTTCCGTACGCGATTAATTTTAATCGTGCAAATTCGAATCAGATCAAATCCGAAAATTCTAAATACGGACGTTGGTGGCAAATTTTATAAATAATGTGGAAATATCCAGACAAACATTATTTACTTTATTATCTTACGAAAATATATAACACAAAATTAGAAAAAACGAGAACACGAGCTCGAGACCCAAATGGGTCAGCTCAAACCGCGAACCCAAACTGACCCACCCACGTTCCCCTTTCTACTTCATTTTCTTCTTCACTTCATCTCATTTCACACACACACCCACCTACATTTTTCTCTGATCTCTCTCTACCTTATTTCCATCTCTCTCTCTCTCTAAAAACTACCATAGCAACAACATCTTCATCATCACAATCAGTCATCATCATCAACAACAACAAGATCAAGCTCAAGAACCCATCTTGATTCATCTCATTTCTTCATCAAGAAGAATTTGTAAGAAAACTTCACTTTTACTTGCAAAAATTACTTGTAATAGGTTTATAATCATGTTATAGTGCTCACTCAACTAAAATGTTTCCAAAATCTCAACCGATTTGCGATTAAAAAATCAAAACCCTCGAACAACCGTATCTGCCAACTGAGATGGATCTTAGTTCGCACATTGAACTCAACTCTCACGTCGAACTCTAGTTCGCACATTTTTCAAGTTGTTATATAATTTTGAAAAAGTTGTTAATTGTATTAAACCCCCCCCCCTTCTGCATTTAAACTTTACTTACTGAGATTCCAAATCACTTATCAATAGTGATTAAGGGACTATCAGTAGGTATCAGAGCAGAGTTGGTTTAAAATAATTAACCAGATCTGCGATGGAATCGGTAAAGTACAGCTGTGTTGGCTCTGAGTATCAAAAGGGAAATGGTTCTACTACCAAACCTCCAGCGTTTGATCCCTCAAGGATTGAAACCTGGATGTACCAGATGATGATGTTTCTAGATCTTGTTGATCGTCTTTGCAATATTATAACCAATGTTCCTCATTTTACAACCACAATTTTTCATGCTGTTGTAGCTACTGCAACCACTCATGCTATACCAGGAATTGGTTATTCTAAAGAGAGAAGAACAGTTGTCTGATGAGGACAAAAGATTTGTCAGATTACATAAACAAGCTAAAATCTACATAGTCATGGCATCCCCTAGATGAAGTGTTTAAATCAATTAGGCTTTGTAGAACTGCTAAAGATATGTAGGACACCCTAATGAATATATATATTGGAACTCCTAATATTATTCGTTGTAGGGAAGTAAATCTCACTTGCCAGTATAAACTATTTGTAATGGAACCAAATGAGTCTCTGGCTTCTACTTAAACCAGATATCAATCACTGATAAATAAAATAGAAAATGCTGGTATAGGTAAAGATCAGAGGTTTGTTGTTGAAAAATTCCTAGAACTTTTGCCGAGAAAAATATGGGGAACCATTACCACCTGTACAAGATGGAGGAATGATTATATCACTCTTAATTTAACTCAAGTCTATGGTATTCTGCTAAACTGGGAGCAGTCTGAAAAGCAAGCTGATCATAGTGAGCACATTCGTGCAACACTTGGAAGTCAAAAGATATCGAATGCCATTGTAGCTGAGCTTGATAAATTAATCAGAGACATAATCAAAAGTTTCAAAGCTAAGCTCAAAGTCGCTGATAGATGATGAAGAAGGTGAAGGAGTTGAAGAACAGTCAGATTATGAATATGATGAAGGTATAGAGAAGCTAGAAAGAGACATGGCAATGATAGTTGCAAATTTCAGAAGAAACACCAGATCAAAAAGATTCGTTGGTGCTCCATCATTTGAAAATTTCAAATCAAAAGGTGATTGCTACAAATGTGGCAAACCTGGTCATTTCGCTGCTGACTGTAGATCCAAATCTATCAATCCTATCCCTGAACCAAAGCCAAGCTTCAGAAATGACAAGTACAACAAGTACAAAGCAAACTACAAGAAGCTCAAGACAATGTCCAAATATGAAAAGAAGAAGGGTAAAGGTTTTGTCGCTGAAGAAGGTTCCTTTAGTGACTCTGACTCATCTTCATCATCTGATGAAGAAAAGCATTGATTTGTTTGGATAAAGATTACTGTCTGATGGCTGATGATACTGCTTTCCATGAAGACATCAAAGAAGTAGCTCATAAATGTTCAGCATCTGGATGGGATTCTGAGACTCTCTACAAGGTACATTGCTTTAAGTCATATTCAGCTACTGAGAAAGATAATGTGCTTGAGTCTTTGATAGTTAACTTGTCAAATTCTCATGACATTCAAAGACAACAGAATTATGAGATCAGCGACTTAAAGTCAAAACTCCTTGATCAGGAAGAAAATGTATTAAAAATGAAAAATTTATAACTAGATCTTGAGGCACAGTTGTATGCAAATCAAATGTGTATTCAAGAGAAAGTAAATTTTGAAACACAATTCTTAGAACTCAAAAAGCTTATGGAGTTTTGGTGTAATTCAAACATAAACGTAAATCAGTGTGTAAATAATCAAATTCCAAAATAAGCAAAAGCTATTTTGGGAGGAAATTATGAACATGCTGCATCACTCGCTGATTCAACTAAGGTTAATCATATCTTTAATTTTGATGGATATTTCTCAGAAGTTGTGTTTGAACCCATATCAATCATCAGTGAGCCAAGACCAATCTACTTTATAAAAAGTGGTTTACTCACTGAAAATTGAAATATAGTAAATATTGACTGTGAAAGTAAGAGTCTTAACGCTGCTAATCTATCAGTAATTTCAAAAATCACTGAATCAGTCACAAATAGTCAACAAGACATCAGCAACCTCTGTGACACTGTTTCAGTCACTAATACATCTATCAGTGACCAAGAGTCAAAGAAACAAAAGGTTAAAAACATCAAGAAAAGTTGCAAGCAAGTGTCAGTGCAGCAACTTAAGCCAAAGAAAGACGAAACAGCCACATATGCAAATAAAAAATGTTATAAATGTGGTGAAAGACAACGCTTATCATCTGAATGCTCAGCAACACCATTTTCAAAGCACATCATCATCAGTGAGCATTCAGATATCAATTATGCAAAATAGTGGAAGCCAAAACTAAGGCTCAGCCATTGTGAACCCATCTCAGGATGGGTTCACCAGTTGAACTAATCTTGTTTATTGATGCAGGACATTCTTAGAGAGACTATCTGGATTTTGGACAGTGGTTGTTTCAGACATATGACCGAATATAGTCCCTGCTCAGTGACTACCAGGATGAAAGAGGTCCTGATGTACTGTTTGGTGATAACAAGATTGGCAAAACAAGAGGTTATGGTGTTTTAATAAATGGCAATGTGATGTTCAAAAGAGTTGCATATGTGGAGGGGCTGAAGCATAATTTATTGAGCACCAGTCAGTTCTATGATTACAAAAATAAGGTGCTATTTAATCATGAAGCTGGTGTGGTTTACAACAAGAAAGGGAGTGCTGTGTTGGCTGCTAACAGAAAGGGAAACGCATATGTTATCAATATGGACTCAGCCCAGTCAGGGACATGATTTTATTCCAGAACTGTTTCAGAAGAAAAATGGTTATGTCATAAGCGACTTTCTCATCTGAATCTAAAAGCTATCAATAAATTAAGCAAGAATGGTTTTGTCACTGGACTTCCATAATTATCTTATGATAAAGATAGTCTTTGTTCAGCATGTGAGAAAGGAAAGCATCACAGTTCATCCTTCAAAAGTAAACAGACATCATCAGTGACTGAATGTTTCTATCTACTCCATATGGATCTATATGTTCCAGTAAGTACTCCAAGTCTTGGTGGAAAGAGATACTGCATGGTAATTGTTGATGAATACTCCAGATACACCTGGGTATTCTTTCTAAAAGCCAAGAATGAGGCAGCAAGTGAAATTATATCCTTTATCAAAAAAATGGAAAACTTAAATGGTAGTTTGTTAAAACATTTAAGAAGTGATAATGGCACTGAATTTAGGAATGTTGACCTAGAAAGTTTCTGTGATTCAAAAGATATTTCTCAAAACTTCTCAGCACCTAGAACACCCCAACAAAATGGGGTTGCTGAAAGGAGAAATAGAACCCTGATTGAATCTGCCAAGTCAATGCTCATTGATGCTGGTCTTAAGACCAATTTCTGGGCAGAAGCAGTGAGTACACCCTGCTTCACTCAAAATAGATCACTGATTATCAAAAGAGATGATAAGATAGCATATGAGGTATTAAGGGAGAGAAATATAAGTTATCTCCATGTTTTTGGCAGTTGTTGTTATGTCTTAAACAAAAGAGATCATTTAGGCAAGTTTGATCCAAAAGCTTATGAAGATACATATGTTGGTTATTCAATGATCTCTAAAGCTTTCAGAGTTTACAATAAAAGAATAAAATGCATTGAAGAATCAATAGATGTTACTTTTAATGAAGCTTATGGTGAGTCACTCACTGATCCAAAAGATTTTGAAAATCTTGATTTTAATGAATTAACAAAAATGGATAGTGACTCATCATTAAGCAACAAAGTTGTTGATGCATATCAGTTTGTCTGTCAGTTGGTCTATCGAGTTGTAAAGTGTCGATTAGTCATTTAATAGAAATATATATTTGTACCCAGCGACACTTAAGTTTTGGTTTAGGCGACACTTGCCTAAGTGACGCATAGCGACACTTAGGTAAGTGACGCATGAAGGCGGCCACATGCGACACTTGCCAAGTGACGCATGTCTGCCGGTTTTGTTTTAGTATAAATATAAACCAACGGGTTTTTGGCTTGGGTTGACGAAACCCTAGCACCATTTGTCGACTAAACTCAATTGTAATCATATCCAATACGTTATTGAAGCTAATAAACTCATTTACTTTGTTTAATCAATCGTTTCGGTATACGTTTATTAGTTATTTATGTGATTGATTGTTTCCGCCACTCAATCGTTGTCGATCATCACTTAGATCCATCGTAAGGGTCACTCACAACTGGTATCAGAGCCATTAGGTGATTCGATTGACACTTTGAAGACGTTTTTGGATTGATTTCGGTTTGGTTCGTATAAAGAACCAAGAATACTCACGGATTTCGGGTTGATTAGGTGCTTTCCAGACGATTTTCATCATTAACTACAGGTTTCGTTCGTTAGGGTTTGAGGAATTTTCGTTAGGTTTACGAAAATTCAACTTTTAGGGTTTTTGTGACTTTACAGCCGTTTCTGCGACACTCGTTGCGTCACTTGAACGTGTCACTTCGTGCGGCACTTCGTAAGTCCAAATTAGGGTTTTACCGACACTCTGGTGCGTCACTTTGGTGCGTCACTTAGAGCGTCATTTAGGGTTAATACGACACTTAACTTAAGTGTCGTCTACTTTAATCCACCGTCACTCACGTGCGTCACTTTAGCACGTCACTTGCTTGCCAAGCGTCACTTCTGCTAGTGACGCCTGTTTGATTTCTTGCATCACTTCTGCTAGTGACGCCTGTTTGATTTATTGCGTCACTCAAGTACGACACTTTAGTGCGTAACTTGCTAGCTTGAGCGACACTTTCTTAAAGTGTCATCAGTCACTTTATACGTCACTCGATAGCGTCACTTATTAAGTGACGCTAGTCGTTGCGACACTTGAGTGCGTCACTTACCAAGTGACGCCTTTGGTACTAATAATTTTTCAAGTTCTTGTTTTTGAGCTAATTTTCAGGATATTCTTTAATGGCTGCTGCTGCTGATAAAGAAGATATTCGGGGAATCAGGGATATGATTAAACAAAATCATGATGTTGGTTCTAATAATAAACCTCCTCTGTTCACTGCTGATATGGATTACGCATATTGGCATGACCGATTTGAATAATACGTAGATTTCCACTGTCCAGAGCTCTGGGGTCCACTCAGAGAAAGATATGAAGCTCCAGTAGCTGAGGGAGACTATCGGGGTATCCCTCCATCCAAAACTTATAAAGCTATGTCTCCTGAAGAAAAAAAGGAGTATGATATTGAAACAAAGGCTCATTCGGCCATCTGTATGTGCCTCACTAAAGATGTCTTACGCCTCTTCAAAACTCATGACATAACATACGATCTTTGGAAGGCTATTGAGACGAGATGTGGTGGAAATCAGAAGTACAAGGAGGCTAAATTAGAACAAATCAAGAAACAATATGATTTGTTTGATTCTCTTCCTAATGAAACAACATCTGGCGTTTTTACAAGATACTCACAATTAGTTAGTGAGTTAACCGAGGGAGGTTACAATTTCCCTCAGATTGAGGTAAATAAGAAGCTATTGGACGTTCTACCTAGTAGTTGGGACGTTAAAGTGCAATTTCTAAAAGAGAGCCAAGAGTTAGCAACAATGAACTTGGATGAGCTAATTGGCGTTCTTCAAGCTCATGCAATGGAATTGAAGAAGGAGTGTAAATCGGGTGGTTTTGTTCAAGACCCGACATTATATGGAGGAAAAGTCAACACCGGGAAGACTTATGGTGGAATGGCCTTCGTTTCTGCTACAAGCTCTCCATTGCAGCCTTCATTGCAGCCTACTGGTGCTCATCATCCAGTTTATGCTTCTAGACCTTCACAAGGGTCACAACAGCATGTTCCAATTTCCCCTACTATTCAAGAACAGGCTGCTATCTATACAGCTTTTCTTAGCTCCTACAAGCATTTGGTTTCACAACCAAATTCTACATTAGAACTTGCTAAAGAAGATTATGCTCAATTGGATGACGATGATCTTGAGCAAATGGATTTAAACTGGAATATTGCCATGATCTCAAGGAGAGTTCAAAAATTCTTGCAACGGACTGGGCGCAAGAGTTTGGAAGGAGATGGCAAAACCAGTTTTGGTTTTGACAAGAGCAAGGTTCGGTATTATAATTGTCAGAATTTGGGACATTTTGCTAGAGAATGTGAAAAACCCAAAGTTCCTCCATCGGGTTTCACGAAGCCTGATGCTCCTAGAACTCCAGAGAAAGAAGAAGTAAAGCAAGCGACAGCTGATACACTAGTTGTCTTTGAGCCTACCAACACAGACTGGAGCATGTATGCTGACAAGTATCAACAGTGTCTTATGGCTCATATTTCTAATGAGGTACGCAATGAACCAGAAGAGCCTTTGAACTGTATTTCATGCATTAAGTTAACTGAATCTTTAAAGTGCTTTCAAGAAGACAACGTAGACTTAAGAAAAAAAGTTGAAAAACTTAATGAGTCCAATAAGTACTTAAAGGCCGATGAACAACTGTATGATAAGAAAATTGAGGCTTATAAACAGGACACGCAAAGGTATAAATCTAAGGTTTTTAGTCAACAGGATGCTATTAATAGCTATCTTACTGAAATAGAACTTTTAAGAAAGGAACTCTCTGATTTGAAAGTTGAATATGACAACTATAAAAATAAGATTCTAGGTTCCTCTTCTTCTACGGTTGCCTTCAATGAAATCCTTAACAAGCAGAGGACAGATAATAAAACTAAGACAGGACTAGGTTATACTGTAGTCCCGCCTCCCACTGAATACTGTCCTATGCCTGTTAAGGAAGGCACCGAAGAGATTCCTGTTGACTATGCATTGCTATATGGGGTCAAGTCAAAGGTGAATAATCAAAACAAACAGGCAAAGGAGAAAACCAAGCCGCCAGAGTATCCTTCGCCTCAGTTTGTTAAGTCTAAATGTGAATCTCCAGTTAGTATTGAGGAGATTGTTGAGATTGAGGACATTACTGATCAGGAATATCCTGAATTTAAAAAGGTTGAAGTTAAACCTGAAAAAGTGGTTTTAAAGGTTGAACCTGCAATTAAGGTTCAACCTAAAAATGGAAAAGACAAGGTTTTAAACGCAAAACCTCAAACTTTACAGTCACCTGTAAAGATTTTGCAACATAAAGTTCCACGTGAAAAAGAGTTTTGTGATCAACCTTCCACTTCAACCTCTCAACCAAAACAAGCATCTTCTGAGACGTGTACGCAATGCTCATGTTCTAGAAATGTTTCCCCACCTCCTGTGGTAAGTCCTCAGCCTCAACCATTTGTTGAGACTCGTTCGTGCTTCTACTGTAAGAGACAAGGACATTTAATTCGTGAATGTCCCAAACTTTCTCATCAACACTATGAGAAAGAGATGCCTAGGACATCAGTTTATAGAAATTCATTTTCAAAATCTCCACCTAGGCGTTATTCAATCTCTCCCAAGCCTGCTGAGAAGCCAAGTAATGTTGGGCAAAAAACCTTTGCCAAAACAAAAGCCCGACATTACCTCCAAACCAATTTCCGAACAATCTAAAGTTTGGAAACGAAAAGAGTCTGTTAGTGACTCTTCCGTCATCAACAATAACACATTACATGAAAATTCTGATTTGTTAAAAAATAAAGTTCTATCCGATGTGATTATTGTTGATGACCTTGGTAGACCTAAGTCTGTAAAGGCTTGGCGATGTGTCTCTTCTGACGGATGTTAAACCACACGCCGGAGGACATGTTGCTTTTGCTGGAGATACTGGAGGAACAATTACAGGAAAAGGTACGCTAACTAACGGGAAAGTTAGCTTTGAGAATGTGAACTATGTGGCTCAACTTACTCACAACTTGCTGAGCGTTTCACAAGTCTGTGATAAGGATTTTACCACTGCTTTCACAAAGACAGAATGTGTGATACTGAAGCCAGGTTTCGTTATCCCTGAAGAATGGGTGCTTATGAGGGCGCCACGGAGAAACGATACCTGCGTGATGAATATGCGAACTGTGGAGACTATAGATGAGTACACTTGTCTTCTGTCAAAGGCTTCGGAAAAGGAATCACTACTTTGGCATAGACGGATGGGACACATTCATTTTTGCAAAATGAATTTTCTCATAAATAATGATTTGGTAAATGGAGTTCCAAAACAGTCATTTCCGCTAAAAGATGACTGCATTGCATGCCATAAAGGGAAACTCCACAAAAAGTCCCATAAGTCGAAGGTAGTGAATTCCATTGCTACACCATTGGAGCTCTTACATATGGATCTTTTTGGTCATATTTCCACTAAGAGCATCGGTGGTAGATCTTACTGTTTAGTAGTCATCGATGACTACTCCAGATTTTCGTGGGTATACTTTCTAGCTGCGAAAAGTGAAACACCAGATATTTTGGTGTATCTGTTAGATAAGTTGGCAAATCTGTGCAACTTAAAGGTGAAGAGACTGCGAAGTGACAACGGAACTGAATTCAAAAACTCAACTCTTGAGTTATATTGTGCTACAAAAGGCATTGATCATCAGTCCAGTGCTCCAAGAACTCCTCAACAGAATGGAGTTGCAGAGCGTAAGAATAGGACTATTATCAAGACAGCTCGGACTATGCTGGCCGATTCTAAGCTTCCTATTATCTTTTGGGCAGAAGCAGTCAGTACTGCTTGTTACGTTCTGAATCGCGTGCTCACGGTTAAGAAAAAGAACAAGACCTGTTATGAACTTTTCAATAATCGCAAGCCAACTCTGCAGTTTCTAGAGCCATTTGGGTGTCCGTGTCTGATTATGATCCCAAAAGAAAAGGTCTCGAAGTTTGGTGCTAAAGTTGTTGAAGGGATTTTCCTTTGTTATTTAGTCAACTCTCCAAACAAAAGAGTCTACATTAAATCAACACACCAGGTGGAAGAGCATTTTGAGGTAAAATGCCTGCGTTACACGGATCCTCCTCAAGGAACGGGTCCGGAATGGTTGTTTAATTATAAGGATGTGTTTAACTTTTTTGACATACCCGAAGAAGATGACGAAGTTGAGGAGTTGGTTACCCTATTTCATGGCATCAGTCTGTGTCAAGACACATCTACCTCAAAACCTACATCCACACCTACTCCAAAACCCACACCATCACCTCCAACACCCACACCATTACCTACTACACCCACACCATCTCCTACTATCCCACCTTCGGATGTTCCTTCGACTTCAGGAACGATTAATGCAAAAGAACATCCTGATGATCCTAATATACCTCTTTTACAGGAAGATGAAGAAGAAGACACTGTTTTCACTAACTTTAACGCTTATGATCCAGAAGATGAAGATGCTCCTGTGCAACCTGAAAGTTCTACTGCTCCTGAGACTAACATTGTTCCCGTCACTGAAGGGGATATGAACAATTTGGAGTTAGTACTTGAACCGGAGTTAATCCCAGTGACACGTGTACACAGGGATCACCCCATCGATAATATTATCGGTGATCCTAATGCTGCGGTTCGAACAAAGAAACAAGTGAAACAAAATCCAAATCAAGAAATGTTGAATCTGGTTGCTCGGATAAATTCTTGCCATTTATCCCAAATTGAACCCAAGAAAGTTGATGGGGCCTTAAAAGATCCATCCTGGGTCGAGGCCATGCAAGAAGAGTTACAGCAGTTCAACAAGCTGCACGTTTGGGATATAGTTCCATTACCCAAAGGTGCTCATTTAACCGGCACTCGATGGGTATTTCGAAATAAGATGGATGATCGAGGTATAGTGATTCGTAATAAAACTCGATTGGTTGTTCAAGGTTTTAGTCAAATCGAGGGCTTGGATTATGATGAAGTCTTCGCTCCTGTGGCAAGACTTGAGTCTATTCGAATCTTTTTGGCGTTCGCTTCTTTCAAAGAGTTTCGTGTTAATCAACTCGATGTTAAAAGCGCCTTTCTATATGGACAAGTGGATACAGATGTGTATGTTAAACAGCCTCCAGGTTTTGAAGATCCTGAGCATCCAGAATACGTCTGCAAGTTGAACAAGGCGTTATATGGTCTTCATCAAGCTCCGCGGCTTTGGTATGAGAGGCTCACTACCCACTTAATCAAGCATGGTTTTGTTCGAGGGAATATTGATAGTACTCTGTTCATTCGTAAAGAACAGACTGGGGATCGAGAAGATATGTTACTTGTGCAGGTGTATGTGGACGATATTATCTTTGGCTCTACAAATGAGACGATGTGCAAGCATTTTGAGGAGATTATGAAATCTGAGTTTGAGATGAGTGCGATGGGGGAGCTCAAATTCTTTTTAGGTGTACAAGTTGAGCAGTCTCCAAAAGGTATTTATATTCATCAGTCAAAATATGTCAAAGACATGTTGACTAGATATGACCTGCTCAATTGTAAAACCTATGGAACTCCTATCGAACTTAATCACAACCTTAGACTTGCTGAGGATGAGGAAGATTGCAAAGAAAAGGACTATCGATCAATGATAGGTTCTTTGATGTATTTGACTGCTTCTCGACCGGATATTGTGTTTGCGGTATCCGCCTGCTCACGCTTTCAAGCCAAACCCAAGGTGTCTCATATGAAGGCGGTAAAGCGAACTTTTGGTTATCTCAAACATAGACCCAATCTTGGTCTATGGTATTCAAACGAGAAATCATTCGCTCTCTCTGCCTATTCGGATTCGGATCATGGTGGCTGCAGCATAGACAAGAAATCTACCACTGGTGGATGCCAATTCCTCAGATCTCGATTGGTCTCATGGCAACGCAAGAAACGGACTACAATTTCTCTTTCAACTGCGGAAGCTGAGTACGTTGCTGCTGCGAGTTGCTGCTCTCAGGTTCTATGGATTCAGCATCAACTGCGTGATTACGGGTTACTTCTTTCTATAACTCCTATTCACATAGATAACACTGCTGCTATATCTATCACACGCAATCCCGTACAGCACTCTAAGACTAAACACATTGAACTTAGGTTCCACTTTATACGGGAATGCTATGAAAAACACCTGATAGACCTTGTCCACATAGACACCCTAAAGCAGAATGCCGACCTTTTCACAAAAGCTTTTTCGCGTACTCGATTTGATGAACTAATCAACATGATTGGTTTAAGGTTCTTTATAGCCAAAAAGTAATTTGTAACTTGGAACGTAATTTATTTTTTTTATGTGTGTTAAAAAAAAAACGCAACAGCCACTCTTTATACTTTTTAGTATTAAAGAAATGCACTGTTGCTACATTTTAAAATAGACGTTGAAGTTCTGTCTGTAAACAACTTGGGATATGATAGTACATCGGGTGACATGCACAAAATGGAATTTTAAGGTTTATCTTGAATGTGTCAGTAGATTTATCGGACGTGTTGAAAATAGTTTTTATAAACATTGTCTTCATCATACGATATATTAGTAGGCATGTTATGCAAAACTCTTTCAGATTTCTTAAGAAGCCTAATAATTAATTGTCTATTTCAAGTGGTACAACATCATTAGATGTATGACAAAAGTCTTAATTTCTTCCTTATGCTAGATATGTTTTCGTGAAAGAAGCTTATTTGATATCATTTGGGGGTATATATTAACAGTTTCCTCTGTTATACGTAAGTATAGACCTGGTTTCTGTTAATATATACTTAAAAATTAAGCAAACACAAGTCAAAGTACTTGCAAAGTCTTTAAAATTAAGATACCTTACAAGGTCGCCAAAATGGTTTGACCAAGTCTGGTTTTGCTTAAACCTGAATCAAGCTATGTCGCTCTGTTGTACGTAAGTACAGACCTGTCACCGCTGACTTGATTCTCTTATATTCTCTCTGTAAATGGAAACATGGTCTATGTCTTAAGTTAAGATGTATATCTATGGTGGGGACCACAGCGAAATGTACATACAAATAATAATAAAATTAGCTCCTAGATGTGAGTGTAACATGTTTAAAGTGGACAAATATACTAATAATCGTTTTGAAATAATTTTTATAAAAAGTGTTTTTAGCATGTCAAGTAAATTTAAAGTGGACAAATATACTGATGATCGAAATAACACTTACTGTTCCTAATAAATGCATGTTATTCCGATATGATCCCTAACCAGATTATATGAACTCCGTCACCAAAAAGAATGTGCTAATTTTATATTTGTAAATTTGCATTCCTTTACGTGTTATTATATTTTCTCTAAGTTAGTTTAATTTTTGATTTTACCCAAGTTACAGTTACCTTTTCAAATTTGAGTACCGAAATCACAACACAAAGATCGATAAAATCGCAAACTTTTCACTAAACGTGACCTGATGCGTCACTCCATGAGTGACGCTACTAGTGATGCATACGATACTGCATCACTTTCACTAGTGACGCTGTAAGTGTCGGGGTAAGCTACGCTACAAGTGCCGGGTTGAGTGACGCATATTAGGGTTTTCGTATAAATATCCTTTCAAATGACACTCAACCTCACCACTTTTCAAATTCACTTACCGTCACTCCTTCTGACATACCGTCACTTCTTGTGTCCCTGCGTCACTTCCTCTGTGCGTTTTTCTCGATCTGTTCGTGATTTCTCAAGCCTTGGTTGCGCATTCCATCGTGATATTCATGTTCCCCTCATTCATACGACTCTATTGGTACTAATTTTAACCTTTTTCTTTCTGTATTCATGTTTTAATCGTAGTTATCTTTGTTTCGTATTTTAGCTTACAGATTGCCAATTTACAAAACTACTATCGCCGCACCAACACTCGTCACAATATCACAGCTTTCTTGGAGTCCATGCATGCAAACTCGGCTCCCTTCAGACCTATGATTGACTTCCTAAGACGATCGAGGATTCATTATGCCATCACTGCATCTACTCCGGTCTACATGAATCAGATCGAAGAGTTCTACGATCATGCTTTTATTCGGACTCAGGGTGACGTCCCAAGAATAGTGTCTAAGATGTTTGGTGAGGAGATTGAGATCACCGAGAACTCTATTCATCGGGTTCTCCAATTCAACGATAACCATACAATGCCGACTATGTTCGAGACATCGTTTATCTACGGCGAACTTCAACGTATGGGTTATCCGCCAACTCAGCTTTCCGATTTCCGCAAACAATATCTATGCCGGGTTTGGAGATATTTGTGTCATATTGTGATCGTCTGTTTATCTCCGAGGAAGGGAGGATATGATGTTGCGAGTCATTTGAATCTATCTCTCATGTTAGCCTTGATCTACAACAAGCCGTATAACTTTAGCAGATACAGCTTTGGCAACATGGTTGAGAACATTCGGGCTGGGAAGGATAAATGGTTGCAATATCCACGGTTTGTGTAGCTGCTGTTAAATGATTTGAATCTTGATATTGCTCCTGATCAACGATCCCATTTGGTGCCAACGCCAATGCTTCTACGCGTCTTCAATGACTGCAAATTAGCGCCAAAGGGTGAACAAGTTTTGGCTGATCGTGAACTGTTCGGGCACATAGTCAATGAAAACTATGTTGCGCCGATAAATGACGGATTAGAGGATGATGTGATTCCTCCGGTAAATGAGGATGATCTGGTTGACACCGAGATTACACAGGATTTGGACGATATTGATCGTGTTGAGCGGGTTGATGAGGATACAGATGATGGTG